>JAOPJL010000097.1:16068957-16096149 GCA_027123545.1 Trisopterus esmarkii
ATGCATAAACCCAACGGCTGTGTGTGATCACTTGCGCGTCCACGGCAGCGGGCTCCAGCCTGTGTTCCCAGTTTGGGCCCGTTTTCCGGCCAAATCTGGCAACACTGGCTGGAGGATGAGATTATGTCAGAACAAACTGATATTAAGCTTACATCCAGGGCTCATGGGAAACTTTGGAAATTACTCACAAAGGAACAGTATCCAAACATGAGAAAATGTTCTACCTCCTTGAAGTAAGCATATCAAATACCAAATTCCCCCATGACTGATGGTCATTTGGAAGCCTGCTTGAGTCTAGCCAACAGCAGCTACTGATCAGAGGTAAAGTGTAAATTATATTTTTTACACATATATTTGAGTCAGACAGACTGCCACCCCTGCCTCGTGAAAATGGGAAATTCCGCTAAAACCAGTGTTGCCAGATTGGGTGGGAAATCTTGCCCAATCTGGCATCCCTGGCTGCAGCGCGGACCAGTGCGGGCGAAGGAGGGCGACGGCGCATCGGGCTTTCTGCGGCTGCCGCCATATATTTTTCGTGCTAATTATGATGGCGACTGTATCGACACACGGATATTACAACTAGCTTCACCACTAACCAACACGGGGGCCGTACTTCGCGTTTGTTTATCGTCGATTATTGGACCCGAGTGCGCGGATCTGTAGGACACCGAGCGGGTAAGTGGAGCTTTGGTCTGCCTAGCAGCAGTCCGCTGGGCTCCGGAAAAGGAGCGCCAGGGAGGGAGCCTCTTCCTTCACCGCCATTTTGTGATAACAAGAAGCCGAAACGGAGCCAGTATTTACACGCTGTTCGGCTTGAACACTGGCTAACTTGTTAAGCGATACTGTGCGCGACTTGTGTTGAACTTGAGTGTAAATCTATATTTTGTACGTATTTGCGAGTTCACGTTTTTTTACATTTCGTGCTCCTGTGCGCTGCACGCACGCGCCTCAGCGCAGACGTCTGTCCGCCAGTCCATCAAGGCACGTCACTTCGCTCTAGTATTCCCTTCTTTAATTCAGATATGTGCTATATATATATCTATATATATATATATAAAGATAATAATTTGTGTTCCGGACTTCTCACCACTATGTGACAGGGTGTCTTGTCCGCCGTCACGACCACGTAAACAACGTGTCGGAGTTCTAAGACCCGAGCTTAGCCTCACAACGTGAGCTCACCCACTCGGTTGTGATTAATTTCTACTTTTATGTGTTGCAGAGTTCAGAATGACCGAGGAGCCTCTTCCGAAGAAGGTGAGTGTTTTTATGCGCTTCAACGATTAAAGCCTGGCCTATACACCCCGTGTGCTCTGGCTCTAAGGCGGGCCTCTTCATTGATGCATTGGCTTTCTCTTCGTCTAGGTTCGCCTCAGTGAATCCGACATGAAGACCCTGACCAGGGAGGAACTGTGTGTCAGGTAGGTCAACTGAACACTGCTAGGCTGTGAGCTAGTGTGGTGACGAAGCTTTCGTCTGGTTAACACTGGGTTCAAACGGTTTTTCTTTTTATAGGTGGAAACAACATGAAACCTATGTCCAGGTCCTCGAGGCGAAATATGCAGACTTGAGTTGTGAGTGCAACGCGTTTTAATCAAACTCAAACTATTTCCTGTACGATATGCTGCAAACCCCCACCTGATTTAATAGTAAATGTATTTTAATGACATGCATGTCGCACGAACGGCTTCCATTTTCTAATGCATCTTATTTCCTCTGTGCACCGTCATAGCCAACGATGTGACGGGGCTGAAGGAGTCTGAGGAGAAGCTGAAGCAGCAGCAGCAGGAGTCGGCGCGCAGGGAGAACATCCTGGTCATGAGACTTGCCACCAAGGAGCAGGAGATGCAAGAATGCACGGTATGTGCTTCTCCATCTGATCTTTGCGCCGCTTATTAAAGCATCAGGTGTCCCTGCAGGCGACCTACACCTGTGGTTTGCTGAAGCCAATCATGCCTATTCAACAGCAGAAATCAACTAGTAGGCAAAATAAGTATAGCCATTAATAAGCAACAATTATTATTGATAATTAAATTTAGGGGATTCGTTTTTAACCAAAGCGACTTAAAACCATTAATTCACACACCGATGGCGGAGTCAACCACGCAGGGCGACAGCCAGCTCGTAGGAAGCAATTAGTGTGAGGCGTCTTACTCAGGGACACACAACCTTCCAGTTACAAATCAACCCGCTCTCCCTCCTGAGCTACTATCGCCCCAATCACATTGTAATAAGCGGTGTATTCTTCCTTGCCGTTTGTAGATGTACCTTTTGCTATCACACTGTGGAACTATCCTTGCTCTGCACCACATGAGCCATAAAGGTCTATAAAAAGCCTGTGGCTAGTGGTCCCCATTCTGCGTTTGAGATTGGCATTTCAGTGGATCACCTGGTTACTTTACGCTTGCAATTGCCACTCTCTCCATCAATCGCTGCCTTGTGCCAGCTGATTTTCATCCAGTTTGTTCGCGTGGGTCAGGGCGGGTTCTCTTTTTATACAATTGGATGTAGATGGTGACCTGCCAGTATCCTTTTTGTTTTATTTCTTTATTGCACGGTAATGCATTAGTTAGCATTGTCTGCTCTGAAAAGATGATGGATGAGGGGGAGGGAACCCCTGCTGTGAATTTAGCTTGTGAGTAATGGAGGTATTGGTGCCCATCTACTGTCTTTGGAGGTGTAGTCAAATGTTGTTCTTTTGAATGTGAATGCGAGTATAATCTTCCTTCTTGGCAGCAGATTTAGTTTGCGCCTCAACTTATGGTTGCTTTCGTTAAAATGGAATGCCTGTTGCATTGTGGATGAAATGGTCCATCGTTGATGCCTGTTGATATTTCTAACTTGTGATCCTGGCTTGGATTGGATAACGGTGATTAACACAAATGGCGAATAAAATGTGGCATCCATATGCTGTATAGTTAAAAGGAATAGGATGAGGGGCTGGAGTTGTAACTACAGAGTGTGTACTCCTCTGTCCTGTGACTGTACTGATGTCCCTTTTTTCCTCCCTGCAGACCCAGATCCAGTACCTCAAGCAAGTCCAGCAGCCGAGCGCTGCCCAGTTGCGAACGTCCATGGTGGACCCGGCCATCAACTTGTTTTTCCTCAAAATGAAGGGCGAACTGGAACAGACTAAAGACAAACTGGAGCAGGCCCAAAATGAACTGAGTGCCTGGAAATTTACACCTGATAGGTAAAGGCAATCAAAAAACAAAAAATAACTCCCCTCCCAAAAACAAAAGTCAAGACCTCCTCACGACCCCACTCTCACTGCAGGCATGCAGGGACTAAAGGTGGAGGGGAGGCAGAGGTACTCCCCACGAGACTCAGACTCTTACTGAAAGCCAGACACTGCAGAAACAAACTGCCATGTTGGGTTTTTTATGTACTCTTGCACCGTGCCAGCTACACATCACATAATGTAACTTGGAAAAAAGACGGTATGGTCAGGTGACACTTGTGTTTTCAGATCTCTTCCCCCTCCCCACCCCCCCTTAACCCCACACCACCCAAGGGCCTGCAGGAGTCGGGACTGTTTGTTGTGAAGAGGTGGTCTCTCACTTCCTACATGGATATGCCCCCAAACCCAGACCAGACAGTTGACTTAACATAGCTGGAGTTGTGGTGGAGATTGAGTCAGTCTTGGGGGAGGGAATCCTGGCTGAAGCAAGCGGCTTTCCTAGGCCTAAATCAGCAGTTGAACTCTTGACAGACCGTCCCCGTACCACTTTGTAAAAGACTGTGGGACAGGTTGCCTGAGAACCTTTTTAAAAAGACATTCTGGGACACAGTCTAGAGTACATTGCAATAATTTGCAATAACAACAAAGGTTTTAGGATGAGTTCTGTGAGACTTTGGGGGATGAGCCGGTAGTGATGATATGAGACTGTTGGGGAGGAGCCATAGAATGCTTAAGACTGTGGAGGCGGAGCCAGACCCCCAGTCCTGAAGGGACTATGGTTGAGGCCCGACGGTCCGACCGCCTGTGTCTCTGAACACAGGCCGACACACGGGTAGAGTGTATTTCCATGTTTTCTTTGTGACTTATTCTTTTGTTGATGTTGTTGATGTTGCTGTTCATTTCCTTTTTCTCTCTATTCCCTAAAGCCCCTCTGCACTCACTGCAGTGTGTGAACAATCTAGAACAATTGGCACAAAAGCATTTCTCTGCTCTTACTGACTGCAATGTAATAGTGGTAGAAGATGTAATGAATGAAGCTTCACGAGGTGTCGCCTCGCCAAGCGTTCAATGGGACACACTGCTGAGGGTGCGAGTGCTCTTGTTAAATGCAAATGTCTTAACTAAGTAATGTTTCAAGTTGGTGCCAATGTATTAATTGTATACATCTGTATATTTTTGTGATTGACGTCACATCCACCCCTCAGTCTTAACGAGCAGCCCCATCTAGTTTTCATTCTCACCAATGTGGTAATCCATCAGGACTGTACTTTAAATTTAAAAAACTGATTTTTAAAACATTTGTCATAGGTCATAGAATGTGAATGTAATGTTAATGCACTCATACAATCATGACTAGTTTTTAATATGACCTCTAGTTTGATAAGTTAACGATTATACACTGGAAAAGATCCCTTCTATACTTCAAGAGATACATTATTTTTATTGATGCCTAGCATATTTTCTAGATAAAATGGCCGCATGCATGTTTTTAAAACCCTAACATGAGATCCTTACTTTTCAGCTTTGTCTGCAAATCCATTTTAGCACATAGTCCACATCGCTATGCTAGTAGACTGGCCATGTTAACTCTGCCATTGGGCCAAATGTGAGATGGCATCGGTAGTACTTAGTGCTCATGATTTTTTTCTGTTTTATGTTGAGTGTTATTGCAGTTGAGGGTTGATTGGTAATCCTTTAAGTCACTGTGGGGCTCTGCTGTGTTCATCCTGTCCGTGGGCCCAGGGTGTCTTTCAAAGTATAGCTTGTACTTTGTGTTTGTAATGACTGATGCTTCCAAAGCTATTTTCATTATCTGAATGCAGTACTCCAGCCAGTTTTACTTTGAGGGTTTTGTGGCTGACTTGCTTTAAGATTCCGTTCTAGAATGCTATGACCTTCTCACACTGTAATTGTACACAATAGAGATGTGGGCCATGGTTATTTATTACGGGTCTCGAAGTATAGTTATCGGGTTACCTAGTTTGTTTATTTCAGTTTTTAGAGTGGTAATCCTTATGAATCTATTTTGAAACCTAGTCAGAAGGAATCCACTAGAATCTGAACAAATTGGCAAATTTTTAACAGTTTTGCCGGGTGCCACATGGTATATGTACCTTTGTACAGTAGGACAGTGTACCCTGTCTAGTCTTGGATGAACACTCTTTAAAGTGGTTCTCATCACATTAGTATTGGTGGCTAGGCCCAGTCTTTGGGAGGCGGTAGGGCCTCCTACTCTCTCACCCTGGACACGCTCTGTCTGCTGGTTCACTGTGTGATGTGAGACTTATCTCCCTTGCAGCCAGACGGGCAAGAAGCTGATGGCCAAGTGTCGCATGCTGATCCAGGAGAACCAGGAGCTGGGACGCCAGCTCTCCCAGGGACGCATCGCCCAGCTGGAGGCTGAGCTGGCCCTGCAGAAGAAGTACAGTGAGGAGCTCAAGGGCAGCCAAGACGGTAAGAGGCTTGCTTTGGGGAACGCTCCCTTCCTTCTCTGACATTTTCTGTTCCCCTTTTTTGTGTCTAATGTTCTTATTATCAGCTACAAGACTTCTGACTTTGTACATTGTATGGCTTCCTTCACCTCCAGAGCTGAATGACTTCATCATCCAGCTGGATGAGGAGGTGGAGGGCATGCAGAGCACCATCCTGGTGCTGCAGCAGCAGCTCAAGGAGACCCGCCAGCAGCTGTCGGCCGGGCCCGGCACCCCGGCCGCCGCCGCCCCCAGCAGGCTGTCCCCCTGCGCCTCCCACTCCTCCGCAGAGAACTCTGGCCAGCAGCCCGCCACGCCCTCCGACTCCCTGGGCAAAGACTATGGGGGCCGCGTCTCCAACGGACCCAGCAACGGCAACTCCTCCCAGCGCAGCGACACGGCCACGCCCAGTCTGTACCGCGAGGTCAGCAGCACCGAGGAAGACTTCCCCATGTCCCCCGCGGCCTCCAGCCCCGGCGAGAGCGAGGCCAAGCGGCCGCGGCGCTCGGAGGAGGAGGCGACCGGGAGCCAGGCCGGAGGAGGACGGGCGGGCGGGTTCGGGAGCCAGCTTAGCGCCGGGTACGAGAGCGTGGACTCGCCGACGGGCAGCGAGACGTCCCTGACCCAGCACTCGAACGACACAGACTCCAACACTGACCCGCAGGAGGACAAGGCTGTGCCGGTGGTCAAGGGGAGCAGGACTGCGGGGTCACGGCACACTCAGAACGGCCTGGACTCGGGCGCGAGCAGTGGTGCGGTTTTGTAATGTTCGGTCTATGTACTTTGTATACACATCTTACGGTCCTTATTTCTTTTTTTTTTTAATACAAAACATGATCACAAAGGCTTAGTATGTAACAGTGCTGTTGTCCAGGAAACGACTCAGTTTGCACCCACTCCCCCTCTTCTTTAGTGAGGCCTCTGCCCTGTTTGTGTTGTTCAGCAGGAATGTTACATGACATGGTAATGTTGGTCAACTCAATTTGAGCAGGCGTATGTTCAAGGTTAGATTTTATTTTTTCCTCTATTGCTTGATTATCTGAAATGCATATGCTTATCTGAAAATCAAACGGCGTAACCCATTGTCAATAAGTCTCCAAGTGACCATTTCACTAAATCACAGTAGCTTTGCAAAGTTACGTTTTCTTTCTTTTTTTTAAAGATGTTGGTGGTTTTCTTTTTTTTTACATTTTCCTTTTTTTTTTTTTTTTTAAAGGAGTTTCCTGTTGAATAGATTCTGTTTGACTTGTGTGTAGTTTATATGCAAAGTACCTTGTTCATATTATTCTGACTTCAATCCTTTTCATGTATTGACCAAATATCAATAAATACTTTTAATAGTATTGTGAAGAATCATTTGTTAAAGACTAACTATAAAGGACACAATTGATAAAAACCAGCTTTTACCTCCTGGCTGAAGGTGTGGATGTGTGTCTGAGGACCCTCCTACATCTGGGGACACATTAGAAGGAAAGCATGCCAGCAGGCCGGTCCAGACTCCTACTGTTTGAGCCAGGCGGGGGAGAGGTATGTCTGTTCTACTATTGTTGTACAGGGCAGTGTAACCACCACCATGACAAACAAGACTCGAGGACTTGACAGCGGACTTGTTCATTCCAAGTCCGCTGTCACCACTCCGTCCTCTCCTTGTGATTCCTCTCCAGGGGATGTTGTATGAGAGGCTTTCCCAGAGCTCTGGGCTTCACCATAGTCGCAGGTCTTCCCGGTCGCACAGGGGCGCTGGTTCCTACAGTCGTGCGTTGTCACTTCACTTGGGGTAGAGCGCTTCAGTCCACAGCCCTGAGCCTCCAGAGCACCATCCCCACCGTCCCACCGGAGCAGGACCGAGCAGCAGCCCGACGCGGAAGCAGCCCGACACATCCTTTAAAATGAATCCTGAAACGGTTGTCATAGTCTCCGCTGCAAGAACGGCCATTGGTACTGTACAATATCGCTAACGCAGCTTCGTTCATCGTAATAATTATTTGTATACGTATGTTACTACAATATTTCCCTTCTGCAGTTGTTCGTTTCGATGTATTTGACAGATAAATCGCGTATCAAATGAAATACTCAAATTAAACCATTTGTTTTCCATTCGGCATTTTTGTTCAATTGAATGCGTATTTCTACGTGTTTAGTTGGAGCGTGTTCGCTCCTGCGGTCTGCTGATTGGCCGCTCAACCTGTACTGATTGCTGTCCGGGCAGTGATTGGCTGAGACGCAGTAGTGCGACTGGTCCTAATATTGGCAGTGCAACAACATGTTAAACTCGTTACACTTATTTTATGCACTTTAATCTATTGGTCAGAGCTGATCTGTTGATATAACTATTTACCGTACGTTCGTTTTACCGTTTATTTTATTTTATGATAACTTGATATTATGATACGTGTTAATTATAACCACCATCGTTTTGTTTACAGTGCCTTTTGATTGTTGATTGAATCATTGTGCTCTCTTTGCCTTTCTCTTTAAGGACAACATAACAAAAGCTTTTTTTTTCTTGGCTAAGGCTCCTTCAACGGTGCCCTGTCCACGGTGCCTCTGCCTGACCTGTGCTCCGTGGTGATAAAGGACGTCCTGACGAAGGCCGGGCTGAGGCCCGAGGAGGTCTCAGAGGTTATCATGGGACATGTGCTAACAGCAGGTAGGGCTTACGACATCACACAGATAAATGGCATAGTTGTTGATAGGGTAATCCTGGAGTGGGCGGGGCAGCAGGTGGGGAGAGGGCCTGACTCCCAAGGGGTGTACTGAATCTCCAATGTCTGCAACGCAAACACTTTTCCCCTAACTTAAGCTCAATAATAATATTTTATCAAAAAAACGGACAAAATCTCATCCTCCACTGCAGACATGTTCAGAAGAAAATACTCGTATTTGTCACTCAAGTGGTAAAGGCTGTCTGGATGATGATACTTTCTTTCTTTATTCATAAAAAAAAAATAATAATGGAATGGAATGTCACGCCATCTATCTGCACTACTTTTGCGGTCGATCACGATCGACATATTGGGCACCCCTGATGTATACAAACAAGAACACTGCAGATCGCTATGGATAAAAGCATGTGCTAAGACAGCACACAGTAATTTCTCCTTTTTCGTGTCCCCGTCCCTTCCTGAACCAGGTCACGGGCAGAACCCGGCGCGGCAGGCCAGTGTCAAAGCGGGCATCCCGTACCCGGTGCCTGCCTGGAGCTGCCAGATGGTGTGCGGGTCAGGGCTGAAGGCCGTGTGCCTAGGGGCCCAGGCCATCCAGACCGGGGACGCAGCCGTGGTGGTGGCGGGGGGCATGGAGAGCATGAGCAGGGTAGGTAGGCAGTAGCTCAACGGCTCAGGAGGTAGAGCCGGTTGACTGGTAACAGGAAGGTTGCTAGTTTGATCCCCGGCTCCTCCTAGCTGAGTGTCGAGGTGTCCCTGTGCGAGACGCCTCACCCTGACTGCTCATGACGGCGTTAGTGTGTGAATGTGTGAATGAATGGTTCTAAGTCGCTCTGCATCTGCAAAATCCCCTTATCTGTAAATGTAAAATGCAAGTCTCTAGAAGCACTCGTCGAGAAGACAAACCCAAAGTGTCGGTCACACCTGGGTGTCTGGTGACCAGCGAGTGTCTGTCTCTGCCCAAGGCTCCTCACACGCTGCAGATGAGGGCGGGGGTGAAGATGGGCGACGCCGCTTTGCAGGACTCCATGGTGGCCGACGGCCTGACAGACGCCTTCCACGGCTACCACATGGGCATAACGGGTGAGGAGAGCCCACACAACACACAACACTGGGCTGTCAGTGTGGACCATGGGGTCCTATGGATTTCCTTTCCTATGCAGCAATGAACTATGACCAGCGATACGATCTTGCAATTGATCTGACTACTATGTCATCAAGGCTGCCACTCACACTTCACTTAAACTGCCCTTTTCATTCCTTACCAGCCGAGAACGTGGCAGAGAAGTGGAGCGTTACTCGGGAAGAGCAGGACAGATTTGCAGTTCATTCGCAGAATAAAACCGAGGCTGCTCAGAAGGCTGGACATTTTGATGCGGAAATCGTCTCGGTCTTAGTGCCGTCCAGAAAAGGCAAGGGTTGTTCTCCTGACACCTAAACTATGTTTACATGCTTCATCTGTTACACCTTGAACAGTGTTGAATAGGGGTTATTGCATCCTTCCTTCAGGTCCCGTGGAGGTGAAGGCAGACGAGTTTCCTCGCCACAGCAGCAGCATGGAGGCCATGTCCAAGCTGAGAGCCTGCTTCATCAAGGACAGCAGCGGGACTGTTACCGCCGGCAACGCCTCAGGTACAAGGCCGCATGACAGACAGGATGTCTCCCAAGTGTCTGCCGAATATCAATTGACTGGCTGCCATCGATGTGTGGGGCTCATGTTTTCTTTCTTTGCTAGGAATTAATGATGGAGCAGCAGCAACTGTCCTCATGAGCCAATCAGAGGCTGACAAGCGGGGCCTGAAACCCATGGCCCGCATCTCCAGTTGGGCTCAAGCGGGCCTTGACCCATCGATAATGGGGACTGGACCCATTCCAGCCATTAGGAAAGCGGTGAGAACTGAACTGCATATTTAGCATAATACAATTCAATTAATCTTTTATTCTCCTTGTACTATTCATTTATTTATGATTGTGGTGCAGGTGGAGAAAGCAGGATGGAGGCTGGAGGACGTTGACCTTTTTGAAATCAACGAAGCTTTTGCTGCACAATCAATCGCTGTGGTAAAAGAGCTGGGCCTGAATCCAGACAAGGTGAGCCATCTTTAGATTATTAGCAGTACCTCAGGAGGTAGAGTGGGTTGACCGGAAGGTCGCTGGTTGGATCCCCGGCTCCTCCTAGCGGAGTATCGAGGTTTCCCTGAGCGACACCTCACCCTGACTGCTCCTGATGAGCTGGCTGTCACCTGGTGTGGTTGACTCTGCCATCGTTGTGTGAATGTGTGATTGTAAGTTGCTTTGGATAAAAGTGTCTGCAAAATACCCTGAATGTAATCCTGTCCCATCCACTCTACCTTCCATGTTACCCTTGTGCTCACCAGGTGAATGTGAGTGGAGGAGCCATCTCTCTAGGCCATCCCATAGGCATGTCTGGCTGCAGAGTGCTGGTCACCCTGCTGCACGCACTCCAAAGAACAGGAGGAAAGAAGGGCGTGGCATCCCTCTGCATCGGGGGCGGGATGGGCATCGCCATGTGTGTGGAGAGAGTGTAGATCACTGCTGTATGGGACGTTGTAATCGTATATCTTCAGACTATCTGGAAACCTAACTCATTTATGGGGGCTGACCTTGAGGTGTTCTATGGCAAGACAACTTGATGGATGTTATCGCACCATCTTATCAAACAGGACCCGGTCTTATCTTGTGACCTGTGCTGCTTATATCGCTTCTCCTGGATGGTCATGTTTTTCCAGCACAAGTTATGCTTATGTAGCAGGTTAATGACTTGGTGCTGAATTACCTCACAGCAGAGCTTGGGTTTTTGGTACACAGCCAATTTCCAATGCCTTGAGAATATATTTTAACTGACCGTATAAGTGAGAGCTGGGAAAATATTTAACAATAACCCGACAATACTGTGGGCCTCTTAAATACTAATCCATCCTTATACTTTTGATGTATTTTGCCAAATATAAGCTTACATCCTCTCCAGCATTCCACTCTTGGCAATGTCCTTACATCTCAAATGTACGCACCTAGGCTACATTGCTGCAGTGTTCTGGATAGTTTAAGTCAGATTTATCTCGTGTACCATTATAATACCAAAGTGAAAATGTTTACTAACGATAACAGGAATATTAATAAACAATTCTAACCTAATCTCTTTCTGGGTGCTTTCTTCCAAAAAAAAAAAAGTGCAATTTCAGAAAGACAGCAGACCCAACAAATTGGGTTAACAAATCAACAGTCTACAACCATTGAGGGTTTATTTCCAAGTGTTCAAAACAAATCTGTTACAATCCCCACAGTAACAGGCAGCGACATGAATGCAGGAGTGAAGGACTAACGAGCAAATTGCAGGCCAATGCTAGTGACAGTAACAGGACCGTAGAAAGCTCCTTACGTATAAATACACGTACAACACACGGGGATGTGTGGCAGGGCTCCAGGTGGCGGACCGGGGGCCCCTCTAACCCTCCAGGGACCCGGACGCCACTGCGTCACTGTATGAGGGCCCGCCTTCCTTCTGTTCGGGGAAGAGCTTGATGAGGTCGTCGATACGCAGGATGGTGATGGCGGCCTCAGTGGCAAACTTCAGGCTCTTGGTCTTCACCATGGTGGGCTCGTACACGCCGGCCTGGCGGTTGTCTCTGGGCTTGCCGTTGACCAGGTCCAGACCGATCCTACCGAAAGCGGGGACCGTTGAGTGAGGTTCCAGAACATGCACGCTTGAGCCAGTTTAAGATCATTTAAAATGATTTACGACAGGATCTGAAGATCAATCAATCAATCAAATAACCACGACATATCAGAGAGGGGTGTAGCCACTGCACACCCACCGTATAGCTTTAAAATATCAAAGGGTTTACCAATATCACCTCAAGGTACCATCAACTCAGTCTTGGAAATACACAGAATGATACGTTATATCTAAATCCCCGCCCCCATTCCGTTTTGTGTTTCAACTTGCTCAAAGTCTGAAATGTCGATTCATTCAACACGCATCATGATGCTACCACCTGGCCTCTTTTCTGTCAATCTCAAAGGTTGAGAAGGACAATGTGTCCCATCACAAGTGGTGACTGAACAGCTCAGAGTGCAGCTGCAGCCTTCACTCAGACAGGTATACTTTATCCCACGCGTATCACTGTGTACACTACTGGGCAAGTGTCACAGCAAATTTTAAATGGGATAGCTGGCAAGAGTACAGCACATGTCACACAAGGAGGGTACCGCCTGGCATCTTTGAGTTAGGATAAACCCTGTTAATGCACACCTCCATTACCCTGAACATAATTTGAAGCACCCATTTAAACAACTTCTATCCTTGTGAAGTGATTAGTTACGGGAATATGATTTGACGCGATACTGGAGGCACTCGCTGGACGACACTCACCATTTGAGGTTCTTGCGTTCAGGGTTGATCTGGGCTTCGTTGTGGAAAGCACGAAGCTTGGCCACCAAGTCGGTGGAGTCCTGTGCTGCGTTCACAGCCAGGGTCTTGGGGATGACCAGGAGGGAGCGGGCAAACTCTGCAATGGCCAACTGCTCCCGGGAACCCTGAAGAAACAACAGTCATAACGCAAAAACTATGCAAGCATGGCCATAGGCACGACCGCCACTTCCTGAAGAAAGACAAAAAATTGTTTTTTGAAGAGGTAACTAGACATGTGCCATCATTGCATTTAGAGGTAGCGGAATGAGGCCGCCAAAACCTCCTCAGACACCGATGGACAGTCACTCTATCCCGTTAGCATAGCCACTCATCTCTGGGGAGTCAGATGAGCGGTAGTAAAACAGGAATGGCATATACATTTTTCCACATCTTTATTCAGACCGCTGCAATCCTTTATTTTGGAGGAGATGAGGAGGACTGGGGGGCTTACCATGCTGGTGGCATAGTTCTCCAGGTAGATGGACAGCGCTGCCTCCACAGCACCTCCTCCGGGCACCACGGACTTGGACTCCAGGACCCTCTTGACCACACACAGGGCGTCATGCAGAGAGCGCTCCATCTCGTCACACATGAAGTCGTTGGCCCCGCGCAGAATGATGGAAGAACATGTACGCGCTTTGGTGCTGAGAGAAAATGCAAAAAAATGGTTATGAAAAGCACTGCCATGGGTGACTTCCTGAATAGCACAAAACCCAAGGCATTGACTAGTAAGCATGAGCATTTCCTGTTCCTTTCCCCAAACGGAAATATTCAGGACATACTTTTGTCTAGTTCTAGTGAAGGATCTTCACCAATAAAATATTTTTTCTGAATCAAAACTTTCACTGCTAGATTTTGCAAACACATGCTTAAAAGGTGTCATTGCATCAATTTTTCATTCATTTTGCGGTGGTCACTAGTAGCGATGAATGCCCTGTGAGTCGGTCTTGGTAAAAAAGAAACGCTCTGGTGCTCCTGTTTCACGCTGTTCTAGTGTGGAGGACGAGGTGGGCCGGGACTACTTGTTATTTTGTTTATTGAAATTAGTTTTTAGCCTATTAGCCTAAAACATTAAACTAAGCATTTCAAATAGCTGTCAGTTTTTTTTAACCATCGGTATGTGCTTAATTTTGGAAGATTTCTAGGCATGAGTCAACAAAGCATCCGGTTAACCGTCTGAAATAAGTCGCACTAACAGGCCAAACTCTAGAATAATTTAGCATACATGGATATATCTGATTGATATCTGATACGGTCACAAAGGTTGAGAAGGACAATGTGTCCCATCACAAGTGGTGACTGAACAGCTCAGAGTGCAGCTGCAGCCTTCACTCAGACAGGTTTACTTTATCCCACGCGTATCACTGTGTACACTACTGGGCAAGCGTCACAGCAAATTTAAAATGGGATGACAAGAGTACAGAAAAAGCAGTTTCCCAAACCACCTTCCACAAGCCTTGCTCTGGACTCAGGTTCCATTCATAGAGTAGCACTTAAAGTCACAGCTCTTTGAACAGGGAGAATCTAACTAAGAGCCAACTTTCTTTGTGGACCGTGCGCCCCTTATCTACTGGTCCCATGTGAATGCCACGGTTCCATATAACGTCCAACGATGCGGCCCTACCCCCAGCGCTCTGTCCGTGTGAAACTAGTTATGCGTTGTCGTCAGGGGTTCTTACTTCTTAATGAGGATGAGCTCGTCATCACAGAGCCGCTCCTGCACCACCTCCTCAGCCTGCCCCAGCATGGTGGGCTCGAAGGTCTCCTCTCCCTCCAGGTTGGTCAGGGACGGGCAGATGGTCGCTAAGATGACAAGCATTCAAATCATTGAACTGATATATAATACCAAATGCTCCGCGTATAAATGACTAAACAAAAGATCAATCTAGCTACTCGGGCCTTACCTCCGGTTGCCTTGGCGATGCGTTTGAGGTCCCTCTTGAGCACCCTCCTGACGGCCATCGCTCCGACATCCACAAAGTACTTGAGGCACATATCATCGATGCCCCCGGTGGTCAAGATGACGTTGGCGCCGGATGCAAGGATCAGCTGGATCCTCTCCTTGGTGATATCGGACTCCCTGGCCACAAAGCATTAAAATAAGGACCTCCCTCTTTAAAAAAAAATATATATACATATAAAACCAATTCCATCTTTATGAAACCAATTCCATCTTTGTTTTTCATTCCATCTCAACTAGCGTTTTCTCTGGCTTGCTACTCCTCACGGGCTCTCATGCTGCACTCTGGCAGAATGTCTCGAGGACGGGCGTATAGACGGGCTGTGACTCCGTAACGCCAGGGCTCTGCCTCCCCACAGAGACCGTGGGGCTGACAAGTGACTGACACCACTCCACATTACGCTCAGGAAGCAAAAGGGGTCCGTCAAGACGAATGCTACGGATTTAAACCTCTTGTCATCCAGTCTCTTTGATAGAGAGACACACGAGAAAAATAAACGTATTTATCGCAGACGTCAAACTGATCCGTCTCATTTTATCGTGCAATTAATTGATTTATTGCTTATCGCGACAGGCCTAACTCAACTACAAACTGCGATTAAGATGTGGGTAGTTTTTTAAATACAGAACCACACAGTAGCACTGGGCTGCAATACAGCAGTTCCTTACAGGCGGCCCATATTGACAAACACTTAACAGTAGTGAAATAACCTATTTTAGTTTAAACAATATGCAAAGGACTAGTGAATTATATATCCTGCTTCCAAACTTCCCCAAAATACATAATAAAATGCATCCATTAAGACTTTAATAGAAAGAGGGTTGTATTTTTGAGGACTTTGAGTCATACCATCAGGATTTGAAAATAACCTGGTTTAATGTAATAGCTCATAAGTCCGCTCAATGATATGTATTCATATAATTGTGCAAATTTGAATTGCTGAAAAGTGTCCAGTCCAAATAAGTGGCTGAGGAGCTTAAGAGTATAGCTGCAGCCTCAACTCGGACAAGAATATTGTATCCCACGCGTATCACTGTGACACTATTGGGAAAGCATCACAGCAAATTTTAAATGGGAAGAAAACAATACAAAGAAAGGGGAGTAGGTCTCATGTTCCTTGCCTCTGTCTGATCTGGTCGAGCTTCTCTGGGTCATTGATGATGACCTGGACGCCCATCTTCATCTTTGTCTTCTGAAGGCTGAAGTCCAGGCAGGCGACCTTGGCATTGGCCACGCGCTTTACCATGCCTGCAATTGGATGTTTGCCATCACATAGAGTCAGGCCAATATAACGGGGCATAAACTACTGGGCTATGCACTTTAATAGGAGTTTTGTCTGGCCATAAGAGGGTGTCACAGTTCACGGAGAATAACTGCAACTATAAGTCTCACGGTCAGGGTAATATCTCCCATGTTTTTCACCGTTGTGCCACATGAAACAGACACAACGGCAAACTTCATGGGAGTCAATACAGGGTGTATAAACACACACACTGTATCAAATAAACCATCTGTGCGCTTTACATCAAATTTAACTTACTTTGTGATCCCACGGTGCAATTCACTGCATACCCGTTGACCAGGAAACTCTCCTTCTGGCTGCGTCCATGGGCCTTCAGCACATTCACGGAGTTGATGGGATATCTGGCCACTCCCTTGTTGTCCACAAACTTCACAGCCAACGCAGCATCCACTACCATGTTGGCAAAGAACTCTGAATCACTGAGGGGGGTGGGTCAAGGAACCATAACCCAAAATTCTTTAAAAAAGAATGAAGCTCAAACCATGATAATCACTGAAATGTGTACATTTCCAGCCTCACTTAAAGTAGCATTTTATCACAAAAACATTAAACGAAGCATTTCAAAAGGGTCTCATCTTAGCTGCTCATCAAAATCACCACTGTTCCGTTTTTGGTACCGCACTGGTGGAACGATCTCCCTGCCGATGTAAGGATCCCCCCCCAGCATCTTCTGTAATAGCCGGGGTGGCTATGCAGAGAAGTCCCATCCAACTTGTTGTACGTCCTGGCACTTCATGTACTCACTTATTGTATGTCGTGTTTAGTACTTAGTTATGTAGCATCTTATCATAGCTATCTATGTTGAATACGGGGAATTGGTTAACCTAGCGATTGTTGATGCTTGGGCCTTGGTTCTATGAACATCCTTACTGTACCGACAGCGATATTGTTTCACTTTCTTATGACTACTGTACTTTTTTTTATTGTAAGTCTCTTTGGATAAAGGGTCAGCTAAATGCCCTAAATGTAAATGTATGTGCTCAATTATGGAAGATTTCTAGGCATGCGTCAACCAAACTGTCACGAAATTCCCAAATTATAGTAGAACCTTTTAGCATACATGGATATATCTGATACTGTCACAAAAGTTGAGAAGGACAATGTGTCCCATCACAAGTGGTGACTGAACAGCTCAGAGTGCAGCTGCAGCCTTCACTCAAAGACGGGTATATTTTATCCCACGCGTATCACTGTGTACACCACTATGCAAGTATAACAGCAAATTTTAAATGGGATGACTGAAGCATGATCTCTGATATCAAGCACCCAAGCCATTTTACACTTGCTCATTCCCCACATCTTGATGGTTCACTTTTAAAATGTAGACAGAAACCCTACGTGGCTATTTGAAGCTGGAAGGATACACTCCGATGATCTTGGAAGACATGGAGGTCTTGGCTGCGTTAATAAGGCATTCCCTTCCCAGGTCTTCTGTCCCGATGGTCAGGTTCTCATTAATGTAGCGCACAGCCTCTCTGCAAAACGTCAACAAAGGGCACCATTTTTGCATGTTCAAACAGGGGATGAAAGAACAATGGCTTGTGGCTAAAGCCCAAACGTACATCCACCTGATGTGTGTACTTACTTGCAAGCTAAACGGTATCCACTGATGACTGACGTGGGGTGGATCTTCTGCTTCACCAACTCGTCTGCGCTTTTAAGCAACTCTGCTGCCAGGATCACCTGACAAATATAATGCAGTGATGACTCCTTTCTTGGCTCATTTTTTTTTTTATGTATACATTTTAATAAATAGGCCTGGAACTACCAAGTTCCAAATAGTAAGAATGCATGGATTGAAAGCTTATTTCAGTAGTTCAAAACGTGACACGGCTTTTACTTCTTCACCATCTACTGAGTTTGTTATGTACGATCATTCAAAAACGTCATGTTATTTCCCATAGACATTTGACTGAGGGAACCGGGATCCTCGGAGGAGGAACTTATTCTTCAGACGTCTATGGTCATTCAGATGACAAATATACAAAGGCAATGCATCTACTAGTGCTGCCGTGATTAGTCGATGTAATCTACCATGAAATTTAGTCGACAGCAATTTTTTTTAGTTGACAAGTATTGACCGCCTATTTATTCTTGTTCTCCCGTCTCAAACCGCTCACTCCACAGATCTGTGTGCTGTGCGTGCCCCCGTCTTCACGGCTTTGATATGAAAAATGGCTGAGGCAGGCGAGTCCTCCGAATCAAGTCGAGTATTTCAGGCCAACTCGTAAAAGAGTGTCACGACTTTCAAACATAAACCATAAAGCCTATGGAAGCCTCGGGCAGAGATTAGTCTAAAGTTTAGTTGTTAGAAAATTGGTCGTTGGTGGCAGCATTAGTATCAACACGCTGCTAAAATGGCTTCACCAGTCTCGAATGTGTGCGCATATAAATAAAACTAACTGTTGACAATACATGATACTTTGTCATCTCATAATTGTAATACTACATACAACTGAACCCCCCGTTTCAGCTCGAATTTCAAAGTTGGGAGGACACCATTAATATAAAATGTGATGAGCAAGTAAATTAACCACAGTAGATATACATGCAACAGTAGACACTGAATACACCCACATAATAACTAGACATGTGCCATCATTGCATTTAGAGGTAGCGGAATGGAGTCCGCCAAAACCTCCTCAGACAATGATGGACAGTCACTCTATCCCGTTAGCATAGCCACTCACCTCTGGGGAGTCAGGTGAGCGGTAGTAAAACAGGACGGTTGTTTGGTTTTTTTCACATGCATCTATAGATTTCCATTTATGATCACAGCACACAATAGCTCAACACATCCAAATCTTCATTCAGACCACTGAGGTATTATATTTTGGAGGAGGCTGATGTCATTACTCACCACGGAGGTGGTCCCATCCCCGACCTCCTTGTCCTGCAGATCAGCAAGCTCACACAGGACCTTGGCTGCAGGGTGCTCCACTTCAAGGAGCTTCAGGATGGTGGCCCCGTCGTTGGTGATGGTCACATCCTGTCATTACAACCACAATTAGAATCCAGAGTACACAAGAGTAGGCTTGGTTCCTCAACAGCCAGATAGCATCAACAACACACGATAAAGTAAATATCTATCACACTTAATAGTTAACAGCTCTCTTATTGGAATATCTTCCAATATTTTTTTCGGCTACTCACTCCCTACATATTTATTAGTAGTTTTGTTGAGACTAGCGATCATCATGATCTAAGTTAGACCTACCCCAATGTCGTCCACCAACATCTTGTCGAGCCCCACCGGTCCCAGGGAGCTCTTGACGATGTTGGCGATGGCGGATGCAGCCATGACTGGAAGGGCGATGGCATGGTTTAACATAAACAACCCTTTCCATACCAAAAAACTTTGAGTTTACACTAGTGAAATAATGAAAGTGTTGTTACTGCGCCACTACAATTGAGACCGAATCCCAATCAAACGAACCACACCTTCGTAGCATGATGACGGTAAGTAACGTTACATCCCATCAGCACAGCCGGTAAACAACCGCCCCAATGAATGAACGGGACTACAACGGGGCGGGAGTGCTAGCACACGAGACTGAAGTGGGTGAGGATGAAGGACGTTGCTGGAAAAGTAGGGATGCATCGCATATGTACGTGCTAGGGAATATGTGCTGGCTCATCGCACGGGTCGCCGCTAGCATTAGCAATCATAATCCTAGCTAGCATGTCCGCACATGCTGCCCGGGACCCCGTTCAGCGGATGGTCTCGGGCCGCCCGTCACCGAGAAACACGCAACCGCTTCAAGCACCAAGTAATCACGAAGCCGCCTTACCATTTTGAGTGCGAACAGACTCGCCAGTCGTTCTCTGGCCGAGCACGTTTAACGGACCGTCTAATAGTGACATTTTGACTACCACGCCACTGAGAAGAAAGGAGGTGAAGCGGTGCACTGTGGGTAAACCCGGCTCAGCACGCAGTGGCTTTTGGGAAACGCGTCTTTAAGGAGAATGTTCCAGAAACAAACAAACGGTTTATTTAAACCGAGTGTTCAATTTGATTTAACTGATGTGATACGTGATAAACACGTCTAAAACACATAATGAGAATTATCAAAGATAATATATATAATTATCAAACGCGAATCAAACTCTTAACATGTACTGAAATATAAACTTCATTTCCCAGCATGCCATAGGCCTTATTTTTGTATGGCTGTGTGTCGCCCTCTTACGGAAGACTACGGAAGAGGATTAGGGCCACACATAAAAAATGAGTTCTGACTTTAGTCTGAGATTTCTGACTTTATTTCAGATTTAAAAGTAGAGTAAAGTACACAAAGTAGTAGACTGCGTGTTCCCTATTACTGCATCACGCAAAGTGTCTCTCCTTCCCATCGAGGTTGGTCCTTTCAGGCAGGGCCGACCGACTGCGGTGTACGGGGGACAGGCTTGGGGGGACCCTTTAAAATATATATATTTTTTGATTGTTGTTCAAATAGTTTAATAACATAACTAATTGTCATGAGGCAATGTGTCACAACCCAGTTAAATAAATTAGAAGTCTGGCTCTCAGAATAGAAAGGTGAAGAAAGACAGGGAGAGAAGACAAAATTGAGGTTGAACTTATTGTCTAAGAAAGGTGAACACAAACGTTTAAATACACAAGATGAAACCTCTTTCTTAACTTAACTACCTCTGTTGTCGTTGCTAAAACAAACAGAGACAACACAAAGCAAGGGCAGACAATAGGCTACACTTTAAAATGAAGAGGCCTTGGTTATTAAGGTAAAGACGGATAAGTAAAGTGTACAGTAGGCTAATATTGCAACAGCAGGCTACTGATTTAAACCAACCTAATATACAATTAATACTAAGCTGTTATTAGGCTACATGATAAATAATAACCTATGGCATATAGGCTAGTTAGCCGCAGACGTCTATCTGCAGACGTATATCATTCTAGCTGTCTGCTAGTGCAACTTAATTTGGTGCCCAGAATTTGGTGCTACGCCCGTTTACAGGTACCCATAGTTCTGACTTTAAAGTCAGAACTCAGATTAAAGTCAGAATTCTGAGTTTAAACAGAGTCAAGTATATCAAGTAATTTGAGAGTCACATTCAAAAGAGGGGGCTAAAAGAATACACTCAGCTGAATATTGCATTTTTTAAGTTCACTTGACTGTTCTAAAAATCTTTCCAAAAGGATGATGAAAGTGACTTCTGAGTCACTTTGCCACTTCTGCATATATAATATATATATTATCTATATACATGTAATATATAACAATTAACTTCCAACAGAAAGTCCTCCTAAGATAATGTTTCTGATTCTGCTTCAGCTTCAGATGCCATCAAGAGGGGTCTCTGGTCGTAATCAGTCGCCAGTCCCTCCCTGAGCAATCAGCATTCATTAGCAGAATGCTAGCGTGTACGGCCAACAACGGCCCAAACTGTAAGAAATCAAAAGGACATAAGTACTCATTCATTCGACTTTTGAACTATAATCTATATTGAACTTGCGGAACCTACAATACAATCTGCGATATTTAAACGACAAGCAGGTGAAAGAGACACATTTAGCCTGCACTCATTTGATCACCCCCAGTGGAAATCGAATGGAACTGTGACCAAATTTGATACAATGGGGCTCAATAGAGAGGGCCAAGGCTCTCCATAGGGCTCTGGTTTAAAGTCAGAATTCTGAGTCTAAACTCAGAATTTTAAGATTCTGACTTTAAAGTCAGATATGAAATTCTGAGAATAACGTCAGATTTCTGAGATGAATGTCAGAATTCTGAGATTAATGTCAGAATTTGATTCTGACTTTAAAGTGTATTTTGTATAAATTGTATTTTATCATATTCATTAAAATTGAATTGCTGTTTATTGTGAGTGCAGAAGCTCACGGTTTGCCATAATTCATATAAATAAATAAAAATGGATATGAATACAATAGTCAAATAAGGGGAGGCAATTTGAAATGTTCAATATTTCAACTGCATGATATTAAAATATTTTATAATATATTTACAGCTATTCTTCATAAACCGTCTCATCTCCTTTCTAAATTAATGGAGAGCTTTAGACGGCAATTTAAAGCCCAGTTTTCCATTTTTTAAATGGAGGTCGATATAGGATGTTCAAATGTTCTTTTGTTCGGTTGTTTGCAAATGCAACAAGCTTGTAGGCCTACCTCCTACTCAGCCTGTCAACAGTATGGACCTGCAATACGGAGGTCATATGTGAAAGTAGCTATTGTGTGAGCAACGCTTCCAGTAGATGGATTGACAGTGAAAAGCCACATTATCTTACATCAGTTAATAAGGACAATTAAAGATAAAGGATCAAAACATTGAAGTACTTTAATTTAAATGTATTTATTACCTCCAGTAAATTGTTTCCTTGAGCTAGGCAGTTAAAAAATACAGTACACATAACTTAAAACATCAAAGCCTCATAAAGCATAACTATAACATACATGAAGAATTCTCCTAAAATGTACATCTTTACAAAGTGTTTACAAGTAAAACAAATCCATCTAAATACAAAGGAAAGTGCAAAAAAGAGCCGATGAGGACTGTAAATCACCACCTGTGAAAATAAAATACAAAAAGGCATAACAAGGAATATACTTCATTTTACTGGACTAGGATGAAACTGGTTTGAGATATGAATGAGCAATGGTTGCATTTTAACATTCTAAAGCAGTTTTTTCAACAAACTGGATTTGTACAGTGCGCAAAATAGAATCTTTACTGAAATATTCACAGTATTTGAAGCAAATTGAGTGAGTGCTCTGATACCCAAATCTCACCGTCATTTTAATAAATATATAGTACTTTCATTTACAAAGTGATTTCAAGTTTTCTTTTCCCCAAATGAACATTGAAACCGTGTGGCTGTTATAACCGTTGTGGGTCAAATAAAAACAAAGAGCAAGCAAGAACGTAGTGAGTGAGTCTAAATTGTGATGTGACATTGAGGTGACTGACATTGCATGCCCTGAAGTCTTGTGGGGGAGTGGAGTGAAAAGAGTGGGGGGGGGGGTGGTTTGATTTAATACCAGTAGCGTGACAGTAGGGAGTGTCCCATGAAGTAAACTAAATAATCAAATAAAATACACCAAATACAGTACTGCATTTTGCTTCCATTCCGACTCACGCTCAGCACGTTTCTCCATGGTCCCTCGTGTAACAAAGGTTTTTGAAATGAATGGGTTTTAAATAACACCCGATTGTGAGATGCACATACATTCTACCATTGATGACACAAATGGTTAAGAACTATTCTGCAGACCGACTGCAAATGAATACATTCAGTCTTATGGCCCCTCAAAAATACCCCAAATGGATCTGGGCTTGATTGAGAAGCTAACACGGTGAGGAGAAAACGAAGTAACTTCAAAATGACCTAAGCCTTGTACAAGCCCGATGTCCGGTGGTATGCAATCCGAAGGATTTCATTATAAACAGCTGTTTTTTATTGCTTCCTTTTTTCATTGGCTTTTCCTAAAAAATAAAAACTTTATGTTGGTGCTGCCACACATCAACCCTAAGCAAATATGTAACTGCATATTTATGAAAGCTGCTTGTTCAGAATTGTTTGATATGCAAATTACGTGGATCATTTCTATTACACAGGTTAAGGTTAACTAGTAAAGTAAATACAGTTAAAATAACCTTATTGGTAGTAAAGAATTGCTTTCAAAATAAATGAATCAAGAGTTGCTTGCTAAAAAGCAAGATCAGGAACGCTTCAGTTAAGTTATTTTAAAATGTAAATAATAAATAATGGAGGGGTGTTTTTACAACAATGCACATTCAGTCAATTAGTTCACTTTTCCTGGTCATCACCCTGTTTAGACTGCAGTGGGCTGTACTAATAACAATCTATAGCGGAAACACGATGCGTCAGAGAGGCTTAATAGCTTCTTTATTCGATTAGGGCGTAATCTCTGGAACCGCTATGTTTGTTTAGATCAGTGAAACATGCATAAAGATCTGGATGGATGCAGCAACAGCTCACATGCTAGCTATCGCACGTAAGCTTCTTGGCTTTATTCAACTGCAAGTTATGACAACGGTAAGAAGGCAGTTATTGCAGTCGTTGGGGTTGCACTAGGAGGAAACGTCAAATATATCATTTAAGAGAGATTGTTATTTAAAATGTTACTTTAGTTTGTTCTTGTCCTTGTCTATATTTTGGCATCAGCGCTAGCGCAGAGGCCCGGCTGACCGTGAGGAGTCGGGTGCCGTGGTAACACGGCTCGTGATGCCGCCTCAGGCGAAGCTGCTGGAGCTCAGGCACTGGAACTTCTCCCTCAGCGCGCGGCCGATGGTGGGCTGGCTCTCCTGGGGCTCGCTCCACAGGTACCTCTCCAGGTTCTCCCGCCCCACCGAGCTCAGCGGCTGGCAGGAGCGCACCGGCGTGCAGGGCAGGCTCTGGGACTGGACGGGTCCGCGGCTCTGCTCCCCAGAGCCCCGGCTCTGCGGGGCCACCCCCCGGCCGCTCGGCTCCCCCTCGCACTCGTCCTCCGAGCGGATCTCCACGTAGTCGTCGTCGTCGTCGCCGTCGTCTTTGAAGTTGGCCAGGTAGTTGTGGGTGGCAGCCAGGATGCTGAGGGCCGACTCACGGTGCAGGACCACCACCTGCTGACTGTCCTGCAGCGTGAGGGTGGAGCGCCTCAGCTCGCACTGCTCCGGGAGGCTGCTCTGGCGCCCGGCCCAGCCCAGTGGGGGGCGGGTGTGACCCACCGTGTGTCGGGCCGAGGGGGAGTCCCCGGGGCCGGGCTCCGGCGGGTTCCTCCTGTCCTGGTCCCGGTCTCCCAGGGAGCCGGTGGACCGACAGCGACTGTGCTCGGGGGTCTTAACGGAGTCGGCGGGGGCCGGGTGTCTCTTGATGGTGCTGTACACGTGCTCCTCCTCCTTCTCGCTGGGAGCTGACATACAGCTGCTCCACCTCTGGGGGTTGGCGAGGGTGGGGGAGCCGGGCTGGGTCTTCAGGGCCGGCACAGAGCAGGCCGGGCTGAGGCGGAGCTGTGGGGTGGAGGAGGCCCTGGCTGAGGCCATCTCGTTGGGCCAGGCCACGAAGCTGGCCAGCTCGCCATTGCTGTAGGTGGAGTGGAGCCAGTCGTCCTCAAGGGAGCGCTCCGGCATGGAGGGGGAGGAGGGCAGTCCGGGGTGGCGGGAGGGGGAGGCGTGGCCGCTGGTCCCAGGGGGGAACATGACCTGGTCATACAGGTGGGAATACTCGGCTATCCTGGCACCTGGAAGAGTGTCACAAGAAGGAATGATCAATACAATGCATACGTTCTACCGAACCACACAGAAATATTATACTGCAAATGAACAATATTATGCAACCGTATTCTGCCCCATCCCACCCCCCACATGCTGTAGTCTAACCTAAACTGTGAATGTGGCTACAAAACAAGATGTCCACGTTACCCATGGCGGCGCCCCCCTGCTTCTTCTCCTCCAGGATGGCGGCCAGGTCCATCTGCCTCTTCTCGTCCCTGGACCGACTGCACGCGTCCCCCGGGTCCATGCTCCTCATGCGCAGCAGCTGGTTGGCCTTCTTGATCTTCTGGCTGTACTGCCGGGCCATGAGGAACACGCGGTTCTTGGTCTTGTCCATCAGGTCCAAGTCCACCGACTCGCCCAGCAGCAGCGAGGAGGAGGCCAGGGGGGCGCCCATGCCGGCCAGCTCCCCGGGGAACAGGCTGTGCAGGTCCTGCAGCTGGCTCTCCCGGGTGGCGGGCCGCTGGGGCAGCTCCACCAGGGTGTCGTCCTCCAGGCGGAAGCTGCCGCTGCTCAGGCGAGCTAAGCGGCTGCGAATGCTCTTGACCGTGCCCGGGGCCGGCTCCGGAGTGGCGGGCGGGGCCGGGGCGGGGCCAGGGAGGGCGGGGCGCTCCTCCACCTCAGCCTGCTCCTCAGAGGCGTCTTCACAGAGGAGCTCGGGGATGTTGATGATGGGGATGGTGAAGGAGGGCGTGGTCGCCGTGGAGGTGACTGGGGTATCGAGGTGCTGGGCTGGGGGGCTCTTGGTGGTAGAGACACTGTTTGTTGCTGCACCACTTGGGGCTGAAGCGGTCCTGGTAGGGCTGCTCTTGGCGGAGGAGGGCCCCTTGTGAGCCTCCCCTGAGCCCACGGGGAAGGCGGCCGGCAGTCGGTCCGCCTTCTTCTCGTTGATCTTGATGTAGTTCTCCAGGTCGTTCCAGATCTCGTCCACCCTCTCTGACATCTGGTCGCCGGTGCGGGAACGCTGGATGAAGCCCTCGGACGCAGATGAGGAGGAGTAGTCAGGCTCAGAGGAGCACCGCATCGCGCCGGAGTCGTCCAGTCCCTCATCCTCCCCGAAATGGAGGCTCTCCTCGGACACCAAGCCCCCCAGGCCGTCGCTGAACTCTTGGTCAGAGGCCAACAGACGGTCCGCCACCTGCTGCTGCGGCGTGACACACTCAGCACTGCCCTTGAGCTCTGCTCTCGGCGGCTCCCTGAAGCAGATGGTGTCGTAGATGTTCTCCTCCTCCACTATCTTCAGCTCACAGGGCTTCCCGTCCTGGGAGGAGCTGTTGCTCTCTGAGGGTCTGCCATGTTCCTTTAAAGATTCTGTGGCACTCGGACTACAAGCAACACTGTCTTGAGCGTCATGTGTGCCAGATTTGCTTGGTAGTGTTCCAGGTGTAGTGGGCAGTGTTCCAGGTGTTACTGGCAGTGTTCCAGGTGTAGTGGGCAGTGTTCCAGGTGTAGTGGGCAGCGTTCCAGGTGTAGTGGGCAGCGTTCCAGGTTTAGTGGGCAGTGTTCCAGGTGTACTGGGCAGCGTTCCAGGTGTTGCTGGCAGTGTTCCAGGTGCTGGAGTGCCAGTGGCTGTCTGACTGCTGGAGGCCCACGTGCCTGCAGACAGGTCTTTCCGTGAGCGGCGGCCCTCCTCGTCCCTGCGGACCAGCCCCATGCTCTTCAGGTCCTCGTAGCTGATGTTGTCGTAGACGTTGTCGATGTCGTCCGCCGTCAGCTGCTCGGCCGAAGACGACCCTGAAATGTCGTTGCTGGACGACTCGGTGTGGATGGCCCCCTCCGCCGGGGCCTCGGGCGGCCCCCCGCCCCTCTCCCCCGCGCTGCTGGCCCGGCGCAGCAGCCGGCCGGGGCCGCCCGGCGGGGGGTCCACCTGCACCGTGGGCACCTGCTCCACGTGCCAGCTGCAGGGCCGGGCAGACGAGGG
>JAOPJL010000097.1:16414000-16424769 GCA_027123545.1 Trisopterus esmarkii
TGTGTGTGTGTGTGTGTGTGTGTGTGTGTGTGTGTGTGTGTGTGTGTGTGTGTGTGTGTGTGTGTGATAGAGAGAGATGGTGGGGGCAGACCATGCTGTCGCCTGCTGCCTTTTGGCAAAAAAATAAAACCTGGCAAGATTCTTAAAGTGTTCCTTACGTCTCCTGTAGGGAAATAGCAACTCTCTGATAACATATTTGTTGGCATCCCTCCTCCGCCCACCACAGAGCACTATGCGTTTCCCGAGGACGACCCCATGGAGGGCCGTAGCGAGGTGAGGACGGTGGAAGAGGAGGCTCTGTTCTCCCGGGCCTACCCAGACGTGGTGGAGCGCTACCGGACAGACAAGGCTCTTGCGGAGGAGGACAAGACCAAGAGTAAGAGCCCCCCTGATCTGTGCTATTCTGGGAGGGTCTTTGGTATATTTCAACATGATTTAAAATACATTTTTAGATGCATTTATTAACCATGATGGATAAACCACAACATGAATAACATTGTTGCTATGAAAATCATATATTGTTTTTAAGAAGTCCCATCCCCAAACATACATAGACCCTCCTTGCTATCCGACCGAAGACTTCCCCAAGACCCTTCCTCTAAAGTGTCCACATCAAAGGCACCTCACGTGTTGTGCTAGCTTGCAAAAAGCAGCTCTTTGACACCTGTGAATGCTAAGTTTGGCAGCTATTCTGCTTCACACCAAAGTCTTTTGATGCACCAGAGGTGTCTGTCTCACAGTTCTGGCCAAGCTACTCGTATGGCCCTTTACTCAGTGGCTGTAGAGCTATTCCCTAATATGTTCGAAAATCCCTTATAATCATCACTTAAATCTGCACTACTAACATGAGCCATTGTAGATTAATTTCACTCTGGTATGTATTCTCAAAGTCATGGTACATAAACATAAGCATGTTCTGTGTAGAAAAAGTAAAAAAAAAGGTTCATCATGCAGGTTTAAATATTTGAAGAATTTGTATGGTGGACACATTCATCAGTTATTTATTTGTCTTTGTTTCTTTAGAGAAGAAAGTAAAGAGTAAGAAAGAGAAGCCCAGGGACGTGTGTGATGGGCTCACAGACCTGCTGGCCACCATGAACCTGCAGGGCTCCGCAGCCTCCAACCCGGACGTGGGTGAACAGCCAGCACCATCGGCTCCTCCGCTGACCGCACCTGAACACAGCCCAGAAACCGCTTGTGTTGACGCGCCGGCACCCCAACCCCAACAACGCGAACACCCAAAACCCAGAGAAGACCGCTGCCCTTCTCACTGTGTAGAATCAGCCTCGTCTCTCGCTTCGCGCCCCGCCGCCGCCGCCGCCGCCTCGCCCTCGGTCTCCGCCATCGTCGACCTGCTGCACCTGAGTGACATCGACTGGGACGGCTCTTTTACGTCCTCCCCGCATGCCAGCCCCGCTCCCAGGGCCTCGACGACGGAGCCCTGGGTGGCTCCAGAGGCCAGCGGTGGGATGGAGAGAGAGAGCCTCCACCCACCACCCGGATCCGGGCCTGTGGCTCCCAGGCCCGCTCAGGAGGTGGGCTATATGGAAAGACCCTTGAGGGAGAGGCTCCTCATGCGGAACATGGCCATAACAGGCCAGACGAAAACGGCTGAAGCCCCGGTGACAAAGCGTCTGGTCTACCAGTCCCAGAGCCTACACGGAGCGGCCCCTGTTGAAGCTGCAGCTAACAACGAGCTGTCCGATGGGCATCACGCGGTGGATGGAAATAAAACAAGTAAATGTAGTCAAAGTAGCACAAATAAGGCGTCCCAGGACCATCACGTTTCTGAACGATGTGTGGCGGCCTCAGCACAAGGTCACACGGGCATAAACGGCAGGAGAGGTGCTCAAAAGCCTCGGACTCACTCAGACTCAGTCAGCGCGGCCTTATCTTCAGCCTCCATCATTCCCCGCCAGATTCACTTTGACCCGGTCACCCTGGGTAACGGAGACGGGAAGCCACCGCCTCAGGGCGCCAAGAGGAGTGTGTGCACCGCCACGTGCTCCTCCAGCGAGGACACCGACGCAGAGAACAGACCCACCGGAGCCCAGAGGAGGGCCAAGTCCAAGTCGCTCAGACACATGAGGCTCAAACCTGTTTCTAAAGCGCCTGCAGCTACAAAGAGAGACAAGCCCCCTGGCTCGTCTTTCTCAGGCTCCGTGTTGCAGGCCGTCCAGCGACCCGCAGTCTCTCCAGAGTGCTACAGTGACATTGGCCTTCCAGAGACCAGTCCAAACCAGGAAGTGTTCATCGCATGTGCACCGTCCTCCCCTGTGACTATTCTGGACAGCGACGACTCTCTGTCCGGTGGTGAGAGCCCACTGCCCCTCGCTGAGAGGCTCAGGCTCAAATATCTGATGTGAAGGCAATTGTGTTATCTTTGTCCCAGAATAACATCAGTGTCGATGTGAATCGTGTCCTTACATATCTTTTTCTCACTTAGTTATGTTATTATGGTATTATGTTGTGTGTTATTTTAAAAACGTTTTATCAGTACACAGTATAACTATAACCCTTTATACTGTTTTAAGGATTTTTTATAATCAGTCGAAAGGTTGGAAAAGAAACATGACTAAATGTGTGATAATCATGATTGTATTAAAGACATGCGCACCTCATTAATATATTTTTTATGAAATTTTCTCACGTTAAGTGTAAACATTGAAAATGTTAAAGGCATGAGTTTCGAACATTATTTCGGTGGTGTGTGTATATTTGACGAGGCTAGTGGGTAGAAACCCTGCCGTTTATCATGGTCTGACAAGTGAGACGCGGCAGCCACCGATCCGTCAGCCGTCGGTTTTCTCTGAATTCTGGGGTTTTACAAGCGTTTGAGCTCCTTGATCATTAGTGATGCGTTGCACACCTATGGAGACATGAAAGGTCTGGCAGGTTAGTGTGTCTAGTGGGAACCCGGTGACAGCTGCATCCTGCGTCTCTGGTGCGTAAATACATCCCATTCCCCCCCCCCCCCCCATCCACACACACACAAACACGTGTTTATATAAATTCTAAGCACAAATGGATTATAGTTTTGGTTTGGAGGGTGTCTGTCAATTAATCTAATGGTTAAAGAATACCTTTTTTATTGAACTTCTACACTGCAGACAGACGTCGCACTCGTCGACACAGGTCGCACTTGTCAGAGAGGTGTTTAACTCCAGGGGTAACTACAGTCCTTTGGTTCCTTCATTAGACCATCACATCACACTGACAATTGTCCTCACGCCAACTAGGGCAGGCTTTTCCCTCAAAGGGGAATCTAATTATTTGTGTTTCTATTACACATTATCCGTCTATTTGGCCTTATTCACACCCAGGTGACAACGAGAGAGGTTCTTGTTTTAGCACTTGAGTTTCTTTGAACTCGTCGCCTAACCTGTGAGCTCATAAACCCCCGGAGATCCTCTTCAGTATATACAGCCAGCAGCACTCTGAGGATCGACTCTTTTTTGGTCTGAGGTCGACTGCGGCTCCACAGAATCCAGTAGTTTCGGATATGGACTGTCTGACTGACATGGAAGTCGTTTCTGCCAAAATCCTCGCAGAATGGGACTGGAAGAAAGAAGCGAGCGCGTTTGGAGACGAACAGGACTCACTGGAGTCCAACTCGCTGGGGTCCTCCTTCGACTCCATATGCTCCTCTCCCGAGGTGTCCTCGACCTCCAGCGGACATCAGGACTACCAGGACCTGTCGTTCAGCTTCACAAGTCGGAGCAAGGATCCATGCGCGACGCAACGGCAGACCAAACACAAGATGTCGACCAAAAGACGCATGAAGGCCAGCGAGAGGGAGAAGATGCGGATGAGGAGCCTCGCAGAGGCTCTGCACGAACTGCGGGAGTACCTTCCACCTGACTACAGCAAGAGCGGACAGCCTCTGACCAAAATACAGACCCTCAAATACACCATTGAATACATCAACCAACTGGAAGACCTTCTAAACAATGCGTAATTGCTGGACGTTTTACGCATTACCCTGTTCAAATCGATATATGCTTTCTCTTTAGATATTGAAACGCGATTATAATTTAAAATGTTTGTGTTTTATATAACATGTTCCCCTTGTACATATTTCCTAGTGTGCAGTAATTAAATTATGTATTTTGTCCTTATTAGGCTAATTAATTGACCCATTTGTTTTAAATTGGGCGCTGAAAGCCACTGTAGGGTAGGACAGATGATTGTCCAAGAACAGAAGATACTCTGTTGTGTGAAGAGAAGAAAACAATTTAAAATTAAATCATTTGAAATGTATTGGGCCTGTGTGACTTGGTGACATTCAATTAATAATTGTCAGTACTCATTTTTAATAAATTCAGTGGAACGGGTTCAAGTTGTCTCATTTTGGAAAACTTCAGCAGCAATCGATATAATAGTCGAAAGACTAGTTTACAACGTTTACTAACGTTTAACACGTTACACCTTGAACATACGCCTACCCATAAAGGATAGACCTAGGATAGACCTAGATCCACCTCTACACGGTTCACTAACTTTTTGAGTCGGATCGTTAAATTTGCGCATAGAAATGGGTGTCATATAGGCCTACTGTAGTGTCATGCGCTTGCAGCTACTGAAGGATACACGGGTACGTTAACATATTTTGTTAAGCAGACAAATAGACAAAAGTAGCCTACACAATATAGCCAACATTCTAAATTCATTTTCAATCATCATTTCATAATCAATCACCATAATTTGGTTTATTTTGGCACATGAAGAAACGACGTGTCTGAGGATCTGGTACACACATTTTAAACATATAGGAAAAGGTTCCCTATGAAGAGATGCGCAATGCACATCACCAAGAACGAAATGAACGAACCACTCACAGTCGCAGATATGGATCGTTCGTACCGGATCATGGAAGTAATTATCATGTGCACTCTTACACAATTTTCAAGGGAAAGGAGTAGGCCTACGTGTCAAATATTGATGAATATCTTAAGTTCCTATGAGCAGCTAATTTAGTTATTAGAATGGCTGCACATTTGTGCTTTTGCCCAGCAGCAGTCATCGATTTTGATATAATTAAATTGGATATCAATGAGAATATTTGTACATAAGCGTTCGATTTCTTGAGGGAGAGTGTAATTTAATTGTCTTACACGATTGTATTACACTGACATCGAATGTAGGCCTACATATTTACTCAACATCTATTCGTATTATCGTATTATTTTGTGAAGTCTGAGCTGTTAGAAGTTACATATATTTGTTGTATGTGATGATGCGGATGTATGTCCAATTACTATCTTACTCAACAATGCATGTGACTTATACATTATTACATAGGCCTATTACATTTAGAACGCTTTATTATACCTATGTATGCACATCAATCAGGCCAAAGCAGCAATGCAAACGCTTAATAATTCAATATAATATAAAATTATCTGAGATTTCACCACAGATTGTTATAGTGTTCTTTCTGACTTTACTTTTCAATTTTATTTCATAAAAAAATGTAATCACTTAACAACATATACAAACGGACACACACATGAGGGGACATCAAATATAAATTATGCCATGAATAAAAAAATAAGTCTTGCACAAGACTTACACATGAATTACACAAGATCTACTTAAGACCATCTACGCAATAATTCCTGGATTTTGGATTAACTAGATTTCAAGTATTCAAACTGTATTCGTTGGGCCTCTTTTAGTTTAGCAATTGTACACTGAAAATTACGTTTTAAATAGACTTTTGACCCAAAATGCTTTGAAACATGTATTAGTTTAAAACCTATTGTGGAATATGGTTTTCTTGGCTGCAGCTTATTGAGCAAATAAGCGTTTTTATCCCTTATCCTTAGATTAAAACCAGACTAATTGTGTAGAAGATATATACATGGGTTTTCTATGTATTGAATTTTTGTTCAATTATTGAGTGAAACAAGTAGCCTATGCATGTTGGTGAAAGCCAACATACATGTTGAGTAACATGAATACTTGGAGGTGAAACGGCTGAAATAGGGTGATCAGTGGTATAAGGTTACACATTTTCCAATACATTTTATAGTTCGTCAGATCATGGATGTTTTGGAATAATTTAGATAGTGGAAGAGAATTCAACTATATTATTTAAAAAGAGGAGAATATAATGTGCATATAATGAAATTAGGCGATTATGAAAATGTTTACAGACAAGATTGAAGGCTGTCTGATCTCCTGTGCAAGTGGTTTGAGCGATAAACAAAAAAGGAAGCAGGAGAGTGGTCTTCCTTGGCTGGAACCACGTTCTAATGTGAAGGAAGATGACAGTATTACCATAGTCATTGCATTATAATGCCTTTCAAGACACCCAAAGTGCTTTGAGTGTGTGGAGGTGCTATGACAACTCATCCTATACAGCACCCACCTGTGTGCTGCACAGCAGCAAGTTGGCCCCAGAACTCTTCCCACACTGGCTATCAGACACCAAAGTACTGGGTCTTAACACAGTTCTGTAAGGTTGAACTACAACCGGTCTCAGCGTCTTATAATTGCAATACATTTTCTTTACTTTGCTTTGATCAGTTTATTTGGGAAGATGTTGCAGATTATATTCAGTTTATTACTTTTATATCAATTGTACAAACCCCACTTATATGGTACATCACCAAAATGGCTTCCAACCATGTCATGAATGTAAATGTTCTGACAGTTCTTCAATTTAATTCTTTCCTCTTCCTAAACAAATATGTCTACCTATATCCCTGCAGTTCTTTCTCTTCTCCATTGATGGTATGGTTGAGCACACATGACTGACTGTTATCCACTGACAGATGGGTGGTTCCCTTGAGGTCCAGGGGAGCCTGGGGCCTCCCATGTCACTCTCTCCCCCTACTGGCTTATGTATACATGGCACAAGATTAGGTCAAGCTGTACACTAAATTAAATAAAAGGTGAAACTTCTTGTGTGATCTCATCCATGGAACAAAAAGGAAGTTATAGAACACACAAGATAAAGGTTGAAAACCAGCAACAGAACGTTTTTGAATTAAGAATTATAAGCCTTATGAAACCATTGCAGTTCAAAGCGGAGAATATATGTAAAAGTTGATGGATCATTTGAGAAACATAGTGTGTCCACATTGAATGTGAAGGAACAGAAAGAAGAGTTTTGCCTCCCTCATCTCTCCTGGTGTTAACTCATACCAGCTTAAGCAGATCAGTGCTGCAGTGTCATCCACAAATAGCTCATGTGGAGCTCAGCAAGCCCATTGTCCTACACATTTATTCAACAGAGTAATATAATGAATACCTTCTGGTTGGTGTCCTGACTTCACAATCCAAAAGAGTAACTACTGCAAAACTTTTGCGTGTATTACGAATGTGCAAAGGTCATTAGTAAAGGGCAAAATAATGCATAAATTCCAACAAATATAAAAGTATAAATGCATAAACAGACAATATCTGATTAAACAAAATACTAACTATTAGCCATACATTTTCGACTGCCACAGAAACTAAAACAAATAAGAGACAGTAGAAACGGGCTGAAACAATACAATAAATTTACGTTACAGTTGATATCCAGCTCTTCAAGAAAAGTAGTTTTTTCTGTCCTAGAGAACTGTCTAAAATTATCAATAATGATCAATTCCTTTGAGTATTGTCCATAGGTCAGTTTAGCCTTTCAGCTCAATGGTTGGACTGGGCGCATTGTCAGCGGTTGGCTCCTCCCACATGGGTTGTAGAATATGTTCCGGAACCTTCACCACCTCAATCTGACAGAAAATCAAATAATGGACAAGAAGGTCTTGGCATTGGCTGTGAAATACACCATACAGAGCATAATTACAGAACACGATTTAGACCTTTAGAGGTTATTGGCACATTCATATGGTAAGGATTCTGATTATATTCACTGTATCTGTAATCTCTATGGTATTCTTAAACACCATACCTTGGAAACCTCCATGGCGACCCCTTCTGGAAGATTCCTCTGAATGTATTCAAGATACACCTGCGCTGTAGAGCCTGTTACACGGAACAGCTACAAGAAAACCAAAATGACTATCATCAAAATCATACCATTTGATCAATCCACATGGACATGTCATTGAAAGTACAACCCTATTAGGAGTTTATTCCAAACCCCAATTCAACCCTTTCAAGAAGGCCAAGAGTTTCTGCAATGTTTGCTTACCTCAAGGCAGCGATAGTGTGTCCTCATCTCATACTGCACTCTGTGCTTTTTAAAGATGTGGATGGATTTCAGGAGAGTAAGCCTCAAAATGTCCTTTGGAGGTTCAAAACTAAGATACCATGGAGGAGGGGGAACAGTGATAAGGATTGGTTATTTACACGTCACGCAGGTACTGTCAGGGCCTCTGGAGACCAATCCTGAGACTGCTTGCTAATTTTCATTGTAAATTAATCCATTGATATTTTTTCCAAAGATTAGTTAGTTGATCAAAGGTCACAAATAATGACATTGAGTCCTATTAAGTTACCAGAGCTCAAAGTAGATTCTACATTTGCAACCTCAAAAAATTCATTACAACCCAAAACTGTGTTCATTATATAAAACTGAACCTATGAGCACGAACATATTTGGATAAAAATACATTTTCTGTAGATCACTTGTGTCTAAGTGAAATATTTAATTGACATATTGAGATTTCTGCCATTCATTCACGGTTATTTCAGTTATAAGGCCATTAAAAAAGGATTACAACTGTAATATAAATAAGATGATAAAAATGTATCAACAAAAATTGATTAAAAAAATATATATATATTTTTTGTCAAATTGAGTAATGACAAAAATTGTATCTACAATATATCGCCTTAAAATAATTTTTGGTAAAGAAGTTAGTGAACTTAATGTAAGGTCAATTTTGAAATACGTGTGAGTGTAATGGGTCACATGAAAAGAGTTTAGTTAAGGGCATAACCATTATGGTTATGAACCATTGCAGAGGAAAGACATGCCAAAGCTCACACACCCCGTATTGGTCATTTAGGTGTTAATATTTGTATATAATGTTGGTTGACTTGCCTTTACATGGACCATGTGATAGGCTTTCAGCAAATGTTTTTGTATTTGGGTATGTATATAATAGCTTGAGAGACTTTAAAATAAGATGTATTATTTAAAACCGGCTTTAATGTTTTTATTTATATATATTTTTTTTTCAGTGTCAAAACAGTGATAAATCTGTCAAATGACATCTGTTTTTGTGGCCATTCTTTCTTTGGATTAGTGTACTAACAAAACTAATGGACTAATAGGAATTGAGACTTACACATTTCCCAGAGTAATCCCCAGCTCCTTAGCCGCCATGGAGGCAAAGGATTCATAGCTGTCCAGGACGGACCTGTCGTGGCCCTTAACCAGCACTGAGACATTCTGGAGCAGAGTGTCTGGCTCGTCTGTCACTGTGATCTGAAAGAGGAGGCGGATAACATTTCACATCAATAATTATGATTTCACATAAATGCTTAATTAGAAGCAGCATATTTTTCAATTCAATTAGAATAATAATTTTGCGAAACAACAATAAATGTATAAGATAGACGACTCACCGGTGAAGATGTGGAGGCCAAAGAGGAGGCCGTGTGTAATGAAGCTCTGGAGGAACAAGCCAGTTGAGAACTGCAGTCAGAATGACACAAATCACTGTTCCGATCTATAGTGTCCATAAAGCATGGATAGTTCAATACATGCCTAATATACATTTTTATGTTAAACCAATTAGACTGAATTTTGAATGTTGAATGGAACGAAAGGAATATCCGAAGGAAAGGAAGACTTCAATGCGTTTCAGATATTGCTTGAATGCATGTTATTAGACATCGTTTTGTGATATTAAATAGTCTAACGGCATAATTGTTTAAGGGGTATATTGTGGAGGGATGCCTTTGACATTAGAGACACTGACTTATTACCGTAGTGTGTGCGATGACCTGTGACCACGACATGCGTTGAAACTCCTCAAACCCTGAAACCAAAAATATGAAGGCTTAATCAGCAATTGCAATAAACTTGAGAGCTCGGAGCTCAACTATGACATGTGATAACATTGGCCATACCAACATGACACTGCCGTGTGTCCGGTGCGGCAACAGAGAATATAAGAAACATATATCTCGAATTCGTTCAGTGAAATTGTGTTTATAAAAACGAATGTGGGACTACTAACAACCGAAGAGATATGAATAGTATACCAATAGTGGAATTCCTGAGGACATCCTTGCCATTGCACAAATGTTCCGACCGAACCTTACGGGCGCCGCCATGTTTGTTGAGGGGCGGGGCCAGGGGCGGGTCGGGGGCGGAGCTTGGGGCCCAGAGAGGAGACCGCCACCGCGTGGACCGGCGGTGGAGCAGAAAGAGACAACATCCAGGTGTGAATTGCAGATGTGAAATTGAAAGACGTGAAATGAGGACAGCCACACTTTTTTGTCCCATTGTATTGTATTATTGATATGTATTGAAATCTTGTTCTGGTTGTTTGACCTACTATTTATATGGTCCGTGTATCTTTCCATCCTTTTATTATTCCATCCATTCATCCAAACAAAAAACGAAAAAAATAAAAAACTATTATATCTATTGTACATTTGTGTAATCAGGGCGTCATTGAAAAGGAGAACCTGCTCGCAATGTTCTTTTATGAATAAATAGATAAATAACAATTGAGAAGCTAACTTTATGGGGCTGTTCCGTGTGTCACGTGACGGGGGGGGGGGGGGGGGGCGGCGGCCGCGGCCCCCCCCCGCCCCCCCCCCCCCGCCCCCCCCCCACCCGCGCGCCCGCGGGGGGG
>JAOPJL010000097.1:16424837-16436214 GCA_027123545.1 Trisopterus esmarkii
GTTTTCGGTTTTTCTCGTGCGCCCCCCCCCCCCCCCCCCCCACACACACACACACACACACACACACACACACACACACACACACAGAGCGACGAGGTAAGACGTGTTCGTCCGACGCGGCGCTTCTTCCAATATAGTGTTCATCATATTCCTTCATCTGGTGTCGCGGCTGCCTTACCGTTTGATTGGCAGGTTTCATGTTGTCATACACAGTATTTAAAACGACACGGAGCCATCAGTCAAGCTACGTCGCTAGCTGAGGAGAGCTAGCAGTCACAGACAGCCGGGGAGACCGAGCCGATCGGAGAGGTTTAGGTTCGGCCAGCTAGTTAGCCAGCTAGCGGCCGTCAGTGGTACATTGATGGCAGCTAGTTAGCCAGGTAGCTGCTATCAAAGCACCATGGGTAGTAGCTAGCTGGCGAACTCACCCATCTAGGTAGCCAGCTAGCTGCCATCCGTGGTACACTGGTGGCAGCTAGTTAGCAGCTAGCTGCCACCACTGGTACATAGTACCTTGCCAGTCATGATGTGTAAGCCCGTCTCCCATCGTTTCTAAACACACTGTTCGGCTCTTGAAATGGTTAACCCTAACGCTCATAGTAAAAAAAAACGTTTCCATGTGTTGTTTGATGTCGTGCCTATTGTGTAAAGTTAACGATAACATGGCTGTATTCTGGCTACACTGCTAATGGTGATGAAGGGTGTTTATGTTGACCATATTCCTCGCCCTCCACCGCCGACTGACTGGTGGTCCGAGTGGCTCCGTTATGATGTTTAATTACACTGTCACTTTGAGCTGTTTGTTTAGAAGCTGACATCGCTTGTTTTGTAGTAGCCATGCGTCTTTATTTGGTGGACTGGTGTGGCCGCGATTCGTATTCCACACCATCGGGTCTTTGTGATGCCAGCGGTCCACATAGCTTATTATTAATAATAATCTGTCTGTTTGTCAATCTTCATCAGTCTTGAAATCGTTTCTATGAGTCAGTTTTTCACTAAATTTCACTCACTAATTTATCATCACATAACTATTCTATTTCTATCTATTAGATAGAGTGTATATATATATATATATATATATGTATATATATATACTCTATTTTAAATTATGGGCCCACTACATGATGGTATATTGTATTGAACAAGAACGGGTAATAAATGCATCGTGACTTTTGTTTTTCTTGCCTCTTTCTTCAGTCTTTAATGGGTACTCCAACGCTGATTGGAAAAGGACGCGCGTTGACGTGATGACGTCGCTGGGAGAAGTGGCAGTCCTGTGGGTTGACAGCTGATACAAGGAGTCCCTACTCCTCCCAGACACAGCAGCGATTGCACTAAAGGGACCGAGGCCAAGGGATGACTGTGTTGAGTGACTGGGTTGCACCGTACTCCATTTCAGCGGAGGTATAGGGAAGTTTGACCCTGAGGATCGATTATTAAGTTGTCATGGCTTAATTGCAAGAAGAGCAACTGCTATGGTGTTTCCTTTTTCAATCCGCTGCCTGGTGGTTTGATACAGAACTGAATGGACTACTCCTGCACCTCGAAATGACTTGATTACGTGCCTTTCTTTTTTGTGATCCATCGTGATATCATGTGAATGCAGTAAAGGGCTGCCAGGCCTGTTATTTATATATCATAACGTGCAAAAAAACAACAAGGTTAGTAGGACACTTTGAGTTAGAAGTTAAGTCATCACGACTAATCAATTTAAAAAAAGATCCCCCTTCCGAGATAAAAAAAAACAACAAAGCAGGCTTACTATGCACCGTTGTCGCTGTCCCTCCGGCACCGATTCATCCTCATTGGTTCGCCGCTCCTAGCATTTCAAACCACTTCAGTGAGTCGCTACCGGCCTGGATACTCCTTTTACCCTCCCCTCGCTCTCTCACACATACGGAAGGAATGTTCGCCGCGGTCGAGCATGGACCTGTTCTCTGCAGCGACTCAAATATCCTCTGCCTGTCGTGGAAGGGACGGGTGCCCAAGAGCGAGAAGGAAAAGCCGGTGTGTAGGAAGCGCTACTACGAAGAGGGATGGCTCGCTACAGGCAACGGGAGAGGCGTAGTCGGTGTCACGTTCACCTCCAGCCACTGCAGAAGGGACCGCACAACACCGCAAAGAATCAACTTCAACCTCAGAGGACACAATAGTGAGGTTAGTCAAGACGGGGTGTGTGTGTGTGATGACTCATTGATGGCCTCAAACCTTCAATATAACTCAAATGATCTACTACATGTATGACTTTTTATTAGTTTTTTCAGGCATGGTGGTAGGGTGTGGCGCATGTGCGGTGTTTTAACATAATGGAATAGGCAACACGTTAATAAAACAGATCAGTTATTACGTTCCTTTATCAAATATTTAGCGAACCATTACTCAACAAAATCATTTTCTATTTTTGTAATGTGTTGGAGCCGGTTGTTTCTGGTGGAGGAACATATATTATTTTGGGAACATCGAAAACTTATTTAAGTTAATGTGGAACACAAAGAATGTGTATGGTAGTATAATGAGCAGTCATGTTATTTTGTATTGCATATATACAATATACGATAATACTCCAATGGCGTTATATCTGTTCACTCAAACGTAGCACCCGTTCCTGTGAAGCTCCTCCAGCTTGAGCAGGACCTCAAAAGTAAATCCTTTCACATGAATAGGAGGCTAATGTCAAGTTGATGTTAATGGAAAGCAAATGCTAACTATGCTCCACTAGTGGACGCACAATGATGAATTTGGAGTTAAAAAACGTACTCGAACAACTTACACACAATCCCCAATTGACAGCCTTCTCGTGTATCCTTTAAGGAGCAGATTGGGGTCTGCTCCGACAGACATGGGAGGGGTGGTATTAGCTCAGGAGGTAGAGAAGGTTGGCTGGTAACCGCAAGTTTGCTCGTTCGATCCCGGCTCCTCCTAGCTGAGTGTCGTGGTGTCCCTGAGCAAGACGCCTCACCCTTATTGCTCCTGACAAGCTGCGTGGTTGCGTGGGTGACACAAACCAGTGATTTTCATTTAGTATTTTTATTACCCAGGACTCTAAATCCTGTATCAGAGAACATCTTGTCTGGCCGTTTTATTGACAGCTGAGGTCTCTCTGCCGACAGGGGAAAGTTGCACAAAGTTTCATTGTCATCTTTGAGCTGCAAGATGACTGAAGCTGTGACATCCTTCAGCCCGTCTACTGAGCTGCCAAGTCTAAATGCACTGTTGGGCTTTTATCACTCTCTCTTTCTCTCTCTCCAGTGCAGCGTGTAAGAAAGTAGAGCGTTAAGCTGGCATTCTCCAGGGGAAGGGCTTTTTAGATTCGTTGCTAAAAATACGAAAATGCAGTTTAAAAGCTTCAGCAGGATCATGTTATTGTTTGTGTGTCTGACTGCCATGGCTCTCTTCATAGGCTCTTGCTCAAGAACAAACTCGCACACGTGTGTTTGTGTGTAAATCTATACGTTTATTGTGGGAATGTGTTTTTTTTTGGTGACACTTCACAACTGCTCATTTGCAATGCAAAACCAACCATTCATTTCGTGGGGATGATATTACTATAGATCACATCAATATAAATGACGTATTGATGGAAATAAGGATAGCAACCATTGTACCTCTCTCCTATGCTTTGTGTTACTGCAGAGGCTGGTAGGTAGTGTCTTGGGAGACTTGCCCAATAGGAATGAGCCCAGGTAGCCTGTTTACTTCATATTGTTTTCTCTCCTCACCCTGTTGTTCCATGGATGGGATGATGTAACCACCTCTGCACCTTGGCGCGAACAGACACTACTGCCTTACATAGTCCCTGAAATGTGGCACCCAATGTAATGTCTAGGGCTGGCCCGAATAAATCATTTAATGCTTTGGACATTCGTTAGGTTTCCAAAATGATATTGCAGAAGAAAAAAAGAAAGGAAAGAATTGGTAGTGCTCATCTATCACTGACTGTAAACGTAGCAGGCGGAGACTAATGCTGAACAAATTAGTTTTATCAACTGATTGATTTCTGAAGTGGTTCAATTAGTGAAATAAATGTTATTTTATTAAAGTTAAATAGAAAAAATAACCATATTACGTCAGTGATTTGGAATAGATTGCACAGAAGGACTAATATTTACCTGGTGATAAATCACATGGCCGCTATTATGGGGGATCGCCATACATGGAGAAACATCGCTACCTGTTCTGTTCATGTTGACTAACTAACCAACACGTTAATTGATTAGGTACAGCTTTTTTGGTGTTCTATGAACATTGAAATAGCTGAATAGCTTTATGAACATTGAAATTGCTACTTAATATGTTCATATTAAATCCCTTCTAAAACCATTAAAAGGGTAATGCTGTAATGGGTTATATGTACCCTCACACTGGACGGCATCTGTCAAAGTGCTCTAAGAACATTAAATCATGTTTGAATATCCCAAACTAACTAATGATAATCCCGTCCTCCTATATCTGCCCATTCTGATAGCTACCGGTTCCTAAACAGAAGCATTGACGTGACCCGTTCTCGGCTTCTAACGTCCTGACATATATATTTCATCAAGCCTTTTCATCAATATATCTGAATACTGCATTGAGATTTAAATACCTACCTAAAAAACAAACATTCCGGCTCAACCCAAGAAATGTCGTGTAGTAACAAACACTTGAAGGAGTAGCATTTAATGTGTCAGTGACTGTGTGTGAAAGGGCGACTACATTTTGTAAATATATTTTAAAGGTCCCATGTCATGCCACCAGGTGTGGGTCAGATTGAAAATCTGTCTTTCATGACATCACAAATGGGCGTGTCCCCCTATATGTGACAGATAGATGAGCAACGTTTGCTACAGTCCACTGGGTAGGCTGGTAGACTGATCCACCACTACACTTATCTAAGTGGACACGCCCACTTGTGATGTCATTAGTGACTGATTTTTAAAACGGCTTGTAAGGCTAATCACACTCACAGCATGTGGCATGTCATGGGACTTTTAAGGTCCCTGGTGTTTGCTCTGTGACGTTCTGTGGCATTTAAAAAAAGTGCCTTTCTGGCGAGGCCTCCTGAATAATTCAGTGTATCGTATCTCTGGTGGGACAGAAGTAAGGATCCAGCCTGGGATAGCTGGAAACGTGGACCTGCAGCAGGAGTGCCTCGCAGGAAGCCATTAGCCCATCCGCCCTGGTAGAGCTCCACTAATGGAGGGCATGTTCCGTTGGGCCCAGGTGCATTTCTGTAACTTTCTTTGTAGTCTTATGATTAATATCTTTTGATTAATATCTTGAGCCTGATGGCAGACAAGCTCAGATCTGGGTCAGAATAAGCATTCTTTTGTCTCATATTTGTTTCAAACAATCATGTTGCTGGAGGTGGGCATCTGTGAACAAATAATTGGTGAACACAAACTCAGCCGGCATTGGTTGACGGTAAAGAAGTATCCATAAAGGTTTCAAATCTATACTGGGCAGACTGGCCACTATAGAGACCCACCTTCTGAAATCTTTGTGAAGTCGCACAAATCCTGGTGTCCGGCCCAGGCTCCGTCTGCCCTGAAAGGTCTGCTATAAAACAGGACTTCTTGATCCAAGCTTACCTTTAACCTAATACCAACCCAACAGAACATATTGGTATGGGGTGGGAATCACAGGGTACCTTACGATACGAGAAACATGGCCCACAGTACCGATGATACTGTGATAGTGTTTCTGCAATAACGCAATCCCAACAATACATAACGATAGATGTCAAACGATGAATACAAATTACTATAAAAAGTGCTGCATTTCAGTCTTTATTCATGGTCCAAACTGAGGCCCCGTCCACATCGATCAGATTTTTTGGTGAAAACGCATAAGTCTTGTGTGTTTGGGCCGACCGCCCAGACGGTCGATGTTTTCGGTGCCCCGAAAACACTCTTTTCTGACACCAGGTCCCGGGGTGGATGACGCCTGAAATGCAAATGATGACGTCATTAGTTAGTTGCGTTGAATTTGTATTATTTTTGTAGCTTTAAATACAGACCCTTGGTAAATTGAATTACTAACTGTGCATAATTAATAATTTCTGCTCATTCTAAAAGGTTGAACTGCTTTCTCCTCTTCTACCTTATGTTTGTATACAGTGCGCAGGCTTGATGCGCGCAGGCTTGATGCGCTCCACTTTTTTTGTGGAAAACCAGCGCCAGACAGTGGCCTTGAATATGTACTACAGCGTTTCTACAGCTTTATGCGTTTTCGCAAAGAGTCCGTCTTTACAGAGATATTCCTGAAACGCATCAAAGGAAAACGGAGGGGAAAAGATAATTTTCGCCCATGTGGACGGTGCCTGAGTTTTTCAGTTACTCATCTTCTGTTTGTTAACTTCCATTCAAGTTTGATTCACTGATCCATATAGTGTGGAGTCCAACTACCAGTCAACTCGCCTGTGTCCACAATTTGTCATGGTGGCTGCACTCTGGGTGCAAAACGTGACCTGGATAAGGATCCATCATCTCATATTGATATCGATTAGATGCTTTCAGCTGGCCTCGCCTCCTTGCCAGATATTGCGTCCTCAAAACGACCCATCACCCTCACCCCCCCACCCCTTTGTCTAACCCGTGTCCTGGCTGCAAATCTCCATGGCGCTCCATACCGCCATGTAAAATAATATTTTTTTTAAATTAAATTCCAAATACCGAGACAGGACCAATAGTCAACATTTCGGTGTCAACCACTATATTTCATCCTAGACAAACCAGAAAGGGGGCTCAATGTTCAAAATACCGTAATTGTCCTTAATGTAGTCCTATAGTCATGGTGTTACTCGGCTGTCCAACTGGGCCCGGCTGATCTGACCAGCTAATCCCACCCAATTAGAGAAAATTTGAAACTGGCTTTATGGTGGATATTATTTTTTTATCATTTTACAATCGGTTCACAGGTCAGGTTGAAGACTAGACAAGGGCTTTGCAATGTGGGTGGGACTGGTTGCTAGGGAGAACAGAGCAATAGGGCTTGTTTGTTTCTCCCAACATTTAAACACTGACCTATTGGGAATGGTGTGTGTGTGTGTGTGTGTTCCTCTGGGAACAGGCTGAGTCATAGCACAGACAGACATACAGGACAGAAAGTGTGTTGGAGAAGTGAACGGTCCTCACGACATCAATGGATGTGTGAGCAACATGGCAAAGGCATTTTAAATACGGATTATAGAGCAAGGGAGGGCTGGCCTGTTTCGGGGTGAGGAGGACGGTTTGATGACGTGGGGCTGGCTCGTGTTGCCTCATGTATTGGCCTCAGGGTCATCATGAAAGCTCATCCATCAGAGTCACAGCGGTCAATGAAAGCACCTGTTTTTGATGACAACTTAATATTGTCAGTCCAGATGTATATCCGCCATTGTTTCTCTTCAGCCCAACCCATCTTGATGTGGGCGCATGCTTATGCTGCATTCCCTCAGTTATAAAAATACACCTTCCCACGCATCACCTTAAGACTTAGTGAAATGTTAATCTGCTTTCAAACTCTGTTCGTTGCTGAACCCTGAAGAGAACTTGGTCATTTGTCTTACATGATCGTCAACATAGTTATCCATGCCGTTTCATCACTGTCACTGAAATAGGTCCCCAATTTAGAGAGAAAGGGGGTCAAATCCTAGGTTTTTGCCATTCTTCCCAAAACGTGATGTGTCCACTCGGGCCACTCTGCTGAACGCAGGTACGTCAGACTACCTTTTATGGGCACCGGTGTGTGGAGCGTTTCATACACAGCATCGCCCACTGTAACGCTCATACGCGCGACGGTACTAAAAAGTATTATTTTGGGTTGTAACAATTGGGATGATACACCTTCTCTAATCTAGATCTCTCAACTCACTTATTTTTTAATCTTATCTCTTGAATTCAAGCTGAAACCGTGGGTTCACTTGCTCTGTAAGTCTGTTGCATGCGCAGTGGCGAGTTAACATAGAATCTAAACTGTGTTGGTTTGTTGGCACTATTAGATAAGGATCCTAGCTAGTGCAGTTTATATGCATTTATCTGGGTTGGGCAAAACAAAGACAGCCATGGGAACTGCTAAACATTTTGGAGGACCGGTAGGCAATTTAAATTATAATTTATTTTGCTTTTTTCATATGTCATTCACAACCATTAAAGCAACAGCAATGACATGCTTTAGTCTCCAGCTCCTGCAATAATATAAAAATAACAATTTTATAAGGGAAATAAAAGAAAAGTCACCTGAGACTTAAATAAACACAGAAGTAGTGCAAAGACACTGCTTAATTGACAGTGGTTTGGTTGCATATTATGAAATAGATGGCAACAAAGGCTAATTGTAGGAATTTAATATACCAATATTGAAAATTTCAGAACAATTTACAAAATGTTTCCCCTTCCTCCACTACAAATGAGTGTATGGAGTCTATGTGTAAGTAGTAATAACATGACTCTTATAGCCTGAGCGGCGTTGGGCATCGCTGGTCTAAACCATAAGAGGAGATGAGTTGAACGAACATCATGGCTGATTTACATCTGGACATAAACCATGTCAACAATTAACCTGCTGTATTAACTAACCAGTCAAATCCTTAATTCAGATTTATCTTAACTCCTTCTTCTCTGCCTCTTCTTTCTCTTAGTGTCATACATTTCCCCTTCTCCCTTTACAACAACCTACTGCTTAATTTTACTGCTGCACATATTTAAAATGAACCTGCTTAAGAAACAAACTTATTTTCTGTTCCGTATTCTCTTGTTAAAATCTACTAAAGAAAGGCTGTGTGGCTACATGGCATGTGCAGTAGCATTCTGGGATCCCTTATCTGTGGGAGTGATGGTTTGCTCCATTGTGTACCATTGTGATGACCAGAGACCAGGATTTTATTTGAGTTCAAATAAAATCCTGGTCTCAATGTTTTCGGGTCGGGTCTGATTAGCAGAAAACTAAGGTACAACTGATCCTCTGCCTCATAACATGGTTGAAGTCATTCAATATTAACTACATATACCATAGACTTCCCAGCTCCTGAAAGGACGTTACTCAATTGTATCAGAAGCATCTCTTTCGCAACATAAAAAATTAGGCCAACCCACTTGAAGATTTATTTTTTCTTCCTGCTCCGCTGCTTAATTTAGATCGCAGGATCATGAGTATCAGAAAAGCAGCATTTCATATTCTAAGCTATTCTAAGTCAACATTCAGTCAGCACTCTATTTTGCACAATGGAGTGTGTTCCTCCCACACACCTTCCCTAAACAGAGGAACTAGGATTCAAGTGATATGACATTGTATTCTCACACCAGATAACAAACGATGGAGGTCCTGATCTCTCCCTGCTCCTGTGTTTTTGGTGGCTGCAGGTGGTTCTGGTGCGCTGGAATGAGCCCTTCCAGAAGCTGGCCACCTGTGACACGGACGGGGGCATCTTTGTGTGGATCCAGTACGAGGGCCGCTGGTCTGTGGAGCTGGTCAACGACCGCGGAGCTCAGGTGAGATGCGGGAGCCTGGAGATGGTGAAGGATCCCGATATAACGACACATTTGGTTCTACCTTTGAGTATTTTCTGGTGGTCCGCAGGTGAGCGACTTCACCTGGTCCCACGACGGGGCCCAGGCGCTGATCTCCTACCGGGACGGCTTCGTCCTGGTGGGCTCGGTTAGCGGCCAGAGGCACTGGTCCTCCGAGATCAACCTGGAGAGCCAGATAACCTGTGGCATCTGGACCCCGGACGACCAGCAGGTAACACGCACACGTTCAGCCTCTCCTTCCCTGGTGTGCGCACAGCGCTGCCGCATCATCCCCCCCAGTGTTTGCTGCCTAAATAAATATAGATGCCTTTTCCTTTTGCCTTTGCCACTTGTTGTCCGTCTTGTGGTCGCTGAGGGGGACAGCCCCTGGAGGATGTCAGCAGTGACGCGCGGCACGCTCTAGCTGTTTGTCTGGGTTAATTTATTGGTGTTTCTTTTGGCCGTTGAAAGGTTTGCCCTATGGTGCTGCGATGCTGTCTGGAGATCACAGCTCTATCTGTAATCAGTTATTGTCAGGCCCAATCATTCCCTTCCTTGTTTGTATTCCCCAGCCGCCTGAATGGTTTATTTTGTGCTGTTGGTGTGGGTCGTGTGGAGTTGGTTTTGTTTTGTTTGTTGATCTTGAGTTTCTGCCAGTCGTCTTGTAAAATCTGCATATTAACACGGCATTGCCCTCCCCGTCCAGGTGTTGTTTGGCACGGCGGATGGACAGGTGATCGTGATGGACTGCCACGGCCGCATGCTGGCGCATATCCTTCTGCACGAGTCCGACGGCATTGTGTGCATGTCCTGGAACTACCCCAACTTCCTGGTGGAGGACCGCAGTGAGAGCGACACGGACTCAGACGACTACCCCCCGCCCAAAGGTACTGGTCTGCTGCGGCTCCTGGCCTCCGCTCCTCCACCTCTGCTGTCAACAGCGGGCGGCATGTGGCTCAGGAGGTAGAGCAGGTTAGCTGGTAACCGGAAGGTCGCTGGTTTGATCCCTGGCGCCTCCTAGATGAGTGTCGAAGTGTCCCTGAGCAAGATACCTCATCCTCCGCCGTTGGTCTATGAATGTGTGTGTGAATGGGTGAATGTTAGGCAATATTGTAAAGTGCGCTGAGTGGCCCCTGGTTAGAAAAGCGCAGAATAAATGCAGTCGATTTACCATTTACTATTTAACAGAGGTCCAGTTTGAGGTCTTCTCCCACCCAGGGGAGCCGCACTACTAATAACAGAGCCTCAGTACTGTGAAATTAACCTGTAGCTAGATTACTAAAACTACGTTGGTTCATGATCACAAACGGTAATTCACATTGACTGACTTTAACAGCCAGGGAAAACTTTTAAACTGTCCGACAAAAAACAACAGTTATAAATCAACTAGGGCTGGGCAAATTAACTCATTAATTACAGGTTAACACAATATTATTTTAACACAATTAATACAAATTGATGCATTAACACACTTTTTTTTTTTTTTTTTTAAGGTTTTGCCCACAGAAGAGTCAACATTCATTCATATCAGAAATCATTTTTGTTTTTAGTTCCACATTCAATTACACAGTACATTAGTAATTACAATTACAGTTAGTGGCAGTCTTAATAAATAAGTGGCACCACAATCTGTGGTGCTACTTATTTGAATTTAACTACACTAGTAGTCATTGGTGTGAATGCTGCTAGCATTCACAGCTTTGAAATCCTATAAATTTATTTTTATTTTCGTTCTTCCGCCGTTTTTTCTGCAAGCAACTCCTTCAACATACTTCAACGTAGAAACATCATTCAAACATTAAAACGTTCAGCTCCATTAGTAGTATTGTGCTCCTATTTTTCTCATTGATATTATTCATAATTCCCGAGATATTCAACTTTATTCACCGAAAATTGCCCCATTCACTCCC
>JAOPJL010000097.1:16456856-16469686 GCA_027123545.1 Trisopterus esmarkii
CACACACACACACACACACACACACACACACACACACACACACACACACACACACACACACACACACACACTGATGAAGAGAAACTTATTTTTAGGACACGTCGGCCAGCGAAAAAATTTATATTAATATTAGAGCATGATCGTTGGAACGTACAGGCAGCAAAGTTACCTTGGATATATTCAGTGAGTCAATGGGTGAACAAGATTATTATAGGTAAACGTTTGCTTTGTGGGTAGGGAATACACAGATAACAAAGCTAAGTGGGAGTGACCATCATGGAGATTGTAGGATTGGCGGGAGAGGCTAAGTTAAACTGCAATACACTATGGGGTATAAGTGCACATGTCTGCAAGTCTGCAAGACAGTTAAAGGGATCTACACAACAAAGAAGTTAGTCGATTGGCCTGGCCTCAGTATCAGGCTTAGGCCCCGTCCACATGGGCGAAAATGATCAGTTTTCCTTTGATGTGTTTCAGGAATATCTCCGTAAAGACGGACTCGTTACGAAAACGCGTGTGGTCACTGTGTGTTCACAGTGTGTTCAGTGTGGCCACTGTGTGGCCACTGTGGTCACTGTGGTCACTGTGGTCACTGTGTGGTCACTGTGTTGTCACTGTGTGGTCACTGTGGTCACTGTGTGGTCACTGTGGTGCTGGTTCTCCACAAAAAAAAACGTCAAGCCTGGGCACGTCAAGCCCATGCGTAAAAATGCTGTAAATGAACATACAGTCAAGGAGGAGAAAGCAGTTAGACCTTAAACCTTTTAGATTGAGCATAAATACTTTTTAAAGTACAGTTAGTAATTAAAATTACCAAGGGGCTGTATTTAAAGCTACAAAAATAAAAAAATTTAATTAAAAATTTAAAAAATCAACGCAACTCTAACTTGGTGAGGGGGGGGGAGGGTTGGGCATCATTGTTTGCGTTTCAGGCGTCCACACGAATCATTACAGGAAACCTGATCTGTCTGGACGGTCGACCCAAACGCACAAGACTTAGGCAGTTTCACCAAAAGATTGTCTCCGTGTGGACGGGGCCTGAAGCTGGATTTATACTACTCCGTTCCGGGCTTCACATAGCTACGGAGGCCCTCTCTGTCGACGGAGAGCCTGTCGGAGTCCCTCTACGTGCTCATCCAATATTTTTTAACCATCCGTCAGGGAGAATGTATACAATTCCTTTTAATGTGAATAGTAATTATATAAACAAGCTTAATATAATTAGTTTATAATGGTATATTATAGTATGATATAGTATGATTGATATTTCCATGACACTTCCTCCCTTTTGGATCATAAGATCAACACTTATTACAGGCGAAAGTGAAAATGATTGGAATACATATTGTGGCAACCCGTCTCCGGCACAGTGCCCCTGGGGGGGCCTGGGGGGGCCTGGGGAAGGTCGTGGAGGCAGTGTACCACAGGTTTCCACCAGATGGCGCCAGTAAGAGCATTGGTGCCAGACAATCATTGAAATGTGGAGCACCTGAGGAGTAGGTGGAGAAGCACGCTTTAAAAAGCGTGCTTCTCCACTCATTCAGGGCTCTCCCGGTTCGTGTATGCGGAGACCAGTCGTCAGGGGTGAGGGGTTCCCACCCTGAAGAACAAGACTGTGGATTCCTCCAAAGATGTTTTGTGATCTCTTTAGTAGTAGGATACTTTGTCTGCTTTGGATTAAAAGTGCCGTGTTGGCTTGAAATAAAACCAGAATCGTGGGCTGTTTGGGACGAGGCGGTTCACTCTAGCCAAGCCGGGTTGCCACATATGGTGGAGAATGCAGGCAACTCGACTGTTAGTTTTTTTGAGTGAACACCCAACCTCGTCCCCGCTACGTTTTTTTTTGGGGTGAACACCCGACGTCCAACGGAGGCAGCGCAACCCAGTTACGCGTTTTCCTTTTCAATGGAGGCCCTTCTCCTCGGGTACCTTCTAGGTGCCCGAGGAGAAGGGCACCCTGAACGGGGAGATCAACGACCTCCAGGACGGGCTCAAGGTTAAGGAGCGGAAGGTCAATGACCTACAGAAGAGGCTGGAGAACCTACAGGAACAGCTTCGGGACAAGGAGAAGCAGATGGGCAGCCTGACGGAGAGGGTCAACTCTCTGCAGGTGCACACCTCCAACACGGACACCGCCCTCACCACGTTGGAGGAGTCCCTCGCTGAGATGGAGCGTACCATCCAGTGGCTGAAGGCCGCTGGAGGATATTCACAATTTCTTCAAGTATACTCAAACAAAGGAACCTCTGAAGGACATCTACCCATAGGAAACTTAAAACGTCCGAAGTCATGCTATAAACCTCAGCCAATACCGATATGTCTCATTAAACAGAGAGTTGAGTCTGCCAGTGCGGAATCCTGCTAATCCACAAGGCACAAGCTTTCCATTTTTGGTAATAAGCAGTCTACTTCTGGCCAGTCATTCAGTATGTTTACATGCACAGCTTAATTCGATTAAAGCCATAGCTCGACTATGCTCCGCAATTGGACAACTGCAATTGTCCAGTTCTACATGGCGGCGAGTAAATCAATTCATTGGCCGGAGCATGTCATACCCCGGTGCGATAAGTGGCGCTGTACCCATTTCAACTAGTGGTAATAGAGCCATCGGTTGACCTCTTTACGTCACCACCAGCAACAACATACTCATTCGAGAAAGATCTTTTCAGTAGACAGCTGTCAGTTCACTTCGGGTCCATATAATTTCTCCGACACTTCATTGTTCCGACCGAGAGGTTAGGACAATGGCGCGTCGGAGAAATGATATGGCATGATATGTAATCGCTTTCTCCTCCATGTTCATTTCAATCTGGACTTCAGTGAGTCAGAGCCAAAGTTAATTTCCCCCAATTCCTATTTCCCCATGGGCGAGATAAACCCCACTACGTGTCTTTACTTGTTGTGGAATTACCCGAGAGTCTGAGAACCCATCTCAGTCTGTAAGATTCATAATATCAGAGAATACCCCTGTCAGTTTGGCCACGGTGCAATGAATGAATACATTGATACTGAATGATACACTCCTTATAGAGGGTAACTACATTGGCACGACACCGGCTTCCTCCATCTTCTGCGCCAGCTTTTTAAATAAATCGCCGACCAGCAGTGAGTTGACAGCTGTGTACTGAAAACATCTTTCTCCTGTTGGAGCAGCCCGTCCGTATACGGCATTCCCCGCCGCGGCGCAATGAATGAATGAATATCGTAAACACGTCGGGAGAAAAAACATTTATTTTGACAGATGTGCCCGAAGTTACTGCTTTAAATAATGACCCACATTTAGAAAAACATGTACTTTTAATTCAGCCTTGGGTGAAATCGTAGCGTAGTGTCTGTGTGCTTCCACTTTTACTGAATGCATGCCATGCGCGCTCCCGCGCCCGGTACACAATTCTTATAGGGGGTAACTACATTCACCGGCTTCCTCCATCTTCTGCGCCACCTTTTAAAATAAATCGCCCTTTCTCATTTTTCGATGGCGACAACAACAGGACTATCGTCTCCTTCTACTTCCGGCTCACCGCCCCGGGAAAAGATTTAGAGCATGCGCAGAACGCAATTCAACGCATGACCCAATCCCATTCTGTATATGCGTTGGATCGGACATTACCACTATTTCAACATTTACGTGGCCTGGGCACGGCGGCCTGGGCACGGCGGCCTGGGCACGGCGGCCTGGGCACGGCGATTGAATACAGAAAGAAGAGCCACGACTGCGGCTCGACCACAAAAGGAGAGCCGCCGCCGTGAGCCCGCGGGAGTGCACCGTCAGAGTCCGGGGGAGTGCACCGTCAGAGTCCGGGGGAGTGCACCGTCAGAGTCCGGGGAGTGCACCGTCAGAGTCCGGGGGAGTGCACCGTCAGAGTCTAGGCAACTCCATTGTATGTCCGGGAGAGCTGCACGGTCCCCCGGACGTGGTGCCCCGAGGCAGATCTTCTCTCTCTCCTTCTCCCTCTCTGTCCTCTGTCTCTCTATCAATCTCCCTTTCTCTGTGTGTCTCTCTCGAAGTTGAATTAGTATTATTACTGAGAGAGCCAAAATCAGGTCGTTCTTCCCCGCCCACCTCCTCCACCACACTAGAACAGTGTGAAACAGGAGCACCAGAGCATTTTTTTCACCAAACCCGACTCACAGGGCATTTTTGCTACTGTTGACCAACACAAAATTTATGAAAAAAACGGTGCAATGACACCTTTAATAGACAGGAACAACATGCAGTGGCCATTTTGTTGTTCGAACTGCATTTGAAAGAGACCCTTGCGGTGTTCCAATATCCATACTTCCTGTACTTACTTTACTAGTCTGAGTACATAGGGCACTAATTACGATCGGGCAAAAAGAAGTGTACTGAAAGGACCCGGATGGTGTACTCAAAGTGTTGATCGATGTACACAGCAGCCATCTTGGGTACGTAGCGGAAGAGGCTGAGCCAACGTCGGCGCATTTTCCACATAACCTGCATTAATGGAGTCATTTCGATGTTTTTATAGCTTTTATTAGCCTGGCTAACGCCAGACCAAATCTCAAGAAGATTTAGTCTGGGAACCACACATTCATTTTCTCGTATTTGAGACGTGGTTTACGAATGCCCAGAGCCGTTTATTGGGTGCTATGATTGTCTATCAAATGCATCAGTACGTAGCTCATAGCCAATAACAATGAAATTCAATGAACTTGTGATCTAAACTATTTAGAACACTAAGGCTGCATCAAAAGGTGACTTCTCGTCTGCTGCCATGTTGGATCCATAGATATAAACAAACGACAAGCTGTGTGTGTGTGTGTGTGTCGCATAGACGTCGTCATCGTCTTGTTGTCTCTCTCTCTCTCCTGTAATTTGGTTTTGTAATTTCCAGTTAGTGCACCACAGAGTATTTGATTTGGAACCATACTGACATCTGATAATCTGCTACGTTCTTCTTTTCGTGTATTTGAAGCTGGTTGGCTATTTGACAGTTTCCCATTTCACAGTCCATAGCGTTTTTATTGAACACTGCAAGCTACCTGGCTGGCGTCTCCCTTAGGGGTAGGGTGAGAAGCTCAGCCATCCATGATGAACTCGGATTAGAGCCGCTGCTCCTCTGCTTAGAAAGGAGTTAGTTGAGGTGGTTCATCTGGTAAGGATTCCCACTGGCCACCTCCCAAGGGAGGTGTTCCAGGCACGTGCAGTGAGAGCATGCATCGGGGAAGACCCAGGACTCTGTGGAGAGATTATATCTCAACACTGGCCTGGGAACGCGTCGGGATCAGTGCTGGCCAATGTGGCCGGGGAAAGGGAAGTCTTGGGCCCCTTGCTAGAGCTGTTGCCCTCGCAACCCGACCACAGATAAGTGGTTTTGAAGTTGAGGATGAGCGTTTGATTTGAGCGTATTGCAATCTTGACTTTTTAAAAGGCCAGTTGCTAATCAACATGGGCCCTTACTTGTCCTTGAGTCACACGTCCTTCACTACCCAATCCTACCATATTGGAATTCTTTGCATTGTACTGCTTACTTCGCTCACCGCATACCTAAACCTCTTTTTTTCCATTTGCTACTTTCTCTGTAGAGACTTAGTCTGTCCCTTTACCAACAGGATAAACATCGACCCAAGGAAGTCCCCCAAACTGTCCCGCGCAACGCAAGAGATCTCAAGGTCGCCACGGTTACCCATACGGAAGCCCTCCATTGGCTCTCCGAGTCTGACACGGAGAGAATTTCCGCTAGATGACATCACACAGGTAGTGATAAGCTCTGTTCACAATGTCATTTTGTTCACAACGATGATGTGATGTCACATGTGATGTCATTGCAGAATAACAGGATTCATTGGTGTTTTTTTCTCCTGCGTTGCCTAGAATAATTACCTTGCTCAGGTCACATCAAACATCTGGGGAACCAAGTTCAAGATCGTGGGGCTGGCTGCGTTCCTGCCCACCAACCTCGGCGCAGGTAAAACACTGTCCACTCTGCAAGATAAAACGTGATCCAATATTCACAGCATGTTGCTTTTCTTACCTTCCTTAATGCTCCTCCTTCTCCCTGCCTGCAGTCATCTACAAGACCAGCCTCCTCCACCTGCAGCCGCGCCAGATGACCGTCTACCTGCCCGAGGTCCGCAAGATCTCCATGGACTACATCAACCTCCCGGTATTCAGTCCCAACGTCTTCAGTGAGGACGAGGATGACCTCCCTGCTGCGGGCACCACCGTCCCCGACGTCAACAACCCGCCCTGCAGCGTCAACATCCCCATCGCCCCCATCCACAGCCCCGCCCAGGCCATGTCCCCCACCCAGAGCATCGGCCTGGTCCAGTCCCTCCTAGCCAATCAGAACGTCCAGCTGGACGTCCTCTCCCGCCCCACAACCGGCCCCGACAGGGCCACTGCGGGGGGCTCGGACCAGGGCCAGACGGCCCAGTACGCGGTCTCCGCCCGGTATTCCAGTCCAGGGCAGGTCATCTTTGGAGGGGTGGACATGGGCCGCCTCATGGTGGGGTCGTCCTCCCATCACCCACAGCAAATACAGCCGCAACAGCAGCAAAGTCGCCATCAACAACAACAGCAACAACTACAGCAGCAGCAACTTCAACAACAGCTGCAACTTAAACAACAACAGCAGCAACTGCAACAACAACATCATCAACAACTTCAACTACAGCAGCAACAGGTTCAACAGCATCAACAACATATTCAGCAAAACCATCAACAGCAGCATCTTAAACAGTACCAACAACAGCATCTTCAACACAACCATCAACAGCTCCAACATCAACAGCTTCAACAACAACAACAACAGCATCAACAACAACAACAACAGCAACAGTACCAACTGCAGCAACAGCAGCTTCAGCACCATCACCAACAGCTCCAACAGCAGCAGATGCTGCAGCAAATCCAGCAAATGCAGCAGCAGCAGCAGCTCCAGCAGCATATGCAGCAGCAGCACCAACATATACAGCAGCAGCTGCAGCAGCAAATGCAAACACATCAGCAGCAGCAGCAGCAGCAGCAGCATCCTCAAATGCAGCAGCAGTTACAACAGCATCAAGTCCAAGCTCAAATGCCCGTGCCATTGTTGTCATCCGCTCAGTCTTCAGGTGCAGCCGTGCACCTGCTGCAGCCGGGCGCCCTGCAGATCCAGATCCCTCATCTACCGGCGGACGTGGCGGTCGAGAGAGGTGCGCACGGCGTCGAACACGAGCACCTGCTGAAGATCAAGGCCGGCCGGCCTGCCCCGCAGCTGGCCGAGGGCGACGCGGTCACATTCAGTGCGCCCCTAGAGCTCAGCAAGATGAACCCCCCGCCCCCTTATCCAGGGACGGTGGCCGCGGCAGCAGCAGCAGCAGCAGCAGCAGCAGCAGCCTCCTCCTCCTCCTCTGCCTCCTCCAGCACTGCACCTGGGGCCGCATCAGGGGTCAGCGTCGGGGCTCCTCAGCACGGAGACTTGGGCATTAAGAAGTCCGACTTCCCTCAGTATCCCTCTGGCCTGCCTCCGCCGGGGGCCACGCCATACCCTACGCCCCTGGGCTACGAGCGAATCACCACCTTTGACAGCAGCGGCAACGTGGAGGAGGTGTGTCGGCCCAGAACCCGGCTCATCTGTAATCAGAACGTCTACACGCTGCAGGGCCCCGGTAGCTCGGCCACACTCAGGGTCACCTCCTCCTCCTCCTCATCCTCGGCAGAGGGTAAGAAGATCCAGCTACCCTACTCCTCTGCTACCCTCAACAGGCTCACTGTTCCACGGTACTCCATACCAAGTGGAGATCCGCCCCCTTACCCAGACCCGGCCAATCAGAACAATGCTGCCAGTAGGAACCCGGGACAGAGACTGGACAGCAACCTCATCCACGCCACTCTCAGGCGGAACAGCCGAGAGGCCGCTCTCAAGGTCTCCCAGATCCTAGACCAACCGAGACCCCTGCCCCCTAAAGCCAAGAACAGTGCCCCGCTGGCAGCCTCCTACCAGCAGAGGGCGCCCACAGCCCTGTACACCTGCAGCCAGTGTAGCAGTGGATCCAGCATTGGGGGTCCAGCACCAGGCAGCACTAACGGCATTGCCGGGGGGACAATCATCAGGCAGGACTTCCCTCCTGGGAACGGGGCTCCACACAGCACAGTGATTGTCCACTCCAACAGCACCACGGTGCTGGCCTCTGAGTCCTCCTACAGCCTGCTGGGTGCCCTGGACGGGCCCGGGGCTGGAAGTGGTGGCGGCCGGGACAGGACCGACTACATCAACTCTGCCTTCACCGAGGACGAGACCCTCAACCAGTCCCTGAGGCATCTGGCTCTGGTGGGAGCTGACATGTCTGATTTGGTGGTCAAGCAACCCCCTCCCTATCAGTGGGAGCCAGCCACCACAGATGAGGTGTGGGTTCCTCAAGAACGGTCAGCAAATCTGACCCCCACGGGTCTCCCTGGAGCCCACAAACCTCCTCCCCTCATCCTGGGCCCAGCTCAGCACCTAGACATTTCCAGGCTTCCGTTCATCCTTTCTCCAAAGTCCCCCACCAGCCCCAGCGTTGCGTCGTTCCATGCTGCAGCGGTCGCCGCCGGTTACCAGATCTCTCTCCAGTACACCCCGGCCACGTCCTACTCAGGGCCACAGATGCAGCCCATCCCGGGGTCCCCTCGTCCCTGCTCCTCCCCTAAGGAGATGGTGGCCCCGGTGCCTCTCCCACAGCAGGACGCCACCCTGGTCATACCACCCGGCTACGCGGCCAATCTGGCCAACCTCACCTGCTGTCCTCTCCCGCCCATGTACCCCGGGGGCAGCTCGTGTGGCAGGCTCCCCCTCCCTCCCATCGCCCTCCATGCACCCTGGGGTACGTACAGCCCCTGTCCACCTGCGCCCGGCCCCGCTGCGCCCCTGCCCCTGCCCCCTAAGGCGTCGCAATTGGCGGCCTTGGAGAAAAAAAACGCTTACGCCGTTCCTGCTCCGGCTACCCTTCCACCGGCGGTTCCTCCTTCTCCTCCTCAGACTACCTCCTCTCTGCCCCCAGCAGAGTCTCAGAGCCACATGGGGGCTCCGGAGGCCATGGCTGCAGACGCCGGGGAAATGTTCCAGGAGGTCCTCTCCCTCACAGAGAGCCCAGCGCCGCAGCGCTCCGACAAGTTCGGCAAGAAGAACCGCAAGCGGGCGGATGGGCGGCAGGACGAGGCGCCGCCGCCCCTCGCTGAGGGGGGCAAGGCCAAGAAGGAGGGCCGCACTCTCGGGGACTTCAACTCGCTCATCTCCAGCCCGCGGCTGGGCAGCAGGGACAAGAAGAAGCTGAAGGGACAGAAAGAGCAGCAGCTGAAGGCCAAGAAGCTGAGCAAGGCAGCGGGCAACAGCGAGTTCCAGGACAGCTCGGAGAGCGAGCCCGAGCTGTTCATCAGCGGCGACGAGCTGCTGAACCAGAGCGGGAAGAAGGGCTGGAAGAGCAAGCGGAGCCTGCGGGCTGCCAGCGAGCTGGAGGAGATCAAGTGTCGCAAGGCCAACGAGAAGGAGGACCGAGGGCTGGGCAGCCAGGGCTTTGTGTACGTCATGGCCAACAAGCAGCCGCTGTGGAACGAAGCCACCCAGGTCTACCAGCTGGACTTTGGGGGGCGCGTCACACAGGAGTCGGCCAAGAACTTCCAGATTGAACTGGAAGGGAGACAGGTGAGGAGGAGTTTGGATGAAGATGTATCTCTTCCAGTATTTTTCATGTTGGAAGAAGAAAAATAGTTTAAATCTAATTTAAGGAATTACACTTTAGCAGTAGGTTGAACTAACTGGTTTGCTTGTCCACAGGTGATGCAGTTTGGCAGAATCGATGGCAACGCCTACATCCTGGATTTCCAGTATCCCTTCTCAGCTGTGCAGGCCTTTGCAGTGGCTTTGGCCAACGTCACCCAGCGCCTCAAATGATACCGTTCTCCCTCCCTCTTTCTCTCCCTCTCTCCCTGAATTCAGGAGGAGATTTGGAGATTCAATCGTAATCTGCTGAACAAGCCCTGTTCGTCTGAAGTTTCTTAACTTTGAGTTGATTTTGTTGGAGTCGGGGAAGAGGATTACGGTGGTCCTCCCTGGTCCACTGGAGAAGATTTAAACCATGCTGCACTACACAATGCTGCCAGTAGAGTTGGTGCAATAAGCGTTGGCTGCGGATGCCAAGTCTGTCCCGAGGGCGGCCTCGCTCGGCCTCTCAGAGGCACCCTGCTGGGAGGGCAGGTCCAGAAGCTGTGCTTTTGGGCAATCTTGCAAATATATATTGCTCTAGCTAGAAGACTTATGTAAACAGTGAACAAGCGGTCGTGTATCTTGTTTGAGTGGTGCTACCAGAAGCCGTTGATTCTGTGTGGTTTATAAGAGGAGCAGCTAAAATACTTGAAAAAAAACTAAATAACACATCCTGGCGATTGAACATTTGGGTTTTCTTATTTTTTTGAGGGTGGGGTGGCGGGGAGGGTGCAGAAGAATGCAGAGGTACTACTGGGCACTGAAATCCATTGCTGTAAAACATTAAGTGAAAACAGCAACCACTGTATTTACTGAACTGCTTTGGGATATTTTGTTTAAAAAAAATACAAAAGTTAAATTTTGTAGAGAATAGGAGCACATTTTGTTTTACGCTCTGACATTTTATTTTTGTTACACTCCAAATGTCTGTGGCTGAATTTGAGGCTACATTGATACGTGTTGATTAAGGGGCACCATGATTGAGTTCACTTCTCTTGTTACTAAACCTGGAAGGGTAAGGGAATGAATCAAGCTTAGTCAAAGCCATCATCACCACAAGGTGGGAGTCTGAAGGAAGGACTGTCATCCACGATGGGTTTAATTTATCTGTTTGTTTACCACGTCTACACTTTGAATTCGACCTTTTAGTCATTGTTTGTGTTCCCATAACAATCTTAGTAAATTGTTGACATGGCTTTCAACTTATCTACTCTTTTTTAGAGTAAGACGGCTGAGTTAGAATATCGCTGTATAGACTGAAGATATTCAAATTGAAGGGTTGTACAGAATAGTATTGACTGACTAATCCTGTACTGTCACACCTTTCTTATGGTGACTTGAGGTTTAAAGATGGCCCTCAATAGCCTAAATTCTTGCGCCAAGCGATATTTTTCTTCACTTTTTTTGTCTGCAGCCATCACTTCTGTGAAGTGAGTTAGTTAGTTGGGGGAGATGCCCCGACACTTTAGAGACAACGCTAAACTTGTAAAACTTGCAAGGTACAGGAATTATTTTTGTATATTGTACCTCTGCCATTTCCTACATTATTCAAACGCTGTGTAATCAACCAGTATCATTGATGCATAGGCAATCCCCAGAGCTAGTGGAGTGGGGAGACAGAAATCAAAGGCAAAGGCAACGCAGTCAAAATAATTGTTTTCACACCAGGAACCAAACATTGAATCACGTAGTTTGTTGATCTTGCTGAAAGGGAGATTGGTCCAGTGTGGGACACTTGGGTTCTTTTGACCCTTTCAGAATTAAGGCCTACTGAAATGAGGGACATATACATACACATAGTCACCTCAGAAAGAATGTGCCAAAAACAATTGGTCAATGAAGATAAGAACTGAAGACGAAAGGATTTAGTTTAGTTAATGAAAACAAATTATTGGTTTGGAGCAGTCAATAACAATTTGATATTATATGGATGAGATTACTACATTCGTGTAGCTTTTTTCTCTTTTGTTAGTGACATGCACGTCAACAGAAGGGGTCTAATGGACTTTGATGGAGAGATCATGTAATATTGACAGCATAAAGACTATAGGCATGGTGTTAACAAGATGGCTGTCAATATCTTGTTTTGTGTTAGTTGTGCAATAGTTTCCTAGGAAGAAAGGCTTTCCTTTGCCATCACATACTGACCGCAGTTTTACACAATGTTGTTGAAAACCTGTTGGCAGTGTTGCTCTTGGTGTCTATTCCTTTTATTTATACATCATGATTTCCCAAAGGTTGTATATTACTTGTGGACTTTTCATACTTATTTCTTTGTGTCAATAAGGGTTTGTTTCAAGGTGTTGGTGAATAGTAAGATGGTAACATGGAAGGCTTTGAGCGGGAGGGGGAGGGGCAGATTCTTCAGTGTTTTGTGAAGTTTGCATTAGTTAAAAACAAAAAAAAAAAATGATGTGAATGAGCAAGTGCCCAGTTAAGTGTAGTCGTGTAGGATGTAACCGGTGTGTCTGTATTAAATTGTGCGGTCTATCAATCCCATCAGTGTTATAGCTATTACCGTCTATTGGTGTGTACTTTTACCCTGAAAAGAAGCTACTGTTTATTATTTGCGTTTTTCCTTCTGGTGGGTGCTAACACACTCCTTTAACTCATTATTTGTGCAGTGACATTTGGATAAACACTAAGTCTTCAGATACTCACCATAATTCACCGTTCCTAATCAGAATTTCCTACGGACATTGGTTAATTATTTACCTGTAATTTAATGGATGAGACGACCTCTTGTAGATAACGCATTCCGCTTTTCTTTTGAAAAGAAATGTGCTTTGTACTATTAGATGTAGCCCTTAAAAAAGGAAGAAAAAAACGTTGAGTATGATTTGGTGACTGAATGTTTATAGTGAATGAATAGTAAGGCATGCCAATTATGTCACGCATCTTTTGAATAAAAACTGTCATTGTTTCTGAGAAAATGTTCCAGGTTACTGTTTTATTCATGGTTTCAACACTTATTCAACAACCTTTTGTGGTGATGAGGATTGTGATGGAGATGTTTATTGTGAAGGGGTGCCTTCCTCTCTCCGTGGTGCTGAAGCAGGCCCACGTGACCCGTGTGTGTGTGTGTGTGTGTGTGTGTGTGTGTGTGTGTGTGTGTGTGTGTGTGTGTGTGTGTGTGTGTGTGTG
>JAOPJL010000097.1:16495581-16507745 GCA_027123545.1 Trisopterus esmarkii
AGAGGGCAAAACCAAGGGGTGTGGAGTTGATATAGAGGTGCCTACGGGACCCGGGATGTACAAAATAGCTTTAAAAATGCGTTTTTCACGCTCACCGACGCTCTGGAGTAGAACAGTGACGTGAAGCTTAGCGGGGCGGCACGCCGGCGCGCATCAAGGCGCCGCCGGTGTGGGCTAGTCCGTCGGAAATAATGGGAGCGTTCGTTTTGGCGCTGCGCTGCGCCGGCGGTGTGCGTTGGGCTTACAGATGTCTATGCTTTCATCCCTCCGGAGCGCCGCAATCACAACTCTCTGGCGCCGCCTACTGATTTTACAAGGCATGAAAGGCGACGGTCATGACGTCACGTCACATCTGACCAATCTGCTTCCAACCGGAAATCGAATCGCACTTCCTCCTCTAGTTGTTTTTCCTCCTCCTGTGCGAAACATAGAAAACATTGCGCATCATTCTTCTAGGTTCATTCTTTGCTGCAGCAACATGAAGAGCAACGCCACGGTGCCCGCCTTCCTGACCAAGCTGTGGACGCTGGTGGAGGACGAAGACAGCGACGGGCTGATCCGCTGGAGTCAGGTGACGTCTGTCCCCTCGGCGGTTCGCAGCAGGCGGACACCGCCTCAAACACCACCCTGTTAGGAACAGCGCTGTTACCATGAGTGTCCATTGGAGGAATCCAGTGATTAGCCAAGAGATTAGTGGCGCTAGTTAGCTTACCGTCCTGGTGGAGCAGCTACCCGGTGGCTGGTAGGACTGCGCCCATAAGGGTTCGGTACTGACCCTATAAGGCTCTGTTGCTGACCCCACAGCGCTGTTACTGTCCCCACAGAGCTATGTTACTGTCCCCACAGAGCTATGTTACTGTCCCCATAGGGCTCTGTTACTACTGTCCCTATATAGCTCTGTTAGTGTCCCCATAAAGCTCTGTTACTGTCCCCAAAGGGCTCTGTAACTGTCCCAATAGGGCTCTGTTACTACTACCCCCATAGGGCTCTGTTGCTGTCTCCACAGGGCTCTGTTTCTGGCCCCATAGGGCTCTGTTGCTGTCTCCACAGGGCTCTGTTTCTGGCCCCATAGGGCTCTGTTTCTGACCACATAGGGCTCTGTCCCCATAGTGCTCAGTTGTTGACCCCACAGGGCTCTGTTATTGTCCCCACAGGGCTCTGTTATTGTCCCCACAGGGCTCTGTTATTGTCCCCATAGGGCTCTGTTATTGTCCCCATAGGGCTCTGTTACTGTCCCCATAGGGCTCTGTTACTGTCCCAATAGGGCTCTGTTACTTCTGACCCCCACAGTCCCTCCGTCCCCCACATAGGACCCAAGTTATGCTCCATCCGTTAACACCAAATATTTCTATTTTTCATGTCTAAAATTCATCTATTCTAATGATCGGCCGATATTATCGGCTGGCCGATATTTGCGTCTTTACGTGTATGGTATCAGCCCCTTTTTTTTTTTTTCGGTTAATAATTTTTTATTATAAGATATTTTTTCTTAAAATATCTTTTGTCGGCATGATTTACAGACAGTTCAATAAATGTTCAATGATTTATGATGTCAATTGAGGGAGCAAAAGCAGTATCGGCTTAGCCTGGAAATCGAGACCCACATCCAAAAGCTGTAGGGTCTGGCAACGAGTAAGGAAAATGGCTGACCTCGAGGGGCGGCACCAAGCATGCATTTGAAAATATCACTGCACGCACTATGAAGAATCATAATCATAAGAATACAAGGGGTAACGTATCCAGACCAGCGGAGCCTATCTAACCAATAGATAGGACTCTTGCCGTATCCGGTCGGTTAAATAACAATGCTTTTGTCCCACCTATATCAGATACACTGATGTGATTGGTTAATGTTCTGGGGCAGGGGAATTGGGGAGTGAGTATATTGCTCGTTCCCAGAGTGACTCGCTGAGCAAATTCAATTTGTGCCCTCGTGAGAACTCTGGATTTCCAGGGTAGTATCTGCTCCAAATATCGTATCGGCCAATGGCTAAGGCTGAAAAAACAGTATCGGTATCTGCCCAAAAAAATCGGTCGATCCCTAATCTATTAATCTTTGAGATATGATCAATCTCTTTAGGTTGTCATTCTTGTTCTCTTCTTGTCTCTTGTTAGTTCATGATGGTTGTGATTAAGGTGTTAATGGTTGCTGTTGTTTGTTGTCTGCATTTACAGGAGGGTAACAGTTTCCTTGTGTTGGATGAGCAGCGTTTCGCCAAAGAGACCCTCCCAAGGTTCTTCAAGCACAACAACATGGCCAGCTTCATCAGACAACTCAACATGTGTAAGTTCTGCTTCTCCTGACCACACACACCACACCAAAACATGGAAGACGCTGCTTCCTAAGATTTAGTCAGGAATACTGAATATTTCAACGTGGTGCAACAGGGCAATTTCTACCTGAGACTAAACCTCCCCTGTAAACCTATTATTTCCCTGGGGTGTGTGTGGGGGGGTCCTTTGTCGTTTCATCCCAGTGGTTCACTGGTGGTATGTTGTGTTTGCAGACGGGTTCCGTAAAGTCATGCACATTGACACCGGAGTGGTGAAGCAGGAGAGAGACGGACCGGTGGAGTTCCAACACCCCTACTTCAAACATGGACAGGACGACCTGCTGGAGAACATCAAGAGGAAGGTGGGGGCCAGTGCCATCTAAACGTTCTCCTAGGGCGTATTCACACCTGCATTGTTTGGTTCGAACCAAACCAAAATCGCTGGTATGGACCATTTGGGCTTGTGTGAATACAACCATCGAACTCTGGTGCGGACCAAACCGTCGGGCCGAGACCCAGCCGGAGAGGTGATCTCAGATCCCCGCTTCCAAACAAAACCTGGTGCAGTTCGCTTGAGATGTGAAAGCGACCGCACCTCTGTCCGATCGAGTTCTAAAAATCATACGCCTCCTTTGACGTAACAGGCACGGGCAAAGAGGAGACAGAATGTCTTTTGGATATTTGGGTCCCATATGCAATGGGCATTCTGTCTCCTCTTTGCTCCATGTTGAGCCACAACTGACAAAAGCATGAAAAATGTATGCTGGAAAACACACATAAAAATGATGATGCATTTTACACATTCAGCCCCAGGATGAGTGAGAAGGAGTTAAACAGGTCCACAGATCAATGTTTATCACGCTGGATATCCGTGATTGATTACTTTCATCTGCGCTTTCTCTCGCTTTTTTTAATTTAACACTTTATCCCACACAGACCTTTTTGTCCAATTATTGCACAATCTTTCAAATTCTTAAAATTCTATGAATGTTTCTACGAAATTGCAATGTGAAAAGGAACCGAGCCTCTCGAACACTTGTGCCAAGTCCCTTTCTCTAGATGCTACTACATTTAACGCACTGCAGCTCTAATTATTTTGTTCATGGCAGGTTTCTAACACTCGTCCAGAAGAGAGTAAAATCAGACAGGAGGATCTGAGCAAGATCCTGGCTAGTGTGCAGAATGTCCACGGCAAACAAGAAACTATGGACAGCCGACTGTCTGCGTTGAAAAGGTCTTTCAGTCTTCCTGTTAACCAAAGAGTTTACATTTAGTAGTTGGTTAATTTACTGTTTTGCTTGGAGAAAAAAATTGTTAATCCTAAATCAAAGTAATAATTGCTTGTTTTATATTGGATACAAAGTAGCTTGGGGAACCCTCAAAAGTATACAGAATTATTTAATGTTGTTTGTCTTCGGTATCCAGGGAGAATGAGGCGCTATGGCAGGAGATCTCTGACCTAAGACAGAAACATGTCCACCAACAACAACTGATCAAAAAGGTTTGTTTCAACTACTGGTAGCAATGGATTATTTCGAAGATTTCTTAGCAAAAATATTGAGGAGAAGACTAACTGGTATAACTTTCTCCTTTCAGTTGATACATTTCATTGTAACTTTGGTACAGAACAACCGAATTATTAATTTAAAGCGCAAAAGGTAAGATACATATAGACATCATCCTAGATCTCTGCAAGTCATTAATGTCAATTTGTAGTAATTTGTAACCCCATCTTGTTAATTTTAAAAGGCCAATCCTTATGAACGCCAGTGGAAAGAAGCCGAAATACATCCATCAGATCTTTGATGACAATGTAAGTGTGAAATGCCCTCTACCTAGACCTTAGTCTCCATATACTATAATACTAATTTTACATTCATTGAAACTGACATGCTGGCTCTGCATACAACATAAAATGGGGAGACCACGCTGTTACAACAATAATAAAGAATTTATTATTGTAATAAAGATGATAAGAAAAAAAGTTGTCTGGGCAGGCTCTATATACTACGAAACTACCAAAGACCCACCTGGGTCGTCACAAAACACAAGAGCCATGTTGTGGGGATCATGGGACTGTCCTGATTGGTTTCCATGAACATCTTTATTTATTACATGGTATTTATTTGAACTATTGTTTCCGAATAGTTAATTATTTATTTGTAATTTGTAGATGTTTAACTTGTAAAATAATGACTTGATTATTCTTGGGTATAATAATATGATCTGAGGGACCCACGGCCCTCATGTATGGACTGTCATTAGCTCACCTCCACTGCTTTCCTGTTGCAGTCACCGGTTAACAGCCTCAATGAGATCTCTGAAGACGTCATCATCTGTGATGTAACGGATGAGGAGGCTGAGGGGCCCGCCAGAGTCCTGGAGCAGGGGTACGTTCTTACAAAGTCCCGTTTGACACCCTGTGTTCAAGCAGTACTGCTTTATACGTGTTGGGGAAAACCCCATGGAAGAGATGGACCATTTATATAACCTCTGATTCTACCCATTGCCGAACGCAGAACTGAGGAGGACATCTCTGGTCCAACTTTAATTTGAATGTCTCTTCAGAATCTAATCCGTAATGCTGTTTACATTGTGGAACCACAGTCAACATCATCGATATGAAGCTTTGAACGTTGAGGTGTTCAACTCTCTGCTTGGCAGCGATGGGAACACGGTTGAGGTGGACTTTGACTGCTGCACCGTCCTGCCCGCCGAGACGGAGGTGAGCACCAGCTCCAGAGAAGAGCTGCCCCCCCCCTCGGTGGAAGAGGAGGAGGAGGAGGAGGAGGAGGAGGGACAGAGGTGCTGGGCCAGCAGCAGCAGTGCCCTCCAGCTCAATAAGCCGTCGCCGGGCCTGTCCATGGAGGACCCTCTGAAGATGATGGACTCCATCCTGAAGGAAAGTGGGGCCGTCTCACAAAACATCAACCTGCTGGGGAAGTAAGCTGGCCTTTGGACTGGATATATATAATAGATATTGGACAGGTGTTGGTCTCACTTTGGATAAATACTCCACTGTCTGATTGCAGAGGAGCAAATCTGTGTAAAAGGGGCTTTTCACTTCTTTCTTCAGATCTGTTTATATCAGTCATGACGTTAGAGGGAGGGATCTGTTATGATTGGGTTTTGCCAACAGCAAATACCAAGTCGGCCCGCGCTAGTAGACTGTTCCCGGTGGCCAGACGAGCTCAAACCTTCAGTCCCACCGGTGTTCTTAGAAAGGTTTCTGTAGAGGTTTAAATGAACACTGTAGGCAACTTTAGAAATACAAATTTAAACCTCTTGGTCAGCGATCACTGTGATGAAACAAGGTGTAAGCCCCTCTGTTCGGCCCAGGCACTGTGTCCTCTCCCCCCAGAAGGTTTGCTGTAGCATAGTAGGACTGCCAGAGCACAGATAAATTGGGTATTATAAAGCCCAGCGCCGTGAGGATGGGGAACAGAGGTCAGTGTGATCACTGTGTTTGTGTCTGCAGGCTGGAGCTCATGGACTACCTGGACAGCATTGACTGCAGTCTGGAGGACTTCACGGCCATGTTCTACGGAAAGCACTTCAGCATTGACCCCGACCCCCTGGAGGTCATATGATGACACACACACACACCTTTCACACGTGATAGCTGTAACATTGTCTGATTAGGTTTTTGGGTAAAGGTGATCTGTCAGGTTGTTTACACAACGTGGAGTAAATAGAATGCCACTACGGCTGCCAGTCACACAGTGACTGCCACCGAAAACCTCTAAAACAACAGAGGGCTTTAAGATGTGACTGTAGACGGCACTCCCCTGGGCGGAGCCTAGAGATGATGACACCAGACAGTGTGTTTACACTGCAACGCCTCTGGGGAATTAATGTGTGACCTCCTGGAAATCTTTGTGATTGGCTCACACTGCTGCAAATCAGAGCATAATACACCAGCGTGTCCTCGCTTGCGTGTTCTGGTGTTAGGGTTCAAGATCACGAGGAAGAGTCCTCCTGTTCTGGTTTTAGGGTTCAGGTCATGAGGAAGAGTCCTCCTGTTCTGGTGTTGGGGTTCAGGTCATGAGGAAGAGTCCTCCTGTTCTGGTGTTGGGGTTCAGGTCATGAGGCAGAGTCCTCCTCATTGTGTTAGGGTTCAGGTCAAGGTTGTTCAGGTCTTCTTGGTTGATCCCAGCATCTGTTAATTCCATATAGGTTATATTTTTAACTGCTTTGGAGACTATTATACATTTGATGTATTAATTGTAATAATGTGTATTGTGTATATAAACCTGATCTGGTGTTTTGTTTCTGTGTTTTTAGGAGACTGTGACAGTTAAAGAACCCCCCGAAGAGCTGAACAGAGGCAAAGAGGGGCTCAGCAGTACAGGTGAGACTAGAATAACTAATTTGGGGTAATTAGCAGACGCTTTAATCCAAAGCGAATTACAATAAGTCCATTTGTCAGAAGAGGGAGAAACAACAACTTAGTCGGTACAGTAGGGATGTTAAAAAAAACCAAGTGCTAAGCACTAACAATCGCTAGGTTAACCCATTCCCAGTATACAACAAAGATAGCTTGGATAAGATTCTCAACAAAGAGATGAGTAAGGTTGACCTCTGGTTCCTCTGTGGCCCCGACCTCAGCCCACCAGTTGATCCAGTACACCTCCTCCCCTCTGCTGGCCTTCCTGGACGGCTGCGGCTCCAGCAGCGAGCTGGAGCTGGGCGGGGACTTCCAGTCATCCCCCACCTCCGTCCAGGCCGAGCCCCCCACAGACATCCTGGAGGCCTCGCCGGCCCCCTCCTCCAGCGCCATGGTCCGACTGGAGCCCCTGACGGAGGCGGAGGCCAGCCAGACGTCCCTGTTCTACCTGTGTGAACTGCCCCCTGCCAGCCCCCTGCTGGACGCTGTCTGACGGGAGGAGGCCCCGGGGACCCCACAGGAGCCGCTGACGGCCAGACCACTTCCACCAGGAGGCCCCCCCGACCACGTGGTGGAGCAAGTACAGAGCCATAGGGGCTCCCATGTCTCTGGTCCCCAGGGGACGTTTTGGCATTCCTGCTTCTGTTTGAGGTCCGTCGTTATGAGGTCTGGTTCACTAGGGGGGAGGACACAGTCCCAACCGTTGGCATGGCAATCAGAATAGAATATGGCCATGAGACGGCCTCGTCCAGGTAACGTTTGAAAACTCATTTTAATATATTTATTGTTCTTTATTTTTTTTCTGATTGTTGTATTCCTTAAAAGTGGAACAACGAAAGTCAGTCCGCTTAGCTAGACGCTCTCACACTAAGCATGGAAGTGGAACCTGGAGTCTTCGGGTAAATGTTTTCAAAAGGTGGAAAATGGAGCTGTGAGCAAATGTAGAAGTGAGTATCGTTTCGTGTGGAAACGATACTCACTTATTTTTTATGGTTAAGACAGGCCCTGTGGTCTGCTCTGCTGGGACCAGCACTGGTCCTTCTCTAGGTGTCATGTCTGTGTTTCTGTTAGGTTTCCTCCTTTGTCTGTAACGGGGAAGGGTCTACTGTAAAAGCAGTACAAATGGAAACCATATCCAATCAAAGAAATGTGCCAATGCAAATGTCACCAAAGACTTCCAGATAAACGGTTTAGATGAGTTCTTCACTTTCACGTGGCCACTGAAACGGTATAAAACAATATTTAAACAAATATCTAACCCTTTCACCAATTATTGAAATGCATGCCAATGTGATGCCTATTTTAATTTCAGTCAGCAGTTGGCTACTTGGTTAAGCACAAGGTTTTTAATTAGGGTCATATTTCGGTATCCATGACAATATATTAAGATATGACTACCATGGTAAAGGATTACAATGTGTACAGACATGTTATTTGTTATGTGACTGTTTCCACTTTGTATCAGAGGGCTGTCTGTTTACAACTCTAGTAAATTGTTGGATTGCATTATAATCATCCTAATCATGCAAAGAGGTGGCTTTGACTTTTAATGAGAAACACATTTTCTCTTCAGCAATGAGTCAAATCTGTCTTTTTAGCTTTTTCTTTCAGAGAGACCATAGAACAGCATACTAGTCCTTGCTTACTTCAAGTATAAGCTTATTTGGTTATTCAATTCTGGAAGGTGTTTTGCTTACTGCTGCTGTTTTCCTATGGCCGCTTTAATCTGTCACAACCTATTTATCCCCAGCGCACCTTGAGTCCCAGACATATTTTTGTACCCAGTCCGTCCTATATTTAAAACTGTTCACTGTTTCTCTTGTTGCAATGAGCTCTTCTGCGGCATTCACAGGGCATTTGTCTGTAAACATGTCTAGGGGCGTTCACAGAGCACTCTTAAGGTCAAACATAGAAGTGCCTGTGGTTCTGTTGTTTAACTATGCTGTTCCGCGCAGTTGAGTCAAGTGTCGAGTTTTTTTTCATTTGAGTTTTGCTGTTCTTGCAATAAAGAGAAAATTAGTTCCTGACATGTCTTTTCACTGAGGACATTTCAGAACAAACAACCCATGTCAAAACAACCCTTTTTAAAGAGCACTAAAACAAAGAAAAGACGGGTGTGGAGGAAACTTTAATATATATTACATTGTGACTAAGCGCCTAACAACATAAATACAAGCCAAGTTGTAAGTCTAGGATCGTCAAATATCTGACTTTGTAAACGTTTTATTTTTATCAGGATAATAAAATAGCCACACCAACATTGATAGTTTATATCATGCAGAGCATTATCCTACATCATGTTGTGCTAATTCATTAATCTTTTCCACAGCTATGATACTTATGACTGCAAGCAATGAATTCCATGTCTAGTGCAGATGAATTAGGTGATTCTATTATTTTTTATACTTGTTAATATGTAGTACGTAAACGTGCCTTCGAATTGAACCTAAACTTATTTTCCTAAAATATTGTTGATGCTCATCAGTTTCAAGCATCAAACAACTTTAAAACAAAAGCATGTTACTATTCTAGAATAAGGAAAAAATCACAATAATAATAAAACCAACAAAGAGGGGAAAAGTATTTACAATGCTAACAGCCAGCCTCACCAATACATCAGGCTATGAGAAATCACAACTTTGATCAATACACAACAGGCTATGGGCTGTTGCTAGAAGCAAGAAAACACGGCAGAAAACCTTTGAAAGATTAAAATATACCTTTCTTTAGGATTTCCTCCAACAATGACCACAAAGGGATGACGCTAAAGCCTAAAGACTTAAGCCAACACCATACATCATAACTAGATAGGCTTGAAGAAATAAAACATTTATTTATACTTTACACTAGATCACATGTGAAAGTTGCCTGACCATTAGAGGCTCAAATCCATCCATCACGATACACTAAAATTGGCTTTCGTTTAATTGTGCAATTTCCATTTTCTTTAGTCTTTTCTAATCAGTAAATACCCTCTGGGTACATGGGGAATGAAGCCATCCTCTGATCACATCCAGAAAACCTTCCCCAAGCCACATGTTTTTACTTCCATTAAAATGAAATGTGGTCTAGTGTAAAGCCGTTGGTCAAACCTAACCTTTGTTCACTCGACGTTAACGACATTAAAACACTTGAGACGGGTGGTGCCGGGGCGACGGAGGACGTCTCAGTCGAAGTCCCGGTTGACCAGGACCAGTGGGGCCACCAGCGTCCACACGTAGAGGGCCATGCAGATCCAGCTGGAGCACATCTTGACCCACACAGCAGGCCAGCGGCTGGTCATGGTCTGGTAGTCTGCCTCCGGGCTGCACAGGGAGAGCGGACGGACACGGTTCACCTCAACGCGTTCACGCACACACAGCCCCCACAACATGGAGGCCGCTACAGCGGCTACTCAAGCTACTCAACTCAAGCTCAGAGTAGAAAGGGAATCTAAGGGCATATTCACACCAGGAAAGTACCTTTAGTTCGCTCTCTTTTGTCTGGACGAGAATATAGTGTTTATCTTTTGGTTTGGTGCGGTTCCTTTTCACGTTGCGATTTTCGCAACAGTCCCAGAATTTGTCAACAAACCCACATGTGTGCAAAGATCATTCAATCATTGGTCAAAAAGGTCTGGGGCGGGGGTAAAGCGTGAAAGAAAAAAAAGGGGGACATTAAACAATCATGGATATCCTGTGCGTGATAAACATTGATCTGCAGACCTGTCAAACTCCTTCTCCCTCATCCGGGTGCTGAATGTGTTAAATGCATCAGCATTTTTATGTGTGTTTTCCAGCATAATTTTTATGTGTCTGTCTGCCCAAATATCTAATAGACACTCCGTCTCCTCTTAGCTCGATGTTGAGCCACGACTCATTTTCAACCGACTGTCCTACAATGTGCTGCTAATCTTGGATTGGAATTTTGAGAACTGGATCGGACGGAGGTGCAATCGCTTTCACATCTCAAGTGAACCGCACCAGGGTTTGTTAGGAAGCGAACCGAGACCACCTCTCCGGCCGAGTCTCCGTCTGACTGTTTGGTCCGCTCCAGAGTTTGATGGTTTGTGTTCACACCAGCCCAAAAAGGTCTGCACCAGGGATTTTTTGGGTTTAGTTTGAAGCAAACCAGGCAGATGTGAATGCGCCCTTAATACATTTATAGAGAACTTAACAAAGTATGGCAATACCACTATACAAAAATCTGCAGGTGTGTATGGAAATAAATCTAATCTGCATATAGAAATCTAAACAAACCGACACAAACCTAAGTATGAGGCTATAAACACACAGCCATTATCACTCCTGAGCCTCTTCTGAGGAGGGAGAGCAGACCTCACCTGTACCAGTTGGTGAGGGTCATCATGATGTACAGCGAGGCCAGGAACAGCATGAAGTGGAAGAAGGAGTAGGAGTAGGTGACGCCGTCCTTCTCGTTGTCCGTGGCCCGGGACTGCCCGTCGCTGCTGCCCTCCTGGAAGCTGTCGGCGTGGGGCCCGTCCTCCATCAGAGCCGACTCGTCGCTGGCCAGGGTCAGCTTGTTCACCTGTGAGGTGGACGAGTTGCGGATGCTGGAGCACAGAAGAGGACATCAGGTTACTACTGGTTTAGCAGACGCCTCTATCAAAAGCGTTTTAGACATAGGCATGGAGCAGTTAGGAATCTTTAGCCTTCCCAACAGCAGCTTCAATAATTTTACGAGCACAACTCTTTCACACAACTTACAGTGTAGAATGTACAATGCTATCATCTATACATTTACTATTCTACACTTTCTATCCAAATGTACAGAACCACAATGAAAGATCCAAACCACACAAAGTAGGGATGTTAAAAATGTGTCGACTCTATTCTCGACTCGTGCTCAAGTCGACTCTAAAAATAGAAATCATGTGTAAACTTCTTAAATGTCCTGTTCAAAATGTTGCAACAACTATCTGTTTTCAAAATAACCAATTAAAAATGATAGCCGGAGACATACTGCCCATAAGCGTAGTCGAGGCGAAGGGGTTCCGCGGTCTGATCGCATTTCTGGAGCCAGATTACACTGTGCCATGTCGCCAAACTATGACGGCTGGAGAACATGTACAGCGAAGCAGCAGGCTCGCTCCGGGAGATCCCGTCCTTAGCCAAATATCCTATTTATTTTATTACTTAGGCTATGTAGCTTAAATAATGACATCATCAGGCCGTATAGAATGCAACATGTTTAATAGTCAAACTTTTAAATCGATGGGAAAAAACATGAACGTCTGTTTCGCAATATCGAGACATGGTGTTACGAGTAGCGTATGTGTGTGCGTGAGAAGGGCAGTGTGTGTGTCAGCGATAGAGCGGACGAGTGAGGAGAGTGTTTGTCAGTCTAGTGAAGAAACGGCCGAGTCTGGTTGTAAAGAACAGGTGTTGTGCCGTATTATGCACCCTTGGCGTGAAAAGCACCCCCTCGCGATGTGCACCCCTGGGTAACTTGAACTAGGAAAGGTCCACATGGATGAAACTCACTCTGGTTATACACACTAGTCC
>JAOPJL010000097.1:16527168-16548224 GCA_027123545.1 Trisopterus esmarkii
ACACACACACACACACACACACACACACACACACACACACACACACACACACACACACACACACACTCAAACGCATAACAGGTTAACTCATCACAGGTGACGAATCTTTCTGCTGCAATCGCACATTGTTGTATTTCTCCCAACAGGTATGGCAGTTTGTTAGCATCTGAAGTGGTCTCTTTAAAGTCCTTGCATGCCTTTGTAATCTGTGGGAAATGTGTGTTCCTTATGTCTTCGTATGACTGGCAGGAAGTCAGTAAGCGCAGCCCTGTTTCCACTTGGTTTTTGTGTGCAGTGGGAGCACAGTCTGTCTCCTCTTGGGAGCCAGGTCTTTCTTTGGTGTCCCTTGTCGATGGCCAGGCTGTGTTCACTGAGTCTAGTCAAGGATTTATTCCGTTTTGGGTCGGTCACAGTGGTCAGGTATTCTGCAACGGTGTAGTCACTGTTGAGAGCCAATTTACTGTGGTTTTTGGTGGACTCTTTCCAATGTGTCAAATAATTTTCCTTTTGTTTTTTTATAATTTGGTTTTGCCTGATGTGTTGGTTGTTGTGTGTTGGACAGAGTCCTAGGACAAGCTGGCTAAGGGGACACTTTTCTGGGTGTGACTCTCTGTTTGTAAGAGCCTTGTTGTGGAGTGTGTTACTGTCACTTTCGTTAAGGTGGTAACATTTTAGGGCTGAATTGTAATAATCGGTTCACCATGGGGTCCGATAGGGAGGGAAGGATTTCCATGCAGTTTCTATTTGCCTGCGTCCCAGTGTTGATGTCTGCATGCATTTGGATTTGCATGGGTTTGAATGGGGATGGTTTGGATGTGGGATAAGAAGGTTGTTTACTTTGTGTGTATACTCACACATACATTGTTTGTAGAAACACTAGCAGGTAAACAGAGGCGTTCCTCTGCTGGCCTTATTGATGCTAATGGGATTTTGTGTGCTAAGCTCTACCCAGGAACATACATGATTAATCTATATAGTTTGTTCTTCTGATACCAGATACATAGCCTAGGATTTGAAGCAATCGATTTATTTTATTGAATTGATTTTGATAGAATCGTTTTTTAATTAATAATGATATCATTCCAAAGTATTTGTTTTTATTAACCGTAAACATTTGTTTCAGTCAAAGGATTTGGATTTCTACTTTGCTGACACTAAGCTGCCCCCTACTGGCACTAAGCAGGAACAAACCTGAAGACTGCAGGCCTTATTTTACTTGCTGTATTTTTTCTCCTGAATAGATTGATCTTGTATTTGCATTAGTATTCAAGATTCAAGGTCTTTATTTGTCGAATGTGCAATGCAGTGAAATGCTAGCGTATTGCCTGAAATTATTTTTCAATATTTTTATTTATTATTATTTTACTAACTGCCATCAGCAGCATTTAGACTGGTGGAGGTGTCCCACCAGTCTGACGTATTCACCAGGAAGACCCATAGGAAGAGCATTAAAGGTGGAGGTGTCCCACCAGTCTGAACCACAGAAGGACGTGTTGAGATTCCTTGATAGATTTATAATTGGTTTAAAGACGTTATTAAGTCTATAAACTTAGGTCATAGTTTTTCAAGTATCACTATAAGTTATAATAATTTATCTTAATAGCAGGCATCATTATAAGCCAATGTTTAACTGCTCTGCAGTAGGTGAATATTTTTACAACGTTGCATCGCAACGTGACATGTTGGGAGTGCAAGGTCTGCAGCATTTCTTGTGTGAGACATTAGCCTAGGTTGTAGTATATTTGTATTCATGTTAATTAAGGATTTTTCAGTACTACAACTCTTTCGAGGCATACAAAATGGCCAATATTAATATACCACAATGCATTCTGATGTACAAGCCCTATAGGATGCTTTTGATAACGAATAAAGAGTTTTGTTTTAGATACCAACTTTCTCCTAATGAGTGAAAGCCTACTTTAAGTTATCGTGTGCAGTTGTATTGCAACAATTTGTTTTTTAAATCTCTCCAAAAGTGTGACCCTCCAAAACGATAATTTCCAAAACATCGATGTGTGAACAAATGCATAGCCATTCATCATAATTGCTCTCATCTGCAAACTGCCCTTTGCTACACTATTTTATACATGGATAAGGAAGTTAAACCTCATTATGATTAAATCCTCTTAAACATTGGATGTTTCGGTGGAAGGACAGAGCATAAGCTCTTCTTCACAGGCTCTATGAGGCACGTACAATAGGGTTAAGCTTCTGGGACAACTATATATAACACTATGCGTTCGGGATGGGGGAGCTTCGTCTGGCCAGCGGTGGATTCTGATATCCGCATCCAATAGAGTTTAAGCTCTGACACTTTGAATTGACAAACCCCTGTAATAATGCTGTTTTAAACCGTTGTGGGTGTTGTGTTTTTCCTAGGGATATGAGGCTACGAGGATAGCTGCCCGCCATGACTGATGTGGAGCCCGTTGTGACAGACTTTGCGTCTACGGCACGTACTGGGCGCCGTAACGCCATCCCCGACCTCCTGGGGGCTGCCGCGGGGCCCGCCGGCTCCGCTGAGCTGTCCAACAAACTGGCAGAGCTCTCCGTCGTGGGTGCGGACGTGTTACTCTGTTTGTTTGCCTTTCACAGTGGGACATATTCTATTCTACACATACAGCGTTTCCTTTAAAAAGCTTGTTGTTTTAAATGTTCCTGTAATGTAGTATTTTGATCTGCAACCAAGGCCTCCACAGGAGTGGAGGCCTTGGTTGCAGATCTGAATAGTAAAGTATCCATTATGGACGTCGATATGAGCATGCACACATGATCAGCCACTGAGTGTAGTGAGTGCATCCTTTATTGTCCTCCTTAATGCCTTGATGGTGATCTTTTCTCAAGAACAGAAATATGAGCAATCCTAAAAGCAAAAGGTGAGAGCAGGTTCCAGATCTTTAGGTTCAGCAGGTCGGAGTGACAAACCCACTGACCGCAGGAAGAGCACACTACATCACTATAGACACTATACATCTACAGTGTCTATATATCCAATCAGAGGAGGAGGATGTCAGAGCCGGGTTAGGACACAGGACGCAGATGCAGGGTCTTTCTGTTTTAAATGAGATATTTATTGTAATCTCTCCATGAGAAACCGGAGCAAAAACCTATAAATAAAAGCAGAGCCGTGACAAGGAAAAAGCTGGAGTGAAAGCACGCGGATGAAGACTAACACACCGGCACAAGACAAAGGGAGACGCAGACTCTTATACATGGGGTAACAGGGAACAGGTGAAACCACTTAGACAATCAGACTGGGACACACGAGGAAGGGAAAGTGACCTGAAATGAGAGGGCAGTTACTTTTCAAAGTAAAAACAGGAAATTACAAGACACAACATGGAGACAGGACAAAAACCCCACTTGACCTCACCGAGGTGTGACAGAGGATACGTCCATGGTGTACTATACATATCCAATCAGATGAGGAAGGGGCCCCCATTGTGAATGCCTTGCTCATTCACTTTGTGTCGTTTCTGCGTACTCATTTTAGACCTGTATCATAGCGTTACGCTAACAGACAGTGACGCAATGAGATGAGAGAATGGACAGATGTGAGAATGTAATAATAATTACCTGCTGATGCATGCTTACATTTTAGGAATTATTAAGGAGAAATCAAATGAGAAGGTCTCATCAAGGGACTGGACTCAGTTAATTATGATAGCACAACAGCCAACATATTTTGAAATTTATTTAAAATGTTACCAGAAATTTCTCAATATCAAAATCTTTGATCTCTATATATTTTTTACATGGGAACTTGAATGTGTATTACCCCTTGCCCCTTATTACCCCTGCTATGCATGGATATTTATTGAGACAGATGTATTAAAGAATAATATGCACAATATGTCTCTGTGTGTACGGCTGCGTGTCTGAGCCAAAACAGGGATGACAGTAGCTCAAAGCCGTATGACTGGTAACCGGAAGGTTGCTAGTTCGATCATCGCTCCCCCTAGCTGAGCTTTGAGATGTCCTTGAGCAAGACACCTCACCCTGACTGCTCCTGACGAGCTGCCCTGCATGGTGGACTCCATCATCGGTGTGTGAATGTGTGCATGAATGGGTGCATGGTTGTAAGTCGCTTTGGATAAAAGCATCAGCAATATCCCTTAAATATAAATGTAAACCCCAGCCTCTGCATGTATGAATATAATGCTGTTTGTGTGTGTCTTAGAGGACGCTGATGGAGCCGGTGAGGGCCCGTCCACCAGCCCCACACAGTGCCCCGGGGAGGAGGAAGAGAAGGCTGAGGGGAAATAATGCACCTCCATCAGTGATGTTCTCCCCAGACCCCCTTGATGATGGACCACTGGTCCTCTGATGGGAGATGTAGTGAGACGCTGGAGACGAGCCATCAGTCTCATCACAACGCACCAGCCGAGGACAGGAGGACAGGAAGAAGAAAGACACACACACACACACCCAACTGGTCTTAACTTGATAAACTGCCACTCATTGTCGCTATGCAACATCAATCAGGATGAGGTCACTGGAAGACAGCTGGGGAGATAACGTTAAAGTGATTAAGAACTGGGAAATCTGTGACAGTGACAAGAGCACCAGTTCCAATGATGATGTAGTAATAATGCTGGTTGGGGGGTAAACATGAAGGTTATCAAGGTTGCCCATAAATCGCAATATCCCCTGTGTGGATAACAATGTGATATTGATAAAAACATTACAATTTTGTCCACTGAAAAAATTATAATTGTATACTGTGTGATGGGCTGAGTTTCAACCAAAGGCATTTCTTCTCTGAATGTCAGCTGAGTAGTTGCAGGAGTGTCTCTAATTGCACAAGGGAGTTGTTTGATTTGAAAAACATTCCATTAGGTGATGTAAAATACAACTTTTATCTCTTCTGTGGTTGACAATGATGTGTTCCGTTGTAAATGTCTGCCTTTTGTGTGTTTCTAATTTGTACATCAACATCGATTTACTCAATTATGAATTATTATTATCTGTATGCCGAGTCTGTAGAGTTTTACATTGCGATATATTTGCACATACCCTGTAAAGAGATGCATTTCAATTTTGACTGTCGCTAATAAATATTGTGCTTTAGACTACATGTCTTTGATATGGGCCAGTGTTTGTAAATAGTTCATGCTAAATATAGATGTGTGTATGTTCATTTACATCTTATAATATTTATAAGCCTTTATACTACAGCAATATCCAACAGAGCAGGCATATTAACTAAAGTAATACCCAATAGAGTAGGCTAGGCCTATATACTAGAGTAATACCCAATAGAGTAGACCTATATACTACAGTAATACCCAACAGAGTAGCCATATATACTGGAGTAATACCCAATAGAGTAGGCTAGGCCTATAGAGTAATACCCAATAGAGTAGACCTATATACTACAGCAATACCAAACAGAGTAGGCATATATACTACAGCAATACCCAACAGAGTAGGCTATATACTACAGTAATACCCAACAGAGTAGGCATATATACTAGAGTAATACCCAACAGAGTAGGCATATATACTACAGAAATACCCAACAGAGTAGGCATATATACTACAGTAATACCCAACAGAGTAGGCATATATATTACAGTAATACCCAATAGAGTAGGCTAGGCCTATAGAGTAATACCTAATAGAGTAGACATATACTACAGTATTACCCAATAGAGTAGACCTATATACTTAGTATATAGGTCTACTCTATTGGGTAATACTGTAGTATATTATACTACAGTATTACCCAATAGAGTAGGCCTTTATACTACAGTAATACCCAATAGAGTAGGCCTTTATACTAAGGCCTGTAGTACTGTGTTCAGCCAGGGGGAGGGGCCAGAGACCCTTACGCTTTCAGTCAAAACATGAACATAGTATTATAAGGATTATGAACAAGTATTATTAATAAGAATATGAAATGAATAGTGCAATTATTTCCCACCTAGTAGTCTAGATGCATATGAATTAAGTTTAGTGCATGTTCGTATATCATGTTTTCTTTACCAAGACGTAACACAAAGCAGGCTTAGAAGTGCATTTGGGCTCCAGCAGCAGCCCAGCGGACCACGTTGGCAGAGCTTGCTGGGAGCCTTCATCTGCCCTACCGCCGTTACAATAAGGCTTCCCAGAGACGCTTCTGTGAACGGCCTTCTTCATTGCTTGGCATAAAGAAATCTCACGGGGTAGCAATTAATCATGGGATGGCAATGAATGCACGTTAGGACAATAGCCTGTCAAACAGGATGATTCAGCTGAGTGGTTCTCCCAACACATACATCCATCATTAAACATATTAGCCGACATTTAGGAACGGTGTTTCTGTGTTGGGCCATCCATCCTAACAAGGGACCATGTTGTAACCATAATGGACACTAGTGTGAGGTAATGTCTGTTCATGTCATTATTAGTAAATGCCCGTAAAAGGGGTCGGGTTGAGCTGGAGCCTTGACCCAGTTTAAACAGCGGGGGTGAAGGGGGTTTCTTTAGACCAATCACGTGTTGGGGAAAACCTCCTGAGCCAATGACAGGCCAGCCCCCAGTGCACATATTAATGAGTGCGAGAAGGTTTCAAGGATGAAGAGAAAAGGTTCCCATAGCTTCACTCTCCTCCTGACTCTCTCAGCTCCACCATGGTCGAAGCCTTCTGTGCCACCTGGAAACTAGTCCACAGCGACAACTTTGATGAGTACATGAAGGCCCTGGGTGAGTTGGCCTCCATCTCTTGTTCTGTGCCCGACCACTGCCCAGGTGTGTGATCTGATGTGAGTGGTTCTCCTGACAGGTGTGGGCTTCGCCACCCGGCAGGTGGGCAACGTGACCAAGCCCACGGTGGTGATCCGCCAGGACGGGGAGAAGCTGGTGATCCAGACCCAGAGCACCTTCAAGAACACCGAGATCTCCTTCAGCCTGGGAGAGGAGTTTGACGAGGCCACCGCGGACGACCGCAGCTGCAAGGTAGGCCGACACGCACACAGCCCAGTTTGATCCAATATTGTCCTCTGTTCCAGTACGCACTGACACTAAATTATTCCCTAACTCTACAGACCACTGTAAGCCTGGAGGGGGATCAACTGATCCAAGTCCAGAAGTGGGATGGCAAAGAAACCAAGTTTGTCAGAGAAATTAAGGATGGCAAGCTGGTCATGGTGATGATACATCAATTACGCATTACAATGTTCTCTTACTTACTTACTACCATAGCCTCAGTAGCCTGAAATAACTTAATTTGTCTACTACAATTGACATTTACCTTTTCACATTTAGGGGATTTTGCTGACACTTTTATCCAAAGCGATTTACAACCATTCATTCACACATTCACACACTGACAGCGGAGTCAACCACACAGGGCGACAGCCAGCTTGTCAGGAACAGTCAGGGTGAGGTGTCTTGCTCAGTGACACCTCGACACTCAACTACTAGTATCCAATTCATATCCTAGCTTGTCATGTCAAACATATTTCAGCTGATTTAGAACAGGGGACAATTGTTTAGCCTACGATGACATAGCTGGTCATTAATTAAAAATCAAATACATAAGCTTCTGGCCTAGGTTCAGTTAAGGCTGGGCTTAAGGATTTGGACAGACGCATGACAAATATGCAGTCAGTCACTGAGCATGCTCATTACGCCTGTCCTTAGTAGGGACACCGCCTACTCAATCTGGCACTTAAATGGATTTCAACTTGTCAATCAAAATCTAGACACTTTCATCTAGACTCTAGAAAATCTAGACTGGTAGTAAATCAGGCAAATCATTTTACTTTGTGAAGTATACATTGTTCGCACTGCTTTGCAAAAGTACAGTATTGCGGTTGATCTGATCCTATTAATGTGTCCTTTTCATTTATCATTTTCTGCAGAGCTTGACGTTTGAAGACATCCATGCTGTGCGGACATATGAGAAGGCATGACTGGTGTGACGTCTCTTGTTGTCAGTAGGCTTTCATTAGGTGTATGCTACTGTGCTGACCTTTTCAATCCAACATGTTCCAAATGTTTTAACACAATATGGTTGTTTTCTTTACTTTTCTTTAATTATTTTTTTTTTATTACATTTTCATTGTGATGGATCATCTTGAAATAAAATAAAAGACTAGACACAGCTGTCTGGGTCTGATGTGTTGTATCCTATTGTGCGTGTTACATGTGCAAACTCTATGAATAGAATACGTAACTATCTTACAATTATTTTTTCTTATTTTCAGACACAATGCATGCACAATGAGGTTTAAGATAAGTTAATGGGTTTATGATATTATGAACTGTTATTTAGGCCTAAAGTCCTTAATATCACTTAATAATACCACTTACTCTATCTTAGAATATTTGTCTAGCAGGCCTACTAACAAGTGGGCTCTTCGCTAAGCAATCTTTTTCGTGAAAATAAATAATAAAGTAGATATTAAACACTCATCGAAAAGGATTAAAGCCGATCATCAACAGACAATTTGGTTCTGTCATCTCAGGTTCTCCCCCATAATGAGGCTGTGTGATAATGCTGTCGGTGAAGTTATCAATAAGTCTGTGAGGGATGTTAAAGAGTTGCGTGGGATTTTATAGAGCTGTGTGGGATGTTATAGCGTTGTTTGGGATGTTATAAAGTTGTGTGGGATGTTATAAAGCTGTTTGGGATGTTAATAGAGCAGCGTGTGGTTTATATCTCCAGGCTTGTTGGGTCGTCCCTGTCACATGACCGTTTGACTTCCTGTTTACATAGACAGTCCTACCTAACCTATAAGGAGAAAGCAGTGAGGAGACTGCCTGCTCCGTCAGCAGCCTCATGCTTAGTGTCCAGGTATAAGACTCAAGCATGGGACGGTTCCCTCTCCTCTTCCTCGAGAGCTTTATACTTCTAAACCCGGGTCTCCTCGTCGCTGCGCCAGCGGAAGACGTTCGCCTGTTCGTCAAAGGTGAGATTGTAGTGTTTAAACTGGATTAACAACATGTTTACGAGGTAAATGCATAAAGCCTCTCACCGTCCAGTGGCGGTGGGGAATATGAGACGAATGTCTCCAATGTCAAAAAAATGTTTAATACCATTGAGAAATGAAAAAAAATACTTTCAGTATTTCCCTATATTACTATAGAGAACTCTATATTATGTGGCTGAAATCTATCATTATAACGTGTATTGGTCGCATTAAAAAGCAACCTGTGAGGTGCCACCCTGGGACAGCTGAGGTCTGTCTCCCTGGTGAGAGGTTAATTAATAATGTGGTGTATAGTAATCCATTCTGTTACTAATACTCAGAACTTATAAAATACTTATATAAAATAACTGGCAAAGAGCCCCTTAAGTGTAAAGTGTAACTGAAAGAAAAATAGAAAATACAATAAATATCTAAAATGATGTAACTGAAATCCCACTGATGAAAATTCTCCCACACATACATTCAAATGATCTATGTTCTTTAAACCTTGAAATACACCAAGCCTATTATGTTGTCCGGATCAGACGACTTGATCTCAGCCTACTAGAGGGCGAAGAGTATAACTGTTTTCTCTCTGTGGGTGTCAGATGCTACCAGCTATGGTCATCTTCGGCAGCCAGGGAGGTTTTGGCACATCACAGACCTCCACCTAGACGCTACCTACCATCTAGCTGATGACCCCACCAAGGTCTGCCTGTCGTCCAAAGGCGTGCCCACCACCAACGCAGGCCCTTATGGGGACTACCTGTGCGACTCTCCCTACAGCCTCATCCAGTCAGCCTTCAATCACATGAACCAGGTGACCCCAAAGGCAGACTTCATCATATGGACAGGGTACGTACTTGTGTGTGTGCTTGCGTGCTCATATCTTGATTTTCTTGCTTCCTCATGTTTATGTAGAAGTGTGAAGTTCATCACATGGTCTCACCAGTATCTGAGTATCTTTTAACCCCTAGTTCAAACTATCCGAATCAACCCCATTGCTGCTCATGGTATGGTATGATACGATACTATACAACTTTATTAATCCCCGTAGGAGAAACAAAGAGTTGCAAAGAGCAGCCCATGGCCCTATTGGGTTATTGCTGCTAATGAATCCATAAGTGATCCCAATAAGGACCCCTAGCCCCAGCTGTTCCTCTGAAGCCTTATTGTGTCTAACATCTGTTTCATTCTTTCAGAGACAGTCCGCCCCACGTCCCGGTTGGTGAGCTGTCCACTGACCTGGTGATCCAGGCGATCAGGAACATGTCTGAGACCATCAGAGACCACTTCCCTACACTCCCAGTCTTCCCTGCCATGGGTAACCATGACTACTGGCCTCAGGTACAGCCCTGTCCCTTCACACCATGGTTAGCTCTGTGCCACCTCCTTAGACTGGGCTTTGAGGGGATTAGGACAGTGCTGAGAAATTTTGGCTAGCCGTGACTATTCGGGGCTGACTTCAGAAGTCTGTGAAACATGGTGTTTTAGCATCTTGTATGAATCAGGTGCGTGCCCTGAGGTGCCTGAGAGCAGCAAGTGTGTGATAACATGTGTCAACTAAGCCATAAGCCATTTTGGCCATTTTCCATTCACACTGCAAGACTTAATGCTCATTTGAGATTTTTGCTCAGACCAGATTCCTTTCTTTGGCTGTTCACATCAGTTTTTCTACTTTTGGCCCGTAAAAGCCGGTTTGGGAGAAAAGCTGATGTTGACTCTTCAGAGAATCATCACACGTGCGTTTTGATAATTTATTTTTGCAGACTCTCTTTCACTTCTCCTGGCTCAATAAGGGTTGAGTTCAGCTTGACTTCTTTCTCAATGTAGAAAAACCTTGGTAGGGCTGACTGAATTGTGTAATGACTCAAAGACAAGATATTTCCCCTTTTTAGCAGAATCATCGACCTTTGGAAAAGCACAGCTGATTCCAGACAGCGTGGAGAAGTGCGCAACAGAAATTGTGTAGTTGCGACTCAAAGAGATAGTTTCACACAGAATGAAAAGCATGAAGTTGTGATACAAACTGGTCTTTTGCCTTGTATGGTCTTGTTCAGTGTGTTAAGGTGATCAGTTAAAAAGCCAGGTCTGCAAACCATAGAGATTCACTCACCTCATGAAGAGGCCGGTCCTTCTCTTTCATAAACTAGGGCTGCCAAAGATTTTGCTAGTCGATAATACTAATAGCTATTATTATACTAATAGCTATTAGCCATTAGTACAAGCCATTAGTCGATTAGTCGTCGCACATTAATGATAAAAAAACTATAATTATATATATATATATTTATTATTATTTTAGTTTATTTTAATTTTTTTAATGATTTGTGTTCCAGGGCTGAAAAAGAATGTTATAAGTAACATTGTTAACACTGCTACATTACAGAGAAATAAAAAAACGTAATAATGAGCCTTTAAAATAACACATTTACAAGCGTACGCATGAAGCGAGCCGTCTGTTAACGGCACAGCGGTATTGGTTCTGAATGTTTCGGAAGAATCCATTATTTCCAAAATGGAGCCTTCTGTCTGCTCCTCTTCATCAGTAGCCATCAGCATGGATATCTCCTGCTGCTTTTCCCTGTTCTTCTTTGGTGCGGGGCCGGGCTCACTGTCCTCTGTACTGCTGTCACCATCCTCTCTCTGAGCAGCTTCAGCTGGAGATGAACTCTCAGCCAGATCCACGTCAATATTATAATTAGTTTGATTTGATTAGTATGATTGGATGGAGTGGTCGACTGAGACTCTTCTAATCGACTAAAGTTTGGTTGACTATCATTATTTTACTGTTTGCTGCTGTAACAGGTAAAGTAATTAAGAAATAAACCTCAGAATGCTGTAAACATAAAACAAAACCAATTATATTATTTACAAAACGGAGTTGCTTTTATGCAAGGCATTTATTAAGACAAGCCCATAATGCCCGAAGTGCATACAAGAAGTGCATACGTCTTGGTCCTATGGTCTGGGTTCAGTCCGATTAAATATCTGAAACCACAACTTAAAAACATTTGAAAAGGTATATGGGGGGCTAAGGCATGTCCAGGCACATTGATATTGGTGTGTATATTTTCAAGTAGTCATTGCTATAAATTAGCTACATTACCAACTACTCTTTCCTACTTTCCTCCTACTTCCTCCTACTACTTTCCTCCTACTTTCACAATAGTTAATTGTGTTGTGCATGTATGCTGTGTAGCATGTACTGCTTTTGTGCTATTGTGTAGCACCTGCAGTAGCTAGCTATCACTGCTGTTTACGGGGAATGGGGTTAGTTGGCGATTGTTAGTACTTGCACTTAGTTCTATGAACATCTTTACTGTACCAATGGCGATATATTGTTTCACTTCTTGACAAATGTACTTGTTAGTTAACTTAGGATAAAAGCGTCTGCTAAATGCCCTAAATGTAAATGTACTTTCCCCAACGTGTTTGACAACTGTTAGCACAGTATAAATCACAAGACCATGACACATGTATAATTCTGAACTATATAAATTATAAGGAGCACTTATAGAATGCTCTTACCCAGTGAGAATGGAGAACTGGTCAGTGGCCAGTGAGAATGGAGAACTGGTCAGTGGCCAGTGAGAATGGAGAACTGGTTGCCTGCAATGATGTTCACTTTATATTAGCTTCAACTTTAAATCAAATCATTCTTGTTTTTGTTTATAAAAGTTAGGTTGTCTTAATACATTAACACACATACAAGTTGACATGAAACAGGGCTTCTTGGTGGATGATGCAGTGCATTTTAACAGCCTCATCTCCACTTTCTTGCACCTTGGCAAAAACCAGGCCATTTTTTTGCGCTTGCCTTTCAATGCTTGAGCACCATCCGCTCGCTCTAACTCCACACAACTTGTACCATTTAAGTCTCAACTTGTCAATTGCATCTGACACTGCTTCAAACGTATCCTTATCCCCCTATTGTGCCCTTTAGACTCCTAAGATCAAGTTATCTTCAGCTCTCTGCAAAATAATTCCAGCTATGCGGTGTATTTGATCTCTGTACTCCCAAAGCGAGAGCTGAGTCCAAGTTCTCGGCCCCCAGTCAGTTTCATTCCCGGTGGGTGTTGGCCTCCGCCAGGGCTGCGCTTGCCACCAATCCTGTTTGTGATATTCATGGACAGGATACTGAGGCGTACTCGTGGTGGGGAGGGGTTGCAGTTCAGTGGTCTGAGGATCTCATCACTGCTCTTTGCAGATGATGTGGTCCTGATGGCATCATCGGCCTGTGACGTTCCGCACTCACTGGATCGCCTGGCAGCTGAGTGTGAATTGGCTGGGATGAGGATCAGCACCGCTAAATCTGAGGCCATGACTCTTAGCAGGAAACCAGTGGATTGCCTACTCCGTGTAGCGGATTAGAGCCGCTGTTCTTTTGCCTAGAAAGGACTCAATTGAGGTGGTTCGGGCATCTGGTAAGAAGGTAGGAGGTGTTCCAGCCACGACCAGTGGCGAGGAGACCTCGGGGAAGACGGTGGAGAGATTATATCTTAACACTGGCCTGAGAACGCCTTGGGATCCCCCCCATCAGAGCTGGTCAATGTGGCTTGGGAAAGGGAAGTGAGTTCATGGGGGGGGGGGGGAAGTGCGGGAAGTGATGAGGTGTCTGAGGTATCTGTGCTCTCATCACATGCAATGGAGTAAAAATCTGAAGCACAAGCTTTCTCTTACACTTGATATTTTAAGTTTGCTGACAAGTCTTTGATTTGTCACAAAACTGTGTTTCTGTACATGCTAACGTTGTTGAATTGCTGTATTTTCTCTAGGCACATTATTTCTGCATCGGGACATGAGTTGAGCTACCTCGTAATTGGCTATTGTGGCCTTTTCTTGTGTTTTGTTAGCATGGAAAAATAGTATTGGTGAGCAAGCAGGCTGGTTGCCCTGTGCTTTGCTTGCTGTTCTCGCTAGGCACCAGGGTTAAATTTGTCTATGTGCCTTACAGCCAAACCCGAGTGGCCGTACCATTTTTAACTGATTTTAAAAAGTTATCTCCATTTGGAACATTTTGGAACGTGAACGTGGAACTCGTTTTTTACATTTTAGTAAGGCTATGGTTTAGGGCAGGGTACTCTGCCTATTAGAAGAGATCCTGACCGAACAATGTCTCTATAGAGGAGTGCTGTTGCCGGTCTCCTGGGCAGGTCAACACTGGGAGAAACACGGGACTCACCCACCGCTGTTAGCTTTGTTAGTTACCCGTGTCTTGAACTGTTTCAAACTACTATGCTATTGAGATCTTGGATTATTTTAATAAACAACTGCTATGCTGACATTTCCCTTTCATATTTGATGTGGGGTCCATTATGTTCTTCATAAGTAAGCATAACTTAAGTATAGACACAAGAACGCAAGTCGAGACGTTGATATCCATTTTAACTCTTGATTTACTAGCATCCGAACAATGTTACAACTAACACTTAAAGGGCAAAGTATACTACTCCGTATCCGTTATCCGTAATACAACTCCGTAACTACCGAGACCCCGCTAGCATTCGCTGTTTTCCGTCAGGATGTCGGATACGCAATGCAATTCGCCGCCCGATTGTTCTTTTATGCTGACTACTTCCAAAGCTTTTTAAATCTTATTTGGAGTATGTCATTAATGTACAAAGTAAATAAGTTAAAGTCAAACCGGCAAAAGTGATTTATTTTGTTAGAGGACCAATCACAGCCCTTGCCGTCGCCTCGACGGATAGTTAAAAAACTATTGGATGCGGACGGAGAGGGTCTCCGACAGGCTCTCCGTAGCTACGTACAGCACAGAACGGAGTAGTATAAATCCAGCTTAACAGGTGCCGTAGAGTGCCCCCTAAGGCATGGGAATGACAATGAAACTACATTGCATAGATAACGGGGACATTCCTGGCTTTGGATCACTGTAGTAAGACGTTAGGAGCTCAGGGAACTGCACCCAACAGGCCAGCCTCTCAATGCCGGCCAACCCACTAGTTCAATCTCATCAACAATAGGCAACGGCCAGGCTTTATTGTGGACCATGACTTCAGGCCGCTCAAGCCATTCACAAGTGTTTCCCTTTTGTTCCAAGGACCAGATGCCCTGTTCCACTAACGCCATCTACCAGGCTGCTGCCAAGCTCTGGGCCCCCTGGCTCCAGGACGAGGCCCTCCGTACGCTCAGTGAAGGTAGGGTCCAAAGGTCTCGGTGGAAACTCGTTTCCGCTGAGCGGTATGGTTTGGTGCGGTACGGTTCGGCACAGTTTGGTTGTATTAGCGTACACTGCCAAAAGTTGGGTAGCGTTCCAAAATAATTCTGCTCAGCTGCTCTAAGCCGTACCTATTTTTCGGAACTCCTCCATTGGCGTACCAAACGGTCTGAAAGGGTGCCGAAAATGTGGAGCTTTCCATCATACACAATGCGTCTGTTGTTTGGTTAACAGAATTGTCACTTGTGCGACAGGGGGATAAAAACAAACACAATACCTGAAATGTATTTCTGGACAACAATAAAAGCTTTGTTTTATTAAAGAAAATTTTGCGCAAAAGTTGACTGTCCTTCTTGGACGTCCTCCATTGTTGCTCTTTGTTTAATGTGTCTCGTTCTTTTTCATTGAATTTATTAGCAGGCTACACTGTGTTGCCCATGATGTCACCATGCTAACGTAGCTGCCATGGCTATCACCATCCGGCTTAAACCCCGCCCTACCATTAGGGTATTGTCGGCGGTGCGAGCCAGATTTAACGTTACCGAGCTGTCCCACTCCGAGCTGCACTGTACCGCACTGCTTGGTGGAAACGAGAGGGGAGACTCAGTGAAGGGTCTAAAGGGGCCCCCAGGGTCTAAAGGGGGCCCCAGACTCAGTAAAGGTAGGGTCTAAAGGGGCCCCCAGACTCAGTGAAGGTAGGGTCTAAAGGGGGCCCCAGACTCAGTGAAGGTAGGGTCTAAAGGGGCCCCAGATTCAGTTAAGGTAGGGTCTAAAGGGGCCCCAGACTCAGTGAAGGTTGGGTCTAAAGGGGCCCCCAGACTCAGTGAAGATAGGATATAAAGGGGGCCCCCAAACTCATTGAAGGTAGGGTCTAAAGGGGCACCTAGGGTCTAAAGGGGCCCAGGGGGTGACGCAAAGCTACAACTGCTTTGTTAACTTAATACATAATAAAGGAAGAAGTCAGCTCCCCCTCCAGGGGTCCACAACATAACCCAGAATAACAACAGGTTGTACAAACCAATGAAAACAAAATCACCAACTAAATGAAGATCATATTAAGACAAACTAGCGTAAATACATTCAGATACCATCTAAGAAATAAGAATAAATGAACATTCACAGATATTAACTGCGAAATTATTCCAGAATTATGTGGCGGTTTTTCAGGAATAATCTTTTAGTTCATTTGTTTCTGTTGGCAGAGCAGCCCGTTACAGCGGCTACTCGTTGTGAACCCAAATATAGCACCGAACTTCGGGGGGGAAAGAAAAAGTCGAGAGACGTTCTGCTGCTTCTCATGGCACTCACTGCAACTGCAATCAGCTGCGTGCAGGAGGACTTTTATTAAATCATGCCCACAGACAGACACAAATAAAGTTTTGCCCATCATTAACACAAATAAACATTCAATAATTTAGAGCACCATTCAACCATACACTTGCTCTCACATTATTACAAACAAAAACATCATTACATTACATTTACATCCATCCTCCATCCATCCTCCACACTCATCTGATCATACATAGATGAGCTGCTGCTGCTCAGGTTCACCTCATATAATCTTTAAATTATTAATTGATATGCAAATTCAAGAAGGACTCTCATTTGTCCTTATCTGCCATTGCATTGTACCCAAACACGTCGGAAGTGCCAATGTGTCTTACTGTTGTTTTTGTGTGTGGTTTTGTGCGTCTGTCTGTATTCCTATTTTCACCCTGACTGCTATTTCCAACTGAAGCCATTTTAATTGTTGATGGCTCTGAACACATTCAGGATAATTTTAGACATAATCATGACAATCCTGCCATTTCATCGTTAAAACACCAAGCAGGTGAACATGTTTGATTTGTACAATAAACGTGTTAACCCTCTGATGAGTGTGATGTGTTTGAGCAGTATGAACCAGTGTGTTCTTTGTGATTCTCTCCCAGGGGGTTTCTACTCCCAGCTGGCCCGGCCTGGCCTGCGTGTGGTCAGTCTCAACACCGTCCTGTACTACGGTCCAGACAAAGCCACAGCCAACGACACCGACCCCGCGGGCCAGTTCCTGTGGCTACAGGGCACTCTGGAGAGAGCTGCCCAGAACCTGGAGAAGGTAGAGGCCTTTGGATAATCAGGAACGTGAGAGAGAGCTACCTAAATCAAATAGTATACATTTATACTAACTAAACTACACTTGGTCATTTCAAAGGGAATTAATTCAATTGATTGATTTATATACGCTAGTATATATCATAATTTGGGTTCTGCTATCTGTCCTGCGTTGCTTTTGGATTCCAGTATTTACATTGTGATTGTACTCGATGTATCTCTACCTAGTATTGGTCATTTACAATAACAGTTTTACTCCAGAATGGAGATTCTGTCTAGTCTGAAGCTCGACCCATCAGACCACTCCTCTGGCTCTCTCTACAGGTTTTCATCATAGCACATGTGCCAGTTGGATACCTGCCGTTTACCAGAAACATCACTGCTATTCGAAAGCACCACAACGAGAGGCTGGTGTCTATCTTTCGAAAGTACAGCCATGTCATCGCAGGCCACTTCTATGGCCACACCCATCGAGACAGCATCATGGTGCTGCTGGATGAAGAAGGTAGGTCTGTGGAACCATACCCACCCACTGCTCAGTTCATCACATCTAGTTATATGTCTAGTTGACCAATTAGGTTGCTTGGTGTGAACTGCCCATGGTACATTACAGTATTTATTACTGACTTTATATCCTTTGGAATTCATATTTAGGTGGGTGGATTGTGAGACAACAAAACTATTTAAATTCTCTATACACAACGATATGATGCTTATGCTGTCATGTATTTTGCAGGAAAACCATTGAACTCTATCTTTGTGTCGCCGGCGGTTACGCCAATCAAGCATGTGTTGGAGCCGTACTCCAACAACCCGGCGTTCCGCATGGTTTTATACGACACCAGGGAATTCTCTCTGTTGGTAGGAACTGTGAAAAACAACCTGGATCATGAATAGTTTGTCAATTATTTAAAGTCAAATATTTATTGTCAGTAACCCTTTTTTTTATCAATTTCCCTATTTGCTATTTGTGATGCCGGTTGTTAAAATGTGAAAGAAATGTATACAGATGGAAAATGGTTGTTTAGAAAGCATAGTTTAATTATGTGATACCCAAAATGTGTATGGTTATAGTATACCTCTTTAACCCCTTTTCTCTAAGTAAACATGTTAAGTCAAAACTGTATTTTGTGGGTGGGGTTCAGGGTGGAGGCAGGTGATAATGTTCATCATAACTGACTCATCCTTACCTCATTAAAGTGTAGATAAACACTTTAATGGCAACAAGGTTGTGTTATACTCTATAGGAGAACGACCATGCTTTAAAATCCTGTTACGCCGCTTTACTCTGATCACAAAAGGAAAGCAGTGCGACTATTTGAGAATACTAATGTAGTATGCAAACTACTGCCAGTTCTATAGAGTTATGGTATTTTTTAATAAAGCAGATGGCTGTATCTAAACGTAGGACTGCACTTGCATGGTTGGATAAGTAACAATGCAGTTTACTTCATCTCATATTGAAAAGTGTTTCTCAAACATTAACTTTTTTTAAGTCTTAGTCACACATCCAGACCTACAACAGACAATAATTTATATAAACCGTAGTCACACATCCAGACTTACAAAAGACAATACTTTATTCCTGATGAGGTGGACAGACCTTAGTAACACATCCAGACCTACAACAGACAATACTTGATTTCTGGTTTTCAACAACACAGCAAGAGGACCTTGTGTTGACAGTTGATTAGTAGTATTCGTTTTTACCTCCAATGCTGTAATGTAGTCATGACCATCGACAGGAAAGATAAAAATAGGGAATTCTGCTAGGGAGTTCTGCCTCCTTCTATCTTTTTCTTTATTTCTCTGTGGTTAATTCTGTGGTTCTGTGCCTCTCTCTCCATCCGAATCAAAGGACATCTGGCAGTATTATCTGAACCTGACGGAGGCCAACGAGAGACGGCAGGCTGACTGGAGGCGGGAGTACGTGATGAGTGAAGTGTTCGGGCTGGAGGACTTGCGGCCCCGCAGTCTGCTGCAGCTGGCCCTGAGCTTCTGGCTGCCGCAGGCCACCAGCTTTGACAAGTATTTCAGCCACTTCATGGTGAGCTACAACGAGAGCATCCGCTGCGAGGACGACTGCAAGTTCAGTCAGGTGTGTGCCGTGCTGCACTTGGACCACAAGGCGTACTCTGAGTGTGTGCGGGGCGGGAGCCTCCAGGATTCCTACGTGTTGCTGTGATTCACAAAGACTGATGAATTTATTCAAATGATAGTGTTTTACTCTGGATTTTGGGGAGATGTCCCTTTTATTAAATTAAAATCTGGGATCAGGGAAATTTGTGGGATGTCGTTGTATTCTGTCTGTTTATCTTTATTGTGTGATTCTGTTTTCATGAATAAAAAAGGACCAAATAAACGTGGAGCAGTGGAAAGACCGCTGAACAGTCAGTTTGTCACGATGCAAGTGATTGATTCGATGTGACGAATGATGAAACTAATGTGATCTTTTGAACACAACCTAAGGACACTGGCAGGGAGAGAGTTGTGTTGCCATGGCAGCTCCCCCACCCCGTCCCTCCCCTTTACACACACACACACACAATGTCTTCCTTCATTCTATTGTTCCAACAGTCCCCACAGGAGATAATATATAGACTCGGTGTGTGTGTGTGAGTTTGTTATCTGTGTGGCTATGTGTGAGTGAGAGAGTATGATGTGTGAAACCTAAACATGGAACACAAGTTTTGTGTTGTTTCTGTCTTTGTGCTCATACCGCTACTCTCATGATGGCATTAGCATTCTCGACCCAGCCTCCACCACTCCATTCTACTGGCAACCATGGCGATGCATGGCATGGCTGGATGTCAGCGTGGCTCTGGCGAGTAATTGGTCGCCGTGGTGACGACACCGGGGCTGGGGCCATGGTGTGAAACCTGTCAGCCTAGCCTCATTACATCACCGTTGCAAAGCCTTAATGGCTGAGCTGTCACTCAGGGATTTGAGCTTCCTTTCTACTTTCTATTACATATGATGAGGAACATGGGGGAGAACCAACTGGGAGAGAGAGGCAACCGGGGTAGATGCCCTGGCTGCACAGAAGTCTGGGGACCTCTTCTCCATCGCAAAGGCCGGCAACCATGCTGGGAAACCTACTGGATCCTGTGGTTACCAAAGTGTTCCAGAGAAGAGTCCGTCCATACACATGCATGTCCACACACATCTCCCTGTCCCAACTCTGTCTACACACTTTTCTATTTAAATACTTTTTCAATGGAAAATACTGTGCGTGTGTAGTAGTTCATATAGTTCAACTCTTTGCTCCGGAGCTAGTCTTGTTACATTGGAAGCAGACCGCAGAGAAGTAGTACAGTTGTAAAACAATGAGCGGGTTTTCTGAACTTGCCAGTTTCCAGGTCAGACCAGTGACCGTGCCTGGCAGTGTGTCGGCTAATCCCCCGTGCTAAATAACTTTAGTACAATAGATCCTTTACAAAAACAACCCAATCCTTTTTTAGCTGCTTAGCCTCAGTCTACCTTTCCATCTGTATCTAATATCTATTGTTTCCAAATCTAGATTCCCACCCAGGGCATATTAGACACACACACACACACACACACACACACACACACACACACACACTTCTTACCACTAGATGCTAGGTTACTGAACTCACCAACACCATCAGACCCCTCCTCTCCTATGAGGGGCCCTTTCAGCTCAGCTCCCCTTTTAGGCATGACGAGAGAAAAGCGTTTACTGGGGGTCTCTCTTTGGTGTGAGGCTGCAGCTGTAATCTGTCTGCAGGCCTCAATTGGCTCTGTCATTAATGGCCCTAAAGATGCAGACAGAATCACTGTTAAGAGGAGCTGTGTGTGTGTGTGTGTGTGTGTGTGTGTGTGTGTGTGTGTGTGTGTGTGTGTGTGTGTGTGTGTGTGTGTGT
>JAOPJL010000097.1:16596046-16608180 GCA_027123545.1 Trisopterus esmarkii
ACACACACACACACACACACACACACACACACACACACACACACACACACACACACACACACACACACACACAAAGTGTATAAAAATATGAACAGAACAGCTATAGAACACAGCTATACACGTTTATGTGTAATAATTACAAGAACAGTAAACATCAATAACAGTAAACAAGTTATTCCTTACGTTTTTTTTACTCTGTGCCAGTAAATTAATTCATAAACTAATGGCTACCTTGGACTTGCATACCTTTGACCAGGGATGCGATGTCAGGTGTGATGGTTGTGACAGCCAGTCTAAAGTCCTGGTGGACATCAAGTCTGTTTCTGGCTCTTGTTTTTATTGTCACAAGGGCACTGAATGCTGTCTCAGACAGGTATGTAGTGCTGAATGGCAGAATAACCCTCCTTACTGCGTGTTTGGCCAGTCTGGGAGCAACAGCTTGTCCTTTGACAATCCAAAACTTTTTGAATCCGTTCTCCTGTAAGTATTTTTTTGCCACAGAGTCAGCCTGAAGATCACAAAGCTCATCTTCACAGCCGAGGTATTCTACATCCTTGAGGGTGAAAGTGTAGGGGTCCACTACCCACGCTTCCTTTGATAAGTACTCACTGATGTCTGCGAAGCGGCTTTGAATCTCCTCGCGTAGCCGGTTCAGGTTGCGGGTAAACTCGGTGCGTAAAGACGCACACACAGTGCCAGCAGACTGTTTCAGCAGCAGTGGAAAGTGATGTAATTCCCCGTTTGACATTTTTTGAACTCTGTAATCCAGTTTGCGCGAGAAAGCGTCCAGGGCGTCTTTGCACTGCATGACGTTTGATTCAGGTCCCTGCATTCGCTTGTATGACTCATTGTAGAGCGCGAACGTGTCCGCCAGGTACGCCGTTTTAATCCAAAACGCATCAGTCAGCTGTTCACACAGTGGTCGATTGTGATCTTGTAAGAATTCCTTAATTTTTTCTTGCAGTTCCATAAAACGCACAAGCACTAGTCCACGCGACAGCCAGCGCACCTCCGTATGTAGCAGAAGTGTTTGATGCGCTTCATCCTCGCACAGCTGGGCAAAGAGTCTCTTGTTTGTTGGGCGAGCTTTAATAAAGTTTACAACTTTAACAACAGTTGACAGGGTGTTACTAAGGTCTTCGGAAAGTTTTTTACTTGCCAGTGCTTGCCGGTGTATCATGCAGTGGAAAATCACGCACCCTGGGACTTTTTCCTTCAGTCGGCTGTTAAACCCCTTGTTCTTTCCCATCATTGCTGCGGCTCCGTCAGTGCAACATGCAACCAGGTTTTCATAGGGCAGATTGTTGGATGAGAGATATGAGTCCACAGCCAGAAATATATCCTGGCCGGTTGTTGTTGTTGATAGATTTGTAGACATAAGAATGTCTTGTTTCAAGTCCTCGCCATCAATATACTGCACATAAACAATGAGAACGGCCTTGTCTGACACGGTTGTTGTTTCGTCCAGCTGAATGGCAAAGTTAGCATTCCTCAGCTTCTCGTGCAGCTGGTTTTGGCAATCTGCAGCCATTTTATCAATTCTGTCTTTCACAGTGTTGTCCGAGAGTGGGACAGTTTTCACTTTATCAGCTGCTTGCGGTCCACACATCCTCTCTACAATTTTCAGGAGGGCGGGTTTGATTAGCTGCTCCAATATTGTGCGGCTTTTTAGCCTTCGCAATTAACAGTGAACAGTCAAATGACGCCTCCGTGGCTCTGTGTAAATCAGTACCTGCTTTTTCAAAAGCTTTTCTGATGTCCGTGGATCTTCTTGATAGTGCCAATTGCTTCTTTCTCTCAAAATATTCTCAACTTTCACCAATAGTCTCGGGGTGTTTGGTCTCCTGGTGTCGTTTCAGTTTGCATGGTTTCATGCTTTGATTAGCTAGCTTCTCGCCACAAATGACGCATTCTGGCCGAAAACTGTCCAGTCCTTCCATAAAACCAAAATCGATGTATCTCTCGAGATATTGCTTTGTTTTCTTCTTTGGTACAGACGAACCATCTGTACATTTACGTTTCACAGACATTTTCTTTCTGTGTAAAGTGAGGCCGACTAATGAGGGAAACAATCAGCATTGCCCGCCACCCACGAGCTGACCGGAAGGTTGCTTACGCAAGTTCAGAGGTCACATAATTATGAATTTAAATGTGGACCAATGATATGTTTTAACTGGCATTAAACATCGTTTCGATTATCCAATTGGATGTTATTTGGGGTTTTATACATTTAATGTGGATTTATTTTTTTTCACAAGTCACAACCTCAGCGCAGACACACTTGTGCGCTCCCCTTGCGATCTCTGGCGCCCCCTACTGGGGGGCGCGGACCCCAGGTTGGGAACCACTGTTCTAGAACACTCCGGAGCTGCGGCCGGAGACCTGGAGCTCTATGTCTACCCGCTGGTACCCAAACCTGTGCCGGACTCTGGCCTAGAGAACCCCCACTACCAGTCTTTACTTGTGGAAGGACCAGAGACGTCCAAGAACCCGACGCAGTCTTTAATTCATGATATCATCCAGGCGCACACACAGATATTATATATTATATAATATAATATAGATACCTATATATTATATAATATTATTTAGATATAGAGCTCCAGGAGTCTGCAAATGTTATGTTACGTCCCTCAGGGAGTGACTCTGATTGGCTGTTACGTTACGTCCCTCAGGGAGTGACTCTGATTGGCTGTTACGTTACGTCCCTCAGGGAGTGAACGCTAATTGGCTGTTACGTCCCTCAGTGATTGGCATTGTGGGAGTTGTCGTCTTCAATCCACAAGCACCAAAAAGCCACTGTCTGCCTATTCTAGGTCAAGAAGGCACCAAATTAGAAATGTATTCTACTATTCGACTAAATATATGTCCCACTTTCAATACGGATTCATGTCTCCACCGGTGAAATGCTCCTTTAAAAAAAACAAGTCCTAAGTAAGGTAAGTATGTTGGAGATATATCGGCAATCTACCAATGGAGAGGTAGTTCTGAATCACCACGAGTATACTAGCTAGCAGCAGTGTCAAAGGAAGAGGATGAGCGTTGAACAGCGGTTTCTACCTCTTGAAGTCCTCTTTTTGTTTATATATATATATATATGTAGGTTGAGTTGTATTTGTTTGTGTCAGTGTTGGAATGGATACCTGTCAGAGTTGGGGGGGGATAAGGGTTGTCCGTCACGATGTGATGAACTGGAAAAAAGTTTGAAGTGTTAAAAAAAAAGATATATATATATATATAGAGAGAGAGAAAGGCATTGTCTGCATCAAAGGAATTGAATTCTCATTGATTTCGAAAGACTTACCAAACCAGCCGGGAGGGGTAGGGCAATAGACGGGAGAGGGGCGACAAGGGCCAACTACAACATTGAATACAACAGTTATTATATCATCATCATAAAGAGGTACCATATACAATGGCCACCATATACAGGCACACATGTTTACACACACTTTACCTTCTGGTCCAGATTCTGGCACTTCCTGCTTTGGGACTTCTTTTTCTGTAAAAATTAAATATAATGTTGATAAATAATACCAAAAGGAAAGTTTGTTTGTGAGTGTGTAAACGTTTTTTACACTGCCAAATATGTGTTATGCACGCTTTTTTCCCAGCATGGTCGGCACGTTTACACTGACCAAGGTAATATACCGGCCTGAGTTCCACTCCGATGTACCCTCCCGGACCCTACACACATTGGCGGTTTCATTTAGATGTAAATCCAATTAGATGTGAGAGAGACAACACAGCGATATCAACATGAGGAGTTCTAACTGGAGAGACAGAGAAATCTGCGAGCTGCTGATCATGTGAGAGAAGGTGATGCAGTCTCATTAAACAAAGACGGGGAAAGATGGTGGGATCTTCGAGAAAGACACAGGCAGAGGAACTTTCTTTAGGAGGCTTTTGTCTGTAAAAAATAAAGAGGGCTGCAAAATAAAGAATATGTTGGCGTTTTTGCACATTGAAATAGTTAATCGCGTTTGTAGCCTACACTCAGCCTACACAAAAAATGCATTGTGTATGTTTGTGTGTATGCAATAATATAATGATGCATTTAGAATCATTATGTAATTCAAATTTGTATGGGGAGGCGGTTACCTTTTCTCACGGTCTTGGGCTTCTCCACTTTTTTGCCTCAAGTGTTAAATGGGAAACATACAAGATATTACGTAGCTGTGTCATTTAGGAGTAGTATCACACTCTTCTTCTATCTAGGCCGCATTTACATTATACATTGGTAACACTTCACATTACATTATCCTTGTTACAATGTAAGTACACATTAACAATCAACGTAACACCTGAACATAGTGATGAGTAGAAAAACATTCATACATTGAACCTCCCGTATGAATAGATACAAAGACGCTTTTAGTGTGAATGCACCTTCAATTGCACTTTAACTGCTAAACCATCCCTTACCCTTTTTTTGTAACCTTTTTCCTAATCGTAACCCCAAACCACATTGTATAGTTACATGTTGTTCCATAATATGTTAGCAAATTAAGTGCATGCTGTTACATAGCTTTTTACATGTACTCATTTGTGTAATTACACTATCAGGTCACTAATGTAAAGTGTTACCCCCTATTTAATCAAATTCGGAAAATCCAAGTGCCATTATATTTGTTATAACATCAATCTCGTCTAATGTTATGTTCTAGATACGCTAAATGCTTATATCTGTCACTCATGGATATTCAGTTAATTATTATGTTCTACATTACTATGTTCAATGTTTATATCTGTCACTCATGGATATTCAGTTAATTACTTGATATTAGGTTAATGTTTATGTCCAAGTATGAGAGAGGGTTAAGGTTCTCTGACACTTACGGTGTGTGGTGCATTTTTTTCTCATATTGTTCGAATTCCGGGTGTAAGAGGGGCTTCACTTACACTCTGAAGTCCTGTACTGCCTTCACTGTAACTGAAAAGTGTCAGAATACCTCTTAGAAGTCCAGGAACCTTCCTCACTCTCCTGATCTTCTCCTCTAGCTCTGCATTGCGAGGAAAAGCTGATGACAACAGAACAAATATATTGTACTATTAGGGTACACATGCTGCTTCTCCTTAAGAACAATGTGAAATCCGAACTGGGTTTACCTTTCCTTTTTGGCTTTTCTTCAGTCATCCTGGATTCACGCACTGAGAAGTGTAACATATGCAACTTCATTCATAAATGATATCAAAGCATTTTTACAAAACATGTGGTTATATATGTTACATGTTTTCTAGACATTTTAGCATTTGTAGTTACTCCTGGCATTATCTATATATGATACAAAGGAATTGCTTTGAATATAATTTTAAATTGGCTGATTGTCACAGCCTCGGTAGCATGAAACCTAAATCCTTTGAGGCTTTATTGAGCTGAAGGTGTGCCATACCTTTTCTCCTTGGTTTCCCAATAGAAGGTTTTTTTGGAGGCTCTAAAAGCAAAGATATAATGAAACATACACACTTTTCAAAAATATAATATATTCCTATATAATATAATTACAAAATCACTTTCAAAACATTAAGACTATCAGACTATCAAGATGCCGTCACCTGTTTTCTCTACTGCCTCTGAAGCTGTATCTGGAGTCTTGGAACAAAGCATGCAGGGGCACACTGACAAAGGCCAAACGTTAGGTGATAAATGTACGCTACAGACATTGTGATTATAATCTGTTATGACTATTCTTTTCATTGACAGACCTGTGGCTTCAGGCTGGACTGCACTTTCCTCATGCTCACCAACCAGTTTCATGACATTGACCCTGGCTTTGTCATCATCATCATCCCCATCTTCTCCCTCTGTTTTCTCCTCAGTTTCTTCGGCGGTTGTCGTGGTGACAGTAGGTGGGTCTGTCTCTCCTAGATCTTCTAGATTGCCACAGTTTACACTGATATCGACAGCCAGTCACGTATAAAGCATGCACTGGGTACATGCCAGGGTTTCCCGCAGCACTTTACAGCTTAGGCTGCCGCCTAAGCAACACAGGCTTAACTACGACGTCCACAACGTCCACACATGCTGGAGGGCAACAGTCTAACAGCCTGCATGAAAATAAGCATCAATGGTCCACCTGTGAAAGAGTGCAGTGCACCCGCCTGCTAACACATTGTCTGTGGGAAACCCTGCATACACATCGAAAGAAGTGTGGATGGTTATACCACACACCAGCCTGAATATTTACCAATAATCTCCTCTCCATCAACCTCTCCACTCTGGTCCCCATCGTCCCCCTCAGTGCCTCCATCCTTCTCTATGTCCTCCTCTTCAGGAGGTCCTGTCCCACCTGCTACTGCCTCCTGTTGGACTGGCACCTGATGTGCAGCTGGTGCAATCAATCCATCTGTGTAGTCAAATATCAACTTCTTAAAGTGATCTGATACGTGTTGCTGGCTGCTATACTGACCATTTGTGATACTGACATAGAAAAATGGTTCAATTATTGTAACTGCTCATGTTTCTGAGAGACATACCTAACAGCATGGAGTCATCAACGTCATCATGAACAGGATCATCGTCACCATCAGCCTCATCCTCATTGTCTTTGCTGACATCAGCTGGCACACGTCCAGCAGGAGGGTCCGAGAGGAAACCATCTTCTTCTTTGTTAACGTCAACATCATCCTGGAGGTCATCCTGGTACTTCAGGCTTTCCTCTCCCAAAACATCTTTGACTTTGTCATCCTTCAGATCAATACTGAACTCAAATGGTATGGTACCTAGTTTTTCATCCTCCTCATCTTCCTCCTCCTCTTTAGAAGAGTCATTGTAGTCCTCAGAACTGGACACAGTCTCCCATGATGATTCTTCATGTATTTTATAAAAATCATCATCATCATCATCATCAACACTATCATCATCATCATCACCCAGTACTCCACTGTCCTCATTCTCGGCCATCCCAAAAGTTTCCCCATAAATGTCTTCAACAGAGAGATGCTCTGCTTCAACTTCTTCACCAACATCACTGGTGTGGTGAACCTCAAGAAAGTCAAGGGCAACAGATCCGCTCTTGAGTTGGTCCTCATCCGTGGGATCCTCTTCATCATCATCCTCAACATCTGCAAAATTATCCGAAGTGGCAACAGATGAGTTGTCCTCTGAGAAATCCTTTAGGCCTCCATCCTCTTCCTCTTCCTCCTCTGCACTGGAGACAGGTAGAGACTGGTCTGTGGTGTCACTGGAGACAGGTAGAGACTGGTCTGTGGTGTCACAGGCCAGGACATCACTGCCTCCGTCAGCATCGTCATCTTCAGCTGAATCAGCCACTGTGGACTTCGGTGTGGTGTCAACATCGCAGTCTGATGCCATGAGCTCGTCCACGGCCAGCGCAGCTGCTTCCAGCTCCTCATCAGATGTTGGAATATCATCACTGGTATCTTCCTCCCCATTGCTGGGGGAGTCTTTATCAGTTTCTGTTTCGTAATCATCATCCTCATCATCATCATCTTTAACGTCTGGAACCGGGGGTGTGACTGTATAAGAATCGTTTTCCTCCTCTTCCACCTTGTCCTCTTCTGCAAGTTCGTCTTCTTCTTCTGCTGTTTCGTCATCATCATCATCATCATCATCATCATCATCACCATCACCGTCGTGGTCACCCCTTCTTCGTTCAGTGGTTTCGACCTCATCTTCACGGTCTTCAAGAGCAGTGTAAAAATCATCAACATCATCACTCTCATTTTCACTATCTGAGTCTGTTTCGGCTGTTTCCTCCTCTTCCTCTGCACCCTCATCCTGTTGCCTGTCATCTTCATCATTATCTTCCACGTCAACAGCAGCAGACTCCTCCTCACCCCCCTCTTCATCTTCTGCCGGAACTCCTCCTACATCGCCTTCTTCCTGTTCTTCATCATCATCACCGTCATCATCCTCTTCCTCAGCAGCCTCAGAGTCGTCAGCAGCTGACTCCTCCCCCTCTTTATCTTCTGCCGGAACTCCTCTTACATCGCCTTCTTCCTGTTCTTCATCATCATCATCATAGTCATCACCATCATCCTCTTCCTCAGCAGCCTCAGAGTCGTCAGCAGCAGCGTCCTCCTCACCCTCCTCTTCCTCAGCCCTGACGTGGTCATCATCACCGTCGTCAGACACCTCCTCCTCACCCTCCTCTTCCTCAGCCCTGACGTGGTCATCATCACCGTCGTCAGACAACTCCTCCTCACCCTCCTCTTCCTCAGCCCTGACGTGGTCATCATCACCGTCGTCAGACACCTCCTCCTGCCCTTCTTCTTCATCAAGGTCCTCTTCATGACTGCCGCTGTCAGTGACCTGTTCTAGTTTAGCTGTCGTCGCCTCCTTCTCCTCCTCCTCCTCCTCCTCCTCCTCCAGCTCTCCCTCCTCCAGCTCTCCCTCCTCCAGTTCTCCCTCCTCCAGCTCTCCCTCCTCCAGTTCTCCCTCCTCCTGGCCATCCTCCTCCTCCAGTTCTTCCTCCTCCTCCACCTCCAGTACTTCCTCTTTGACCTCCTCCTCCTCTATTTTTTCCTCCTCCTCCTCCAGTTCTCCCTCCTCCTGGCCATCTTCCTCCTCCTCCTCTTCCTCCAGTACTCCTGCCTCCTGGCCATCCTCCTCATCGTCCATCTCCTCCTCCTCGTCATAATACTCCTCCTCATCATAATACTCCTCCTCATCATAATACTCCTCCTCGTCATAATAATCCTCATACTCGTCCTCGTAATAATCTTCTATCCCCTCCTCTTCCTCCACCTCCTCTTCTTCAACCTCTACCTGTTCCTCCTCTTTTTCGCTTCCATCAGCAGCTATGGCCTCAACTTCCTCCTCCTCTCCTTCTCCTTCTCCTCCTGCTTCAGCTGCCTCCTCCTCCTCGTCTCCTTCTTCTCCTTCTCCAGCTGCTTCCTCCTCTTCCTCTCCTGATTCCACTATTTCAATTGCTGGTCGGTTGGCTTGCATCCCTACAACTGTAACATACACACACACACACCACAATTAAGTCTTATTACTTATTCCAAAAAAAAAACAAGCACGATTACATCTTCACATATTAAAGTTAGTCAGCTTTAAATTATGAAAAATAAAACAAAATAAAAACACATGAACCACTTACTGAATGGGTGGAGATTCTATGCTGTAATGCTGATGTTAACATTACATTTATAACAAGCAGAGTCCATAGATGTTGACAGCCCGAATGCAACACCGAACCCACCCACAGCCTAGTGCACTGACTTACGGGTTCATGTCACTTGGGGGCGATGAGATATCTCTCCCCGAGTTCATCCGCATAGCATAGCATTTATCCAATGAATTAACATGTCATTTTCTTTCTATTTCTATTTTAGCAATGTGCCAGAAAAGGTGCAACATTTCGGGTGTCATGTTTCCATCCATCATTTCCATCAGAGCAGATAAATAACCGTGAGTACAGCAGGGTTATTTGACCCAGGAATTAATGCAAATTGTTAACTTTCCCATTAAAAACAAAAGCCAGGTGTATGGGTTTGAGATCGACTTGAGAAGGGTCTCAAGTCGATAGTTGAGAGGTTTACGTTTAGGTCTGTTTTTGCACCACTCTGGCTGAAGTGGCTGACACCACGTACCATTATTTAGCTATCAACACCAAACTTGTCCTCCATGAGCATGCCAAGTTCCAAGGGTGTGGGACATTTCAAAGTGGATATTTGTAATTGTATCTAAATTCCATGAGTACATTTTAATCAGAAACGTCCATAGAGCATCTTCATAAGATTTAGTGTCGGTAAATTCTATTATGCATTACGGGGATACATATGTCTAACATATATGTCTGTTATCACAGATATACTGTGAATACCACTATTAAGATTCAAAACCACTATGAGTAACATATCCATTTGTACTTTTAAAAACATTTAACATATTAAACATATTAAACAACATATTATTAATATTCAATTTATAAAGTATCAAGACATCCATCATCCATATTTTATTAAAGACCCTTCCAAGCAAGAGACACTCACCTTTACTTCGGGATGGTAAAAATTCTCCTAAAATATGGAAGAGAAGGGTTTCAAGAATGATATAGACGGACCAGCAGAGAAATATGTAAATCCACAATTGATCAGAACCAATCTACCAACACTGACGCATTGTACCTTTTCTTAATCTAATAACTAACATGAAATATCCTTTTACCTATATTCCACATTAACATCCAAAAGTAAAGAATATACTGTTACACTGTCACTACAATAAGCACAAAATCTGTAAACAAGCCTTTGAACTATTGCTGAGAAATCAGTGCTCATGCATGCATTGCCTCTGGCCATATATATATATATATATATATATATATATATATAAATAATATGCATATGTAAGGGATAATGTATATAATGCCGGTCATTATCGGGAAATAAGCCCCTTCAGGGCGAACACCTTCGCCCTGAAGGGGCTTGTTTTAGATAATGACCGGTGACGTTCTGTACATTATTATATATCACACGGCTACTTGCCAAAACGTAAAAATAACTTCACACGCTGTGTCTTTCTACAATGACCATCCGTAGTGTGGATGAGCAGAGAAATAGTCCGCCCAAGACGTTGACGTCGCTTAGCAACCAAGTACGCTGGGGTTGATAAGTTACCGGACTACTTGTGGAGTGATACGAGACGTGAATCACTCTACTATCCTCGACAGCCGTCATTATTCAAAAATAATTCACCACCAGAAGTCGGGAAGGTCCATGGAAGTGAACGGAGCGTTCCACATCACAGAGAAGAGCCGTGTAATAAATATACATATTGTATACATATATAATGATAACCAATAGTTTACCAGAATAACAACATGTGGAGGGGTCAACACCTACCTTTTTTCCTCACAGCATATAGATTTCCTGGAAAGCAAAAGGAAATCTTAACAAAGGTTCTGTTGGAATACATACATAAAAAGTTTATTGATAAAGCTGTTTATTTGGTTTACTAAACACATTTGAGGTAAATAAGTCTCAAATAAGTTTAGAATATGGACGTCAGCACAGTGGATTACCAGAGATTGGTCGCAAACTCAATTTATTTAATGATGGTTGATAAGGGTTATTTTAAAGGCAATCAAAACAAAGCGAATTTCAAAGAAAAACCCTAAATATGATTTGAAACAAATCATACATTTCCAGACTAATTGGTTCTATCAGAACCATCTTCTGAATATGGGAATCAGGCTGATTTGAACACAGGTTAATTGCAACACCTTTCTAATCATGAGCCATCTAGAAGTCAGGTGATCACATCCTAAATCTAAATAGGGACTGTTAAGGCCAATTTATTGTTAGTTTATTTTATTGAAAATGATCTCCCCCTGCTGGCACTTTTACGTTTGTTTGCGTGGCGACCTGAAAGTCCATATAGGACCAGGATGTGAGGCCCGAGGGGGAACCGGATTACAAAATGCCAGCCATAGTCGAGAGCGATATAGTTTTTGACCACGTCAAACACGTCAAACGCGACAAACATGACAAACACGTCAAACACGACAAACACGTCAAACACGACAAACACAACAAACACGACAAACACGACAAAACACCATAAACACGATTAGGAGTGAGATCACAGATAGGAACAACGAATGTGTTTCGTTCGTATCGTTTACATTTACACTGAAACCTACATACACCCTTAGCATAATATCATTTTGTTACAATTAGAAGGACAATAGATCCTATTTTTGTTGCGATTATATTTAATTTAATTTAATCGGACCGTGTGTCTGAGACAACCCCTCGCCTGGGCTTGCGTGGCAGCATGATCAAGGTAGGATAAGTGGCCGAAATAGGGACTATGAGTCACTTTTGGTTGATAAAACAGACAGGGGAAAATCTGTGTCTGCTTGGATAGATAATCAGACTCCCTGCTAAATCATCTGCCATGTGACTACACTACTAGGTCAAAGCCAGAAAACGTCAAGAGCAGGGCCCCGATGAAAGTCAGAGAGCAGACTACTAAAGGTGGGTTTAACATGAAGTCAAAGTCCCAGAAAAGAAGGAAGCAGCAGCTCTGTCGGTGTTAAAGCTGAGCAACTAAAACCTCCTGAAACAGAGCAGTCATTACTGCTCAGTGTGTGTGTGTGTGTGTGTGTGTGTGTGTGTGTGTGTGTGTGTGTGTGTGTGTGTGTGTGTGTGTGTGTGTG
>JAOPJL010000097.1:16652728-16663013 GCA_027123545.1 Trisopterus esmarkii
CACACAGACATACATACATACACACACACACACACACACACACACACACACACACACACACACACACACACACACAAATACACTCACACCCACCCACACACACACACACAAACACAAATACACACACACTTTCCAAAAGCCTTGTGCCCGACTGAGACAGTTGCTCTGGGCTCCTGTTTCACAGTGGAGCTCCGCTGTGAAACAGGAGCCTGGATCCTAAAGGCATGAGGACTTTAAGGCCCAAGATATAGTTGGGATGAAAGGACACTCAGACACACACCACCACACATACTTTCCCGAGTTTGAATGAATAGTTTTTGTAGACTACATGTTTGTAGATCCAACATTGATTTGTCATCGTGGTCTGTTCTGAGGATTTATGATTTCATGGACTCCAACATAATCTTCTCTTCAGTGCGTTTACTTGCTCTTGCATCATCATATGATGATGAGTCATGGCGGCCGTCTGGTGTCATGGTCCCACCACAGGACCCCACCTATTCGCGCCAGTGTGCTTTTCTTCAGGCGAGCGGCCAGTGAAACGACCCAACAGATTGATTGTCAAGCCTCCCTACCCTCCAACATACATTTCCTTTGTAGACCAAGCTCCATATGAGGACGTCTATGTGTTATGTACTGTACGCGTGTGACGCACTCCATAGGTGTGGTCCACTGCGTACGGCTGTTACTGGGCATCTCCAGCAGTTGTGTATTTTTTTGTTTGGCACAACATATAATTTGAGATATAATTCTAAAGTCGCCTGGAAACGTAAATGCACTCCATTTCTTTTTTTGCTTCTTTCTCTGAGTGATCCGCCCCTTTCAAGTAACAGCTTAGAAAGTCTTTCTACCTCAACCCAAACTGAACAGAGAGAGTGCCTCCCTGCTCTGCCAGGAGTGAGGTTTCAGAAGAGCAGTGTGGGACAGGTCAACCTGAACCCTCACTGACCTCAGGCTCCAGATCAGTCATCTGTCGCACCCTGAGACTGTGTGGACCATTCCAAAGCCATCCTTTCTATTTCTGTGCTTTATTGGTTGAAGCCTATCAAACATTCACCAGTCATACAAATAACAAAACTTGTAACCTGTTATATATTACTGGTATTTAATGAATCTATTCATTTTTGAGGAAAGGTGAACCTCTAGTGTACTATATGCTGTACACAGTATGTTGTGAACATGCGACATCCATTAGTATGATGCATGGGGAAACAATATTACAACATTTTTAACACGTTTTTTGATTTCATCTTTGCATATGACCATATGGCTGTGTTTGTCGGCAATAAACTAACGAGGGGATATCAATAAGTCGCAGAATGAGTCATCACGACAACTGAATTGAGTGTACTATCTTAGTATCTGTAAATTGTGGGCTGCCCTGAATTGCCACTAAACATTTCCAGTGACCTGCATCTCCAGCTTGTGGAAACAGAAGAACGCACATGTCTCATAACCAGGACAACACGTTCGACGAGCGTTCACTTTTCACCCCATTAAAATGAGCCCTGCTGGGCTGCCTGATGGCATTAGCTGCAGCGTAGTCACCACCAGCCCCCTCAGAGCTCCACCTTGTTCAATAACCTCTCGTCTGGAGGATCTGAACAAATGCATCTGATCTTTATCACCACGGCCTCCATGTTCCTGCTGTGAGCTGAGTTCTAGGTTCAGGTTCCTGCTCTCTACCTCAAGAGGTGGTCTTCATATCCTGGCACTTGACACTGTCACTACATTATATATATATATATATACATGTATATATATATATATATTTATTACACGGCTCTTCTCAGTGCTGTGTTCACTTGCATGGGCCTTCCCGACTTCCGGTGGTGAATTATCTTTCAATAATGACCGTTGCTGAGCATATAATGACCGCTGTCAAGGTAAGTAGATTTTTCCACGTCTCTCATATCACTCCGCCAGTAGTCCGGTAACTTATCAACCCCAGTGGATTCGGTTGCTGAGCGACGTCAACGTCTTTGGCAGACTATTTCTCTGCTGATCAACACTATCAATGGTAATTATCCCAGCGTGTGAAGTTATTTTTTTGTTTTGGCAAGTAGCCGTGTGATAAGCGGGATAATTTATAGAACTATGGTCATTATTTTAAATAAGCCCCTTCAGGGCGAAGCAAGACCCCTCCGCTTGGCATCGGTTTCCGGCTCGCCCTGTCGGGACTTGTTTCCCGATAATGACCGGCGTTCTGTACATTATCCCCTACATATCTTTATCGACAGACACAAGGTCTAAATGTAACACTCAGTATACAGACAAACATAAAAGAAAATAACACATAGCACACGTGTGCTCAATGGTTAAAATACACACAGATGTTGGTTCCAAAAAGAGGCTGGAGGAATATCTTGTATCACTTAGCTTAGGGTCAGTCAAAGACCTTATAATGCCATTCCTAGACTCAATAAGCCTGCACATAAATTTAAACATAACATTTCTAAGCAATGCTTGGAAAGTGGGAAAGTGGTTCACAAACAACATGCTCGCACTTTCCCACCTTGGGTACTTAAACCGGATCCTAAGAGCATCATTATGTGCCACCTTTATCTGGTTCCTCTTCCCTTTACTATGGCTACACCATAGTACATACATACATTGAAATGGCCATGCTATGGACATCTGTGGATATCCTGTCGTATTCTGCTTCAGGTCATGTGATTCAGCCGTTCTTCAGCTGCTCCCCTCTGAGGACCCGTGGAGTCAGAGGGGAGCAGAGACCCGGGGAAGGCTCCCAGCTCCAGGGTGCACCGTGTACCACACCCACAGCATCCGTGGAGATGCTCGTCTCTCTCGCACATACACACACACACACACACACACACACATCCAACTACAAAAACAACACACAACGACAACACACACACACACCCACATCCTTCCTGTTCCTGGCTGCTTTTCTTTGCTGCCTTCCTCGAGGGGGAGAAGTGTCTACCTATCCAGGGATGTGCACAGAGAAGCACACGCAACCAGATGACAATAGCATGTGCTCCAGGGAACGTTAGTGAGTAAGTTGCAATGATGTCGTCGGCTGTAAGCAGAGGCACGTCTGGCTCCTCATGGCTTCTGTGTTGCAACACTTCTTTGTACATCAGTTTGTATCTATTGGAAATCTGTACGAACAAACTCATGGTTCGTGTATTTGTGCATCAAACACACAAGCATACACACGCACGCACACACCCACACCCACACACACACACACACTGTTGCATGAGAGATGTCATGTATGTCATGCAAGATTGAAATGAAGTAACAATCATATGATAATACCTAATATAAAATGTAATATGCGATATGTGCCCTGGGTTTTTTGTCTTTATTTGTCATCCTTTTAACACAGGTATACAGGTTATGTGGTTGGCTTGAGACAACATAAATCACGTGCACATGAAGTCTGTTTCAAGATAGCCTAATACACATGTATAGGGCATGTATCTCTAGAACAAAACAATACACATCAACATGAACCGTATTATTGATGTATGCACGCTATACACATTCATGTCATCTCTCCCAGCTAATACACACGTCGGCGTGTGTGTGGCTCAGTAATCTCCCCGGGGCGGCCGCCCTGTACAGCAGAGCCCCACACTCCCCGCCGCCGGTAACAGCTTTTCCAGGCTGCCAGACAAGATGGCAGACGGCTAACAATGATGGATGGTTTATTTACTGGGCTGAAACAAGGTGGTGAGAGAGAAGAAAGGTGAAACTGGAGTTGTATATATTGTTCAGCGGATGCCGATGCCAAGCTCACTACTTGTTTTTTGTCGTCGGCTCTCGTTTTTGTGGCTCGTTTGATCGGTTGTTGTTGCCTGCTGATGTGTTTGTTGTTTAATGTGTTTGATTCAATTATTTCCCATCCTTTACTTTTTTTGTCCAATCTATTTTGCTGCCTTCACTTGTGTTCACAGTGGAGTGTGCTCTGCTCTGTTTGTCCTGTTTTCTGTCCTGGGGTTTGGTTCTTTAGTTTAAGGATTTAAGACTTGCCCCAACTCTGACCACTTTTAAACAAGACTGAAGACTCATGTTTGCTTTAGCTTTCTGCTAAATCTTAAATACATTGCAATTTCTACAATGCATTTTTAAATTTGCTTTGTTTTTTTATTACTTATCTATTTAATTTTATTCTTTCATTTTATTGTATGACAATGGTTTACAAGGATGTAAAAAAAAAGCAGTTACTAGTTTCATTTCATTGTTGGTCAGTAATCCTTCCTACTATTTAAGATATTGTTAGCTGGTGATTTGAACGGAAGCGTTTGACATCTCTCTCCATAGGGGTCAGATTGCAGCAACACCTTTGACACTGTAATAAATCTGTATGTTCCCCAAACAGTCACAGGGGTTCACCTGTGTGTGTGCGTGTGTGTGTGTGTGTGTGTGTGTGTGTGTGTGTGTGTGTGTGTGTGTGTTCTGTCTGTCTGTCTATGTCTATGTTTCAATGTCTTTGGGATGACAGAGGCGATTATCTGTGACCCCCATTAACACAGCGGGAATGAGCTCTGACCTCTCCCCCAGTCTGCTGACCCTCGCAGTGTGATTGGCTGTCTAATTAGAGGGGGGATGCAGCCATAAAGTTTCAGTGCGGCCACAGATTGCTGCCCTACACATAAAGCTGTGTCTGAGAGCTTGTCCGTTTGTAACTTTCTCTGTTTGACTTGGAGCCTGTTGGATTCATAAACACGCCATTAGAACCGTCTGCAGTGTCCATACAGATACATAATCATTTTTGCCCTGACCAATCAGAAGGCTTGATTTGAGTGTCAATCAATTATTACCATGAGCATTCCCTGTCCAGAATCAGTTGTAAATCCCTTTGTCATGGCTCCTTCTCTCAGTGCTCTTCTGCTCTACCTGGCAGTAGTAACTTAGAATAATTGTCCTCGTCATACTTACTAACTACTGGCTATCTACTCGACAAACATTAACGTAGAAAGACAAAAAAACATGCTAGGAACTGTAGTGAAATAGTGACGTTGCTAAGCAATCGTGCATAGCGTTTTTTTATATAATTCAAGTTAAAGTTAATTACAAATCCCATGTGAGTGTAAGTGGCTGTCCCAATCAGAACATTGAAACCAAGGAATGTATAAACTACTTCTACTCCCTCAATATTTACATTACATACACATTTACTACATCAATGTTCAGCATGGCGAGCTGATTTAGCTATTACTTATTTTGGCTACTTGGGGAATATTGCACTGGGTGTGGCACGTCATTTGGAATTGGGTATATTTACAGGTGTGCTAATTAATTGGGCAAAGGTGTGGATGGCGGGTAGCACACAGTTCTTACTGTAGCCGTGAGCCCCCACTCCGCAATTTATTTATTAGCACAACAGCACTTTGTACTTACCAACACTGGTGAAGTACCATTTTATATCAGCCTTCTGCTTTTATAATAAACGGGAACACCACCCAAAGAGAGCTGATGCCTGGACTTTGGATTATTTCTGCTAGGCGTTGAGAACACTTTACCACCCATGCCCAGGCTTATAGGATGGCCGCCACATGGTAAGAACCTACTCCTCTTCATTTGGATATGCTTCTGAATTGGACAGGAGCGTTCTCATCGTTTGGATACTGAATTGGATAGGATCGTAAAAACATTTTCCTTTGGACGACGGCATTTGGACATCCAAACGTTAGGATTATTGCTTGCCTGTCGCGGAGCCTGGAAGTCTTTTTGTCAAATTGAAACACCTGTAAGTCCTCATGTCATTATCCAGTGCAGACCGCAACCACGGAATGTCGGTGGGTACACTTTCATATTTCTTTGCTGATGGAATTGGAAAAACGTGGACTCTTGAATTGAAATCAATGACTTTCAGTGTTGTTGCTTCCTTAATAAGGGCTACTTTAATGTTAATTAATTAATTAGTTAATTTGTCAATTAAAGAAATTCAGAAGCTCTGAATATCTTAAGTGCTGTGTTGTGGCGTTTCATTGAGCACTTTGAACTGGAGAAACAAAGATGAGTGTTGAGGAAGAAAAATTGCCAGACAAGGCCAAAAAACGCTTCTGTGGCTACTGACGAGAATGATGATGGTACTACTCCTGATAGGCCTAGTTCTGTTGTTGATGATTCCAGGAAACGCAGGAAAGGGGAAAGAAAATTTCAAATTTCAAATAAAAAAATGTACAATTATAGCAAATTTGACTATTGTATAGATTTTGTAAGTGTTATTGTAACCTCAACCTGCTTAATGGACGACAGATGGAAATGAGCCCCTGGGCTAGAATCTGGAACATTTACATGTACTGCTGTACATGTTCATCAATGTGCATTGTCCTGAAATAAATAAATAAATAAACAATGCTGTTTGAAAATCTGCAAAGAAATTGGAAATCCCAACTTATGCAAGCTAATAAAATTAAGCAACGGATTAATGAGCTTCTTCCTGGAAATATTACATCTCAAACTGTGTCTGATGTAAAGAAATACCTAAGCAAGTATTCCGTGTTGTGCAAAGAGTCTTTAGAAACTCAAACTACTTTGCTGGAAATGCCTTTGCCAGATCCTGAAAATGACAAGTAACGCAATTGGCTTTCACAGAAAACAAAGGAAATGAATACATTTGAGAATGATGAGAAGAAATGGCTGGATGATGCTGCTGTGAAAAAGGACGATGAGAATGTTGATGTGCTGTCTATAACAAATTCCGACATAAGGCCTGAATAGTATATATATTTAAAAAAAAAAACATCACTGCCAAACTAGTTCAGAACCAGGCCTTAGTCTCTCTTCCTGCACGAGCTATCCCAGAAATTGATGGTTATCCATTTAAATATGCTGACTTTATCAGAGCCTTTGAGCAAGCTATTGAAAAGAAAACTACAGATAAACAAGAATGTCTTTATTACCTCAAGCAATACACCAGAGGGCAGCCAAGAGAACTGGTTCAGAGTTGCTATAACAGAGAGCAAAGAATCTATTGAAAGAACACTTTGGAAATTAAATGAAATTTGCTGTAGTTTATATGGAGAAAGCTATGAAGTGGACAACAATGAAGACTCATGACACTTATGCTCTACAGTATTTTCCCATCTTGTAAGGAACTGTTGCAATGTCATGGAACATTTATCTATTTCATGGAGGAGATGAATGTGCCATCCAATCTTTGCCTGATAATGATGAAGTTGCCATATAAACAGAGGCCAAAATTGAGGTTTGTTGCCTGAGAGCTACAGGAGCAATGTGGTTACAGAGCTATGTTCCCAGTCAGGTCAGGTAAAGATTCTGTCTGCTCCTGTCTGACCTACAGGGTGCGCCACCAGACCTTTCCTCTCAGTCCCAGAGCAGACATACTGGAAGAGGCCAAGCTTCTGTTGCTGCCATCAGTACTGCCTCAGGACCAACCACATCAGCAGCTCATCACCAACAGCACAGATGGACCGCTTCACAGAGAAACAATGAAGAGTCATGCTGTGTAAGAGCCAACATTCAGTGGAGAAATGTTGATGAGATGACACACATGGAGAAATTGGATGCTCTAAAAAAAGGCAGAGTGTGTTTCAGCTGTCTGAGGACAGGTCATATGAGCAGGGAATGTGACAAGCCTTTGACATGTGATATATGTAAACACAAACATCCAACTGTCTTACACATTGAATCTAAAGCTAAAACAGAGGAAGTGTCAGTCAATAATGCATTTGTGTCATTGGAGACATGTGGCCATACTGGGGCCGGAAGTGATGACCATGTTCTCTCTATTGAGCCTGTACAGGTGAAGGCCAAATCCAGGAGCACGATTGTGAACAAGCAGAGTTCCGCTTCTTTCTATACCCAACATCTCATGAGAAAACTGAATCTTTCAGGAGTCAAGACTTCTTACTTATTACATACTCTTGGCCATGAGAGGTCTGTAGACACATTCTTGCTAATTGGTCTCGAGGTTTCTGGCTTGAATGAAGAAAACATCCTGGACTTCCTGGATCATGCCTGTGAGCAGAAATAACATTCTCATTCAGCAGGACTTAGAGGGATGGAAATACCTCGAAGGCGTTAAAGTTCCCAGTCTTGAGGCAGAAGTGGAATTGCTGATAGGCACCAATGCAAAGGACCATATGGTATCAGGACTCTACTGGGGTGGGTCGTGAATGGTCCGCTGAGAGGTGGTGAGCCACGCAAAGACATGTTTGGCCATCCTGCTGTCACTGCCAATCGGATCTCAGAGGCCGAGCTACAGGCACATGCAAAAATGTGAGTTTTCAATTCAGCTTGATGAAGGACACTACTGCTTTGACTTTCCTTTTAAGGCTGAAGATATCGTTCTGCCTACAACTACAACACCGCAGAGCAGCGTCTCCTTAGTCTTCACAGGAAGTTCAAGAGGAACAAAGATTGTCATCAAGAGTACACAGCTTTCCTCTCCGAAGTCATTGAAAAGGGTTACGCTGATCTTGTACCACATCAGCAGTTGAAGCGAGCTGATGGCAAGGTGTGCTATATCATCACGGGGTATACCATCTGAAAAAGAAAACTCTAAGAGTTGTTTTTGACTGTGCTGCTGTGTTTAAAGGAATTTCATTGAATTCACAGATATTGCAGGGGCGTTTATAGTGGTGGATTTCATGATTTGTTTGAATGAATCAGTTTGCGTCCGTCAGTTCGCCAAGAAGAGTCGTTCGTTCATTCGTGTTTCTGGTAGCGGTAAATCATGGTTCTCAGTCACTGAGTCGGTCAGACTCAGCTCCTCCCTTGTTCTCATTCAAACGAATCATGAATGCACAGTTCTCAGCCAAGTCAGTCAGACTCAGCTCCTCCCTCGTTCTCATTCTCAACACAACATCAATCAACACAACATTAACTAAATTCCTTTAAGCTGAGGAGTGCTTCATGTTCGGAATCGGGATGTTGTTGCCCGGCTGGCTCTCGTGACTTCTCAGTCCTCGAGTCTCCACCGCTAAACACAGTCAGTGAATGAACGGCAACTCATGAGTCAGTGCTACTCAGCGACTAGTGGGTGGAGTTGGGAGTCGAGTCTCGGAGAACGAATGATACGAACGAGACGAACTGAAACGGGGAATCAGGTCAGTTAGTTTATGTTAAAGAGTTGTTTGTTCGAACTGATTAGTTTGTGAATGAGCCATCACTAGGCCTTACCTCAACAAGCGCCTTGGCATACTTACCAGGTTTAGACAGGAGTGTGTAGCGCTGATGGCAGACATCCAAGCCATGTTCCATCAGGTGAGGGTGTATCCAGAGCACACATATTTCTTACGCTTCTTGTGGTGTCCCATGCAATACAGGATGAGAGTTCACCTCTTTGGGGCTGTGTCTTTGCCCAGCTATGCAAATTATGCACTGAGGAGGATTGTGCAAGACTACAAAGACAACTTTGAACCCAGTGTTCTGAACACAATACTCCACAATTTCTACATGGATGATCGTCTTAAGTCTGTGTCATCGGAGGCCAAAGCCATAAAAATGGTGCATGAAGTGACTGAAGCCTGCCCCCACCCTGTCCCCAAGGAGGAAGGCTCTTGACGCCACTAAAAGCATTAGCCATGACAATGTAGGCCGAGGAAATGACCACCTTCATGCCGAGATGCAAAAGGAAAAATGTTCACTCTGACACCAGGTGACCTTGAGAGGGCAGAAGGTGCCATCATCTGCTTTTCCCAGCAAGAGAGGTTTCCTGAGAAGAGATTGCTGTTTTGAGAGATGGAGGATCTGTCAAGCAAAACAGCGACCTCTACAAGCTGGTCCCAGTGTTGCAGGATGGAGGTAGAAATCACATGCTCTCTTCTCTCAGGAAGCAATACTGGATTACTCATGCCAATTCTGCCTGCCGGCAGGTCATCTCTGAGTGTGTAGTCTGTCGCCGCATCCAAGGAAAGACGGGGTAACAGAAAATGGTCGACCTGGCAGTGCAGAGAATTGTGCCAGACATAACTGCTTTCACAAATGTGGGCGTCAACTACTTTGGGCCAGTGGAGGTGACGAAAGGCTGTGGCACAGCAAAGCACTACAGCGTCCTCTTTAACTGCATTGTGAGTAGGGCAGTTCATCTTGAAGTTGCTTATGCTTGACACTGACTCAATGGCATGTGACTTACCCTGATAAGAAAGTTGCAGACAGGAATGCCCCTATGGCAGCTCAAAACAATGTAAAGAGGAACGCAATTGAGTCCGGCTGTCTGGTTGACTGTAAATTACTGTAGGATCAGAATAAAGAAGAAAAGAACTGCCAGAATAAAGCCTCTCCTCAAAAAACCAACTCTTAATACCACCGACATCCAGAACTACAGACCGGTATCTCT
>JAOPJL010000097.1:16721797-16735146 GCA_027123545.1 Trisopterus esmarkii
CAACGTGTTTTCTATTTTTTGGTGTATTGTTTACTGACTGCTTGATAGTGTATATCATTTTGATCGCTTTGTTTATGTTTGTTTTTAGTGCTTGAAGCTGAGGTTTTGTGTTTAATGTTTTCAGAGAATGGAGCAAGGTTTCAGAAATTGTGTTTTAGCAATTGAGAAAAACTGTGATGTAAATCTCGCCGCAATGGGCGAGATTAGATACACATGGAAAGACAAATATGCGATAAAGAAATAAACAGCAGACTAATTATTGCGTTTGGTTTGGAAGGAAATGATTGCCAAGACTGATTGCCAGATGGGGTAGTTTTGACCAATCATGGATTATGGCCCGGTTGGACATGAATTGATGCTTCGGTTTTGGACGCACAAAGAGAATTCTGACGGAGCAAGGATGAGGGATAAGGATGGGATTGACAGGTGATCTGATAGGATTGGCGAGTGCCTTGGGCATGATTCATCAACATTCATTCAACATTAGTATCGTGCTTATGTGGGCGCAGCCGTCAGAATTACAGTGAAAATGAGGGTGCCTCCGTGAGCCTTGGAGACTGCATTGTTGAGCCAGAGAGAGAGAGGGAGCGAGAGAGAGAGAGAGAGAAAGAGAGAGAGAGAGAGAAAGAGAGAGAGAGCGAAAGAGAGAGAGAGAGAGACAGAGAGAGACAGAGAGAGAGAGCGAGAGAGACAGAGAGAGAGAGAGATTTTTAAGTAGAATAAATCAAGTTGAGTCTTGCTACACCCAAACTACGTTTAAAAGTTCTGGTTCTTGAAGTTAGGCCGACTCTGGGGTCATCACTTCATCTCTTCTCTCAGCCTTTCAAGTGGAGACGGGGAACACCTCCACTATGACCACGCTCCCTTTGATGGGCTGTGGGGGGGACAGATAGTGAGATTGTCTGAATTAATGCAGAGACTTATCTCATCCATCTTGTTGAAGAGAGGGAAGGGAACCGCCTACTTGTGAGAACCCTCTGCACACATCTCCAATCAACGCGTGTTGCACACACACATTTGTCTACAAAATGCATTCCTCCACACAAAGATTTCCCAGGCTTTTACAAACCAAACAAGAACAAAAAGATACTCACACCAACACACACAGACTCTTCTACAAACTGAAAATGCACACACATCCCCCCACACACACACATGGCCTGGGAACATAGTCACACACTCCTCTTCTGACCAGGGCTTCCCAAGGTGCACTGGGGCGGCGGGACAAAATGATTTACAGAATGTGAACAAAATGTAAAAACAATTAAAATAGTATATGATGTGTATGTCTCATTTATACAAGATAATAACCATTATATGTATCAGATATATTCACAGTCCATTCAAGTGTTTACATGAGAATGGAACGAACCCTAGGAGCTTTGATGCTTTGCAGAACGGACCGACCCTTTCAACAGCTAGTGCTGCCGCCGCGCAAAACTGATCTTCAATGCACCACGTCACCATGGTCACGTTTACATTGATGGAGATGCAATAACCATTTGAATGCATTGATTCAGCATCCCACTTGTATATGGCAGGCTGTCAGCCCAGCGCGATGGGACAGCTTCCACGCCTCCTTCTGCTGTAGCAGACAGTCCGTTAGAGGGGATCATTCGGTCTCGCTCAGTGAGCTGCTGGGCGGTCTGGAATCCAGTCCGGTCGCCTCTCATCCACTTAGATGTCCCGGGTCGAGAGCCCTGGGACATCTCAATCAGTGAGTAATGTCTCGATTTGATACGTCCTCGTTCCAGACAATGACTCCCACTCATTCCTTGGTTGTCCAGCTTCTTATGTCTCGTTGGGCAGCTGGACGTTGGGCTGGCCCAGTACACACGTACACTAAAAAGAGTCTTCAACCATGAGTTTCTTCATTGGCGCCTATGAGTATAAGCCTAGCTAAAGGTAAAGATAAGAGGAGGTCAATATCCACGGAGGAAAAAGCAGACAGCCCATCAGAGGAGAGTGAAGAAGCAGTACAGAAAGGCCATCCTCCAAGTATGCCAAGCATGGACATGAACGTATCCAGAAGAGATTGCCAAGTACAACATCCCGACAACATGCATAGAGAATCTCTTGCGAGCAAAGCACTTGAACAAGAGCATAACATCTGGATAACGACACTCAGTGCGTTTACATAACACTAAAGGAAATCGAATTATTGGGTTAGTCCGACTATGATTGAATTATTAAGATGCATGTACACACCTTAGTCTGACTAAAATCGAATCGAATTGGGTTTCTCATAGTCGGATTAAGATTATTCGATTGATAGTCGCATTAAGCGTGTATGTTTATGGTCAATCGATTTGGAATTGTTGGCTCTATTATTACTAGTTGAAATGGGTACAGCGCCACCTAGCGTATCGGGGTATGACATGCTTCGGCCAATGAATCGTTTTTCTCACCACCATGTATACTCGGACAATTGCAGTTGTCCAATTGCTCCACAGAAGCACAGTGGAACTCTGGCTTTAAGCTGTGCATGTAAACGTACGTCTCTGTGCAGCGGCCCGAGGGGCTGCTCCGAACCCAAGGAAATAAACACCAGGAAATGTTCTCCGCTTTTACCAGCTGCAGGAATAGGTGTGCTTCTTTTTTATCAGAATAGGTCCCAGCTCGCTGAACATCTGGCTGACCTTGACTGGTCTACAAGTTTGATTTGACAAACCGAATGGACTGAATATGTGATTGCATGGTGAGGACACCAAGCGTCTTGTCGCTGTATGATAAAGTCTGCGCCTTCAGCAGGAACATTTTCTGCTTAAATGCCACCTCGCTGGCTCACAGGATCAGAGACTGAGGCGCAGCTAGACCTCTGTGTGCAGAAAGTGACTCCGTCTGAGGTATGAGGGTAGTGAAGGTGAATCCTCAATATGCAGAGCAACATTTCAACATGTTGTGAGGTAATGTGTAGGAGGGTTTGTCTTCTTTACTGAACACAGCCTAAGCATTCTGTCAGGCAGCTGAGGCTCACTTAGAGCTTGCCTCTAGAGACTAATGGCTCATTTCCCCCAGAGGGCACGGACGGTTCAGTCTGCAAAGGTGCGGCACGGATCTCGCTTCCACCACCAAAAGTGGGCGGGGTCCGGACTGAGCTGTATCGAGCCGTACTCGTCTCGCAGTACTCCTCTGTTGGGTGTTGAGATGCCTGAAAGGGTGCCAACAAGTGTGAGCTACACACGCCGTCCTTTGATTGGTCGACTGAATTGTCTGAATTGAAAGCTTAGTTTAGTGAAGAAAATGTTGCGCAAAAGTTTGCCATCCTTCTTGGACGTCCTACATTGTTGCTCTTTGTTTAATGTGTTGCGTTCTTCTTCTTCATGGATTCATCAGCAGGCTACACTGTGGGGCTGCTATGAGGTCACCATGCTGACGTAGATGCCACGGCTGTCGCCATCCGGCTTAAGCCCCGCCCTCCATAAGGGTACTGGTGGCTTAAATCCCACCCACCATAGGGGTACTGGTGGCTTAAACCCCGCCCTCCATAAGGGTACTGGTGGCTTAAGCCCCGCCCACCATAAGGGTACGGTGGCTTAAGCCCCGCCCCACATAAGGGTACTGGTGGTGGTGGAAACGCGAGCTGTAACCAAGCTGGGCTGCACCACACCCCCAGTACCCTCCACAAATGGCATAGAACAGACTAGTTACTAACACAAGAACAACAAAATGACATGACAAATAAAAGAAACAAAGGAAGTGAACTGGGATATATGGGAAGAGACTGACCAGGGAATGAGGTGCAGGTGGGAGGCCGGGGAGGACCAGAGGGGATGAGGTGATGGCCGATGAGTCGTCTGTGAAGAGAGCGGGAGGCGAAGGCCATCTGGTGGACAGGTGTAGAATGGAAGCTTAACAACAGTCAGACGATGACACAACAGATATAAACAAGGGTACAGATCTCACTACAACATCAATAATATCACAAATGTACTTCAAAAGATCAAAGGTTTTCCATGCAGTGGGGGGTCTCTGCCACTGTTTTCTAAGAGGTGGTGAACCCCTGTGTGAGAACATGCTGGGCCTCAGTCAGCTCAGGACATAGAGCAGACACAGCTACGGCCAAGGCAGCATCTGCAGTGTCCCAGAGGCTGTGGGCGGGGGGCTCCTCCTGTGGATGATGATAAGTCGCATTATCTAAGGATGAGCGTCATATTAGCCCCAATGTATTCCTCTGTCTGCCGCACCCCATAATCATACATAAGGAGGTGCAATAAGGTTCAAATTGGTGAGGAATAAAGATGTACAATGCTTTATGGGTATAAAGATGACTAGCTCTGTACAATACGCTGGATGGCTTTTGCAGGAGACATATTGATCAGTAGCTTTGCTCTTGAGGATGCAGAATAAATGACAATGGATTTTATTTTCTTCGACAAAGAGCGCTCAGGTAGAACTGTGAGTTTGAGATGTGGACTGTGTACAAATGTTCCTCTAAACGACTACGGTGTCTCTATTCGAAAGCTGTAATGAGGATAATGTACATTTAATAGTGTGTGTGTATGCATAATGTTTGTGTTTTTGTACTTTGTTTATTTTATCAATTATTTATTTACTGCTTTATATATTATTGATGCATTTTTAAATGCATTAAATATGCACTAATCACGCAGGCTTACATAATGGGTATCCGTTTCAGACTTCCTGTACTGCAGCCATAGACCTCAGCAGTGCTGCTTTGATCACACCGGACTGTTTGTCTTTGGCTGAACACTCCTCAATGTGGAATTAATATAGACTTTGCGTGCTTGTGCAGTTTAACAATAAAGTAAGAAAGAAAAAAGAATATAATTTGCACTTATCCCCTACAACTGATGTAATGATTATAGCTGGAAGACTAAACCAATGGTCCTTGTGAAGAATAAATGTCTCTCATATCCCTGCACCCAGAGGTTTCTCAGTGGCCTGGCCCACTTTCTATGAACAGACTCACAGAGTGTTTCTAAGGATCTCTGTACACACACATTGTTTTCCATGTATGTGTGTGTCTCTGCATTACACTCAGATCCGGTTCCATGTGGTGGGTTTCAGACCGCAGGGCGCTGACGGGAATGCAGACCAGCAGCAAGGGAGCGAGATCCAGGAAAGTTCTGACTTTCACACAAAAGTCCCATGAAAGTCCACAGAGAATCCACATGAAGAGGAGCAGCTCTCCTCAGAGGTGTCACGGTGGTGTCGTACCCTAACTGCTTCAGTCTAGCAGCAGGCCTGCTTGGTGCCGTATGAGGGACAGCTGTGTTGGTCCTACGATGACAGCCCTGTGCACGCTGCGTTGAGACGGCGCCAGACAGAGGCGAGCAGCGAGAGTTGGTGAAGAAGTCTGGATCAAACGGTTCTTTATTGCTTCGACTCACCAGTTGCGATGCACTGCCTCAGTGAGGCAGAAGTTAATTTGTGTGTTCAGTTGATGCTCTCCTAAATTCTTACGACTGGGAACTGAGCGCATAATTCAGATTGAGAAGTGAATTTTGAGGCTGGGTTCAAATCCTTAAAAATACCCACACCCTGCAACACTTCCCCTCGTGACTCATTGACATGTTGCTCTGCATTCCGTTCAGACTCACGCTGCTTGACGTGCAGCCACAATGGTTACACCGGATCCTCTCCCCCCGTTCACCTGCAGGGAAACAGAATCCAGACGGGAGTCTGGATCCGGCCAGGACGCTCCGTATGAGCTGCACTAGGTTGGACCAAACAGAGAGGCAGCGGTGGGAGGCTGTTTGGAATATAGATCAATGTTTCAATTGATGGACAAGTGCCTGGTTCTGGAAGGCCACTCACCTCCAGAGGGAATGAGCAGAACAACAATCATGGCTGCTTTATATCTGGACATAGACAACGTCAACACCTGGGATCTTACAAAAACATCCAAATCCTTTTGTTGAGTGGAGAATTAAAAAACACTTATGGCATTAAAGCAGACAGGGCAGTGTGATAAATGACATTAGATTACATCGATGGCTTCATTGGGCCGTCTTATTGGGTCTACGAAAGGTTCATCCTTATGGCCAATATCTGCCCTTCATGCTCGTATTTTCCATTTTTGCAGAAAGACATATCCGCAAACACACGCACACACACACACACACACACACACACACACACACACACACACACACACACACACACACACACGCTTGGTGATTGGTGCAGGTGATGTCTTTCAGCAGTTCACCCTTTAACATGTCGTTATGTGGATATTTTTATGCATGATGATGCGTTTGTTTGAATATTCCGCCTTACATTTATTAATTGAGGTAGATCTATAGGACGCTAGTGACAGCATTAGATAGATAGATTAGATAGTGTTGAGTGGTATTGATCACACTGATCACTGATCACACTGATCAGTGATCAGAAGAGTCTGGGGGAACGCAGAGGACACCCAGAATGAGGGAAACTGATGAGTTGGAAGATGAGGATCCAGGCAGCATCACATCAGTGTTGATGTGGATGGCTAGCTTGTTTTGTTCTGACTGTTAGATCATGGAGATGACCAATGATTACACACATCCCTAAAGAACATCTGCATGCAGGTTGGTTCTAATAGTTTTTAATGTATTAATAAGTGCTGGTACCAGCGGGGTTGGGTGAGGTCCCTTCTGTTGGTGAGTGGCGAGGTCCCGGACACACACAGCCAGCTCGCCCCTCCCGTCCGTGTTTCGTGCATCCAGTAAAAAACATCCTGAAGGCGGAGCAAGCCCCACAACACCCGCCCCTTGTCGCTGATTGGTTGGGATACTATTTATTGTGGTATTGAGCGGTTGGTAGGCGGTACGGCCGGGGGGCGTAGGCGGCCTACAGACGGTTGATGGCTGATGGGGCGGGCAGCTGGCGGATTGTGAGGAAAGATGAATGTGATCGTTTATGTTCCAGCCTAGAAGGAGCTGATACAACCTTTAATATACATTCAACTATTTGAGATGCAGGCCTACTCATAATCATATGGGATCAAATGAGTTTGTATTTATTGGTATTGATCTCTCTGAATTCCTCATTTCTCTGGCCCTTTGCTGTTTTGAAATTCACAACTTCACCTACCCCCCGCCTGAGTAGCTCAGGGTGTTGGGGCGCTGCTTATCCTCAGTGCGGACCCCAGCCTCAACCAGCAGGCTGGCTGCACCCTGCAGTCACCACCACACTGCAGTCCACTCTACGGGAGGATTCAGCTTCTTTAAACAAAGTCACATTCCACACAGCGGCCTCATTCGTCATACTGCAGCCCGCTGAACTAACAAACCAAGTGACCTGTTCCGTCCTAAGCCTCTTCCTTTAGCCTCTCCTACCTCCTACCTCCTACCTCCTACCTCCCCTGTGTGTCTTTTGACTAAACCACTGGAGAAATACACAGCAAACAGATACCACCAGCCCTCTGATACCACCAGACCTCTGATACCACCAGACCTCTGATACCACCAGCCCTCTGATACCACCAGACCTCTGATACCACCAGACCTCTGATACCACCAGACCTCTTCTGCTGTCTCCTCTTCTCCTAACATGTTCTGCGGTCTCCTCTTCTCCTAACATGTTCTGCTGTCTCCTCTTCTCCTAACATGTTCTGCTGTCTCCTCTTCTCCTAACATGTTCTGCTGTCTCCTCTTCTCCCAACATGTTCTGCTGTCTCCTCTTCTCCTAACATGTTGCAGGGTGAAAATGGCTCATGGGACTCATGGGGTTTCAGTTAAAGGGTAAACTGATCATTTTATTTGACTGTACTCTATGCATGCGTTGTATAAAGTAATATGCATACATAGGGCATGTCCCCATAACTTTACAACATGTTGGGTAACATGGGCTGATATTTTAAATCATCCCTTTTGTGGACCACCCAATAAAATGTTTTTCACTCAAATAGCTCCATTTCCACAGAGACGAGAACACAGGCCAACCACAGCAGTGCTCTGGAATGCACTGAGTGATTGATAGTGTGTGTGTGTGCCAGAGTGAAATGATCTCAATGTGGGCAATGAAGTTTAGCAATTACAAAAACAAAATATCTGCTTTGTTAAGAAAACAGTACAAATGTAATTACAAAAGCCTGTTGATTCCTACACTTTCACGTACGCGTCTGGTCTGCGATGAGAGGAAAAGGCTTTGGAAAGAGAAGCTTTGTTATGATCCAACGGTCTGTGCCCCCCCCCCCCCTCCCCCCCAACAAAAACAACAAAAATAACAAGTGTGATCAGTCCGGGTGAGTTTACTCGGGTGCAAATCACAACGAACCGCATCCGGTTGACTGAGGAGCAGCTTGGAGACCTGGAATACGCCAAGGAAATGCTTCAGAAAGGCAGCGGCTGAATGTTCTGTGACCTCCAGCCGTGTCACAGTTGGATAGTCCCAGACATACAGAAGGCATGAGGCGCTCTAAGTGGTTACAGTTAAGCACAAAAAAGTGAATAGTCGGGAGCCAAAGTCTGAAAAATGGGTTGGACCAGACATGGTCGGCTACTTTTGATTTGTGTTTTTTCTGTTAACTTTGACCCTAAGAACCAATAATTGGAGGGTCTGCTCTGCCGGAAATATTGAAAAAAAGAAATGTGGCCATTTTAGTGTATGAACCCTATATTTTTTTTCAGAAAAATGGGAAAAATAATTTTTTCCCTCAACTCCTCAGTGGGTTGGGTAGGCTGTCAATAAATGCATTCCGGATACACAGAACACATGTGCTGACAACATCCACTCAAAAATAACTCTTAAAACACATTTTTTCATGATTTTGCATCAATTGAATGCAAAAGAAATAGGCGTTTTCTCACTTTTTTCCAAAAGTTTCATCTTTACTTTATTGGCAATCAATTATTCCCCCAAGATCAGTCAATATCAATTATTTTAATCTTTTAACCTTTTAACAATATACTCATTCCACAGAAAAAAACTAAAAATCCAACCAAAATCAATGGATCTGTGATGATTTCACTACTAGTTGGCAATCAACAGGCTCAGAACCTCAATAGAATTTTAGGCTACTCACAAAATTCCGAAAGACATATTGGATATTTACACTGGATATTTAAGATGGTTGTTAATGTCCACATTATTAAACATCATCAACATAACCCTGTTCTCCCAATGGAAATGTGTCACACAAGAAATATGATACAGCAAAATGACTTTCATTATTTTATTGCCTCAGATGACAACTAATACAACTTTAACGGAACAAAATAATTTAACATAACTTAATTAACTAGGTGCAGGTCACAGTGAGGTGGGATAATCAGGAGGGTGGCACACTGCAGATACTGCTCTGGGGACAGACCTTCATCCTCAGCAGGTTGGGTTATACAGCAGCGCGAAAAAAGCTGAACCATCTATCTCTCTCACACACGCACACATGCACGCATCCTTTGAGGCTCACAAAGAGATGGGCTCGCAGTGCATCTAGATTACCACCAAAGTCACTCCTGTCATAGAGTGAGACCATGTACAGCCGTGCTGCCGTTATAACCTCTTCCTGAACATCCAGGCTTTCCTCAGGGTCACCATACCTACACAGCGGCAGAAGGTCTGTCAGGTGTTTAATAGCAGTTCTGTAGGCCCGCCTTTTTCCTCTTCTGTACAGAGAGCTGTGTCACATCTGGTAAGTATGTAGGTGCTGAGGAGAAGGGATGTAAGATCTGAAGCTGCAACATCATACTTCCCCACCAGAGCCTCTGTGACGGCATGAACATGTAGGAAGATATCCATCGTCTTCACCCACATTTCCTGCAGCCCATCCATGTGTGTGATGTAGTACATGCACATCATGATCACATCTGTGTCTGTCGCAACCACTACAGCCCGTTTGTGGTGCAGAATTTGTACTGAGTATGCAATGTGAGCAAACATCCTGGTATCTGCCTCCTCATGTTTCTCACAGGAAAGTTCTGGAAGCTCAACCTGACAATCTGCTGACAAAAGGACAGTGCGACCAGGATCACAAAAGATTCCACCAAGAATAAGTGTGCATACTGCAGGAAGTGGCTTGTTCTGAGCTGCCCATGCTTTCCCCATGTAGTTCAACAAATTAGCTTCATTCAATGGATTGTGAATGATGCCTTTCCATTCTGGTGTAGGGAGAGTAACTCCTTCATTTTGCTGGGGCAGGTCTTCATCCTCTTCTCTCGTTCCTCACCTTTCAGACTTTCTGCAGGGGAGACATCACACCGATCACCAACACAGTGGATGCAGTCACACTCGTCTGGGAGGATTCCAAGGAGCTGCCTCAGGTACTTGCAGTTCATGGAAGGTGCTGCTCCGTAGATGTTGGTAACCGCACAACTGCACTCTCCTCCTCATAGACCTTTTTGGCTTTGAATGTCATGGGCATTCACTTCTTTGGCTTTGCTGCGAAGGTTGAAAGTTTTATTTGGGCTACCTTCTCACTGTCTGTTCTTCTTGCTGCAGCCAGTGCCTCCAGTCCTTTTTCACGAGCGCAGATCAAGTCAGCAGAAGTGGCTTTGTGGCCTGTAGAAATGTTGATCAGCTCTTGTTCTGCAAATATGAAAGGATTGATCATCTGGTTGCTGATGACATCTCTTATTTTCTTTACCTTCTGCCTCCTTTGCACCTTGGCTGTCCTTGTCCTCATGGTGTTTGGTGTCATCCGCATCCAGGTGTGCCATAGCCTTTGTCTTTCTCCATACTTTCTCCAAGTATTTCTCCATGGCCGCTGGCTACAGACTGATGCCAGTGAAGAGTTTTTGTATTGGCATCACGGTTGTAGGTTTTTTCAAGTGCCATGTCTGTCCAGACACTATTGAACTGTCCTTCTGTTTGATGTACAGTGAACTTCCCATCCTTGAATTCCCTATAGATATTTGGAGCCAGTGTAGGTAAGCTTCTCATAGCTTCTAGGTAGTGGGGCAGGCAGGATACGTACTTGTAGTGGCCAACAGCTACAAGGTATGGTAACATCGTTTTTGTGTCGCCATTCATGCCACAAGCTAACTAGCTACAATTGTTCTAAACCCTGAACGTAACAACTGGCCATGTAGCTAATTGCTAACGACAGCTAACATTTAGTGCAGCCTTTAGTTATCCTTACTAGCCTACTATCTGTCTGACATGAAAAAAACTTCAAGGACCACAACAGCCTTCATACAAGTTTATTTCTAATGAGTCCTCGCTCCAAACGTATCCCTGAATTAATTATTCGTGTTCACAGAATTAAAAAGATCAGGCTCCAATTTCTAACATAAAGTTATTTATAGCACAAGTTCACCTTCGTGTACCAGTTTGTGGAAGTGAGATTTCTGAGTTTTCTTTATTAAAAGCCTTTGTGTAGCCTTTAGGTCTGGTTTGGCTCCAGTCCTTTCCTTTAGGTTCAGGTCTGGTGTCTTTGTGTCCACGGTCCCAGCATCAGCTCGGTGGTTGGGACGTGTGTGTCACATCCTACAGAGGTGCTCTTTCCAGCTGCTGGCGAACCCACACCTCCTCACTTCATCCTGCTGTGGGGGTTAGGGATTCTTGGATTCATCTCAAAGCTCCAGAACTGATGAAGCTTGTGTGGACACGGCCGTGCTACTCCGTCCATTAAGAGCTGAGCTGCTGCAAAGTGTTTGATGTAGAAACAGCCACGCTACTGCCTCACCAACAGAGGATGTTCTGCAACTACTAAGGTCGCTACTTGTGACGCCGCCGCCCAACACTGTGTGTGCGTCTGTGTACATGCACACTGTGTGTGTGTTTGTGTGTGTGTGTGTGTGTGTGTGTGTGTGTGTGTGTGTGTGTGGGGGGGGGGGGGGTTGTTTGTTTAACCAGAAGGTTGCTGTGTGAAGCTACCTATGTGATCAACTAACTGCAGTCCTGCACATAACAAGATGTGCCGTTGTAAACAATGAGGAGCCACATGTAAACATCCAGAATCAGAGCGCGTCTCAGCGCAGTAAGGTACAGCATGTGGAGGCCGTGGGCCTACAGCCAGCTGTTGGCCTGCTGCCCGTAGCCAAAACATTAGGATTCCATTTTTATCTCAGTGTGAAGGGACATATTTATTGACTGATTCATTTTCTTCTTCAGGGGGCTGTGGTACCACAGAAACAGGGAGAACCCTCCTACAGGAGGGGGGGGGCGCCCGCAGACCAGGACTCCTGGTTCTGGGGAGAGGGATGGCTGTCAGCAGGGCTGAGTCCGCCACGCCGCCCACGCCTTCCCTACTTCTCTTGTTTTTGACGTGAGTAAAGAGAAACATCAAGAGCACCGAGGGGGGGTCACCACCACCTCACCCTGAGTAGTTTGCATCAATTTTGATTCCATTCAATCTTTTGAGTTCTACAGGAAGTAGAACAATGGACCTTTTTCATATTGGGTCATCGTTGTGAAAACCAGAAATGAACTTTTTAAAAGTCTTATGTAGTACTTGTTAGGTAGGGTCATGTCAGCCAGCTCATGAGGCCATGCCTCATCCCAGATCTCCAAGCAGGCTCCCAGTGGGAGAGGAAGTGCATTCCTCTCAGGCAGGTGGAAGGCTGCAGGCGGCATGCTGCCAATGTTTTGGTTTTGATGCTCAAAGACATCATCACATTCAATCATCAATCACTGCACATCTCTCTGGTGGGATGGTGTGTGCATTCTCTCACATCTCAATATGATTACACCAACGATCTGCACCAGCCTGACAAAAACAAACTGCAGTAAACAGACTGATGGCTATGAGCGCTCTGTCCCCTGAAGAACCTCTAGGATCTAGACCAGAGAAAAGACACCAGGGGTGTCTGTGCTGTGGTCGGACACAGAGAGAGAGAGACATATATATACACTGTAAGAGAGAGAGTGAGAGACACACAGAGAGTGAGAGAGAAACGGAGAGAGAGTGAGTGAGTGAAAGAGAGAGTGAGAGAGAGACATAGGGAGAGAATGAGACATATATACAGTATATATACAGTATATATATATATATATACTGTATATATATATACTTTACACTTATCGAATATAGGCTACCTAAAATATACCGGCATAGGCTTAATTTTTTCTTTTACTCATATCACCATAAAACTTTACACAATGAAAGTCTTCATGAAAAGTAAAACATTTTGTTTGAGAAGTTTCTTTTAAAATTAATTTGAATATGCAAGTGAGCAATATGCCTATATCGCAATATGCCTAACGAATATGCCCAAAATACACCCCAATGGGCTTATTTTTTCCTTAACTCCTATCACACTTAACCCTCACACAGTGAAAGTATACATGAAAACTAACAATTTTGTTTTACAAGTTTCTTGGACAAATCTATTTTAAATATGCAAATGAGCTAAAAAAGAAGTTGGTTAAAGGTACAATCCCGCTGGATTTACTGGACTAACGATTTATTTTTCGAATTGCACACCCTCCCCTCCATCCAATCAGGAATCACAAAAGCC
>JAOPJL010000097.1:16822300-16834523 GCA_027123545.1 Trisopterus esmarkii
TCTCAACCTTCCACATCCATGATTAACCCCCCCCCCCCTCCCCCCCATCTAAGTCTGAAAGGGCGGAGCTTCATTCAGCGGCAGCGTCGCTGTGACGTGATTGGTCTGCCGTGGCCATGTGATAAGATTCCACCGATTCCATTGGCTTGAAGGAACAGGAAGTGGTTCTGGGGTCACACGACGAAAACCAAAGCAGAGAGAAACCCCTCCACCAGCGGCCGGGTCCAGGCCTGGTCCAGCGCTAGTCTAGTCCAGCTCTAGTCCCGGTCCGGGTCTAGTCGGGGTCCGACTGCTCCTCCTCCTCGTCGGAGGGGGGCGGGGGGTCGCTGCTCGTTACCCGGGTGTAGCGCACGCCGCCGCCGCCGGCGGAGCAGAGCGGCCGGGAGAAGAGGCCCTCCACCTCCTCCAGGGGCAGACCCCGGGTCTCCGGCAGGCAGCCCAGCAGGAAGAGCAGCCCCAGCAGGGACACCACCGCGTACACCGCGAAGGCCCCTGGTACCACGCACAGCACAACACAATGTAACACAATGTAACACAATGGAACACAATGGAACACAATACAACACAACACAATGGAACACGTCATGTAATACAACATCATGGAACACAACATAACACAACACAACACAATGTAACACAACATAATGGAACACAATACAGTTTGTGGTGTTACTCCATAGCATGGACAGCTACAGCTGTTAATACCCCCTGACCCCTGACCTCTGACCCCTGACCTCTGACCTACCGTAGTAGGTGAGGGCCTGGGCCCCCTCTGACCCCTGACCTACCGTAGTAGGTGAGGGCCTGGGCCCCCCCTGAACTCTGACCTCTGACCCCTGACCCCTGACCTACCGCAGTAGGTGAGGGCCTGGGCCCCCCATGACCCCTGACCTCTGACCCCTGACCTACCGTAGTAGGTGAGGGCCTGGGCCCCCCCTGACCTCTGACCCCTGACCTACCGTAGTAGGTGAGGGCCTGGGCCCCCTCCGACCTCTGACCCCTGACCTACCGTAGTAGGTGAGGGCCTGTGACCCCTGACCCCTGACCTACCGTAGTAGGTGAGGGCCTGGGCCCCCTCTGACCCCTGACCTCTGACCCCTGACCCCTGACCTACCGTAGTAGGTGAGGGCCTGGGCCATGTGCAGGAAGGTGAGGGACACCAGGACGTTGCAGATCCAGTTGACCCCGGCGGAGGCCGCGTTCCCCGTGCTGCGGGCCCACAGGGGGTAGATCTCAGAGTTCACCGTCCACGGCATGGGGCCCATACCTACACACACACACACACACACACACACACAGACACACACACACACGCATGCACACACACACGCATGCACACACACACACACACGTATGCACAGAAGCATGCACACATAAGTTTGAGATGCCCCTCTAATGCCTCTGGACTGAATGAAGTATGGTCAGAAATGAAGGTCCACAGAAACATTGTTTAAATCAAGGCTAGGACGCAGGGTGACACCCTGAAAAGGCTCCCAGCAGAGCTGGGCCGTTACAATGAAGCAGAGTGAGGTGATAAATAAGCCCTTTCTCTTTCTTGGTGTGCTGGGCGGTGAGTGAATAATCAAGGGTCTGTTGGCAGACTTCAAGACGTGACTTTCACAACAAGGAGGGACTGTTTTATTATGCAAAGAAATGAAACTTGAAAAGCAAAGAGAGAGGGATAACAAGAAGAGGCAGAATAAACAGAAAGGAAGGAGCTACATATAGAATTTCTTCATTCATAAATCCCTCTTTTTACTTTCCAACATATGAACATGTTGTAGTTGAACTTACGTTCCCATGTCCTCCAGAAGAGCCACACTGCTTCTAATATATTTCAACCGGCCGGCATTGCCAAGGAGAAAGTGACTTTATGACGGTTATTGTCCCACGGAGGAGGGAGCGGGGTGTTCTCTGAGGTCCAGCAGGCTGCTGGACCTCAAAGGGTTCAGGACTGAGGAGGGATTTCTGATTCTTACACCTTGAAGCCACCGTCATGATTAAGAGGGCCACAGCATTTCATCTTCACCGTCAGAGGGCCCATGGCCACGCACTTCAACTAATCGGATATGAGAGAAGCTACAAAGTAATTAAAATAAGAACACAATATGTGTGTATATATATGTCTGTGTCTGTGGCATCTGGGGGTCCCCCAGAAAACTTTGAATTTGGAAGATGTGATTTCCTGTATTCTGGCGCATTTTGGGGAAGGCTGCTACCTAAACATTCATTAGGATTCACAGCCTATGTGTGTTCATTGAACCAACATACATTCATTTCATATTTTCCATGCTGAAATGCATTTTTAGCATGTCTATACTCTTGTTAAATGACAAATACAACAAGTTTGTTTTAAAAGTAACGACAACAGCCACAGGTGATTTCTTGACAAAACGTTTTTATATATTTTTTTCTTATTCCATTTGAAATGATGTGCGGGCCTCACAGAGAGAGGACGCGGGCTGAAGTGCCAGTCGCCCACCCCTGCCTTTAAGCAATACACAGTATTTACAATGATGTCAGAGCAGTCCCATTAGCCGGAGCTTGGAACAGTCCTTTGACTATTGGAGGTAATGTTGGCTCACTTCACTGTCTGGGAGGAACTGAGGGCCACTTTGAGAGCAGGCTCTGTGTTCAGCATTCCTTCACACTTCGTATGCTGAGGTGTAGTTTGAGCGGCCAAAGTGTGAAGTGATGCCACTCTCTATCTATATTGATCCCCCATTCATAATGCAACAACAATTTAAACAAAATAAGAACAAATTCTAAACGTCATTTGAGAAGAAAGTCTGTGTGTGTTTCACAAGCGAAAAATACAGTCGGTCTCAGATTTCACACACAGAACTGTGCCAGTGTTCACGGACGTCCCAAAGGCCTCCAGGAGCCACGCCAGCCCCAGCCTGCTTCCAGACCTCTACCATCATCCCGTCCCCCAGGACCCGTGACCCTGACCTCTGAGATAAGAGTTGTCTCACATCTAAACCATCTCTGAGCCGCGCCTGAAGCCCCTGGGAGCCTACCGGCCTCCGCTCCACCCTCCACCACCATCACACTGGCCTCCGCTCCACCCTCCACCACCGTCACACCGGCCTCCGCTCCACCCTCCACCACCATCACACTGGCCTCCGCTCCACCCTCCACCACCATCACACTGGCCTCCGCTCCACCCTCCACCACCGTCACACTGGCCTCCGCTCCACCCTCCACCACCATCACACTGGCCTCCGCTCCACCCTCCACCACCGTCACGCTGCAGGTACCGGCCTCCGCTCCACCCTCCACCACCTCCGCTCCACCCTCCACCACCATCACACTGGCCTCTGCTCCACCCTCCACCACCATCACACTGGCCTCCGCTCCACCCTCCACCACCGTGACCCTGCAGGACCTACGCCAGGGTCCTGTTTGTGGACCTCAGCTCCGCCTCTAAGGCCACCATCCTGGGCCGGCTGCAGGACAGGCTCTCAGCTGCACACACAGACCCCACCTCAGCATCAACACAGACCATCCACACAGACCATCCACACAGACCATCCACACAGACCATTAACACAGACCATCCACACAGACCATTAACACAGACCATCCACACAGACCATCCACACAGACCATCAACACAGACCATCAACACAGGCCATCAACCCAGACCATCCACACAGACCATCAACACAGACCATCCACACAGACCATCCACACAGACCATCAACACAGACCATCAACACAGACCATCCACACAGACCATTAACACAGACCATCCACACAGACCATCAACACAGACCATCCACACAGACCATCAACACAGACCATCAACACAGACCATCCACACAGACCATCAACACAGACTATCAACACAGACCATCAACACAGACCATCAATGGCGGCTCCTTTCCCCCTCCTCTCCTCATGGGACCAGGGAGCTGCCCCTCCAGCCTCCCCCTCACTGGGCCCCTCTCTGGTGGGGGGAGTCTGAGGTCAAAACAACCTGGAGCTCAATGCTCCAAAGACAGTAGGGATGGTTGTGGACCTCAGGAGGAACCCAGCCCCCCCACCTCCATCACCCTGTGAGACTCCCCAGTCCACTCTGTGGAGGTCTTCTGCTTCCTGGGCATCACCGTTACCATGACCTCCAGTGTGAGATGAACATCAGCTCCACCATCAATAATACTACCAATACATCTGATTTATATGGTGCCTTTCAAACTCAAGGAGGCTTTACAATGTGGGCAGGAACATAGACGACATGAAGAAAGACTAGCAGAGGATGTACTGCCTGCGGCAGCTGAGGAAGAACGGACCACGCTCACCTATGATGGTGCTCTGCTACACTGCCAGCACATAGTCTATTGTTAGCGACCCCTCTAAAAGCCTTGTGTTTTTGTTGATGCCAAAAGCTCTGAATGTACAAAGTTGTGTTCAGTCTAGTTTTAATAAGTCAGTGCTGTGTGAATGTATAATGCAACCTTAGGGGGAAAAGGACAAACCTCAACACTAAAGTAAACTGTGGCTTACTTCTCTTCTCTGCGTCTATCCTGAGCAGCATGGCTCGCTTGGATCCCGGAGACCTTGAGTCTGTGTTTTGTGTTTTGTTGCTGAAGGACAGTGTGAGAGTAATGACCGGCTCTCCCACCACTCTGCTTTGCTGAATAATTAACTATACTACACCATGCAAATGTTAATTAAGCTGCTCCAACTGAAAACATTGCACTTGTTAGGGATCCTACGATATCCCTACGAACCTGATTGTATTTGTTAGTTATTGTTATATCATTATTATTTCTTCCTGACACTTTGGGCCATATCTTAAATTAGCAGGCTTTAAGAAATCTATAAATGAGTAAGGGGTGCAAAGGATGGGCCAGAGTTAGGTAGATAGATGGAGCTATAATAAGCAGGATTTAAACAGGTTGCCCTTTCCACTAGGAAAGTGCAACCGAAAAAATACACGTGTGTGAAACTGTGTATACATGCACCATCTGTTATGATAAGTATCTTTCAAGGTGCATCCCATATGGTCAGATCATTTCAATTTCATGCAATGGCCACAACTCGACCAAACACCTACATAATAACTGCTTTGGTGCCGGAGATGGTAAAAGCTGGAAACTGGGCACACGTGTACCAGGTGACTGTGGGACTATATGGTCTTACATTCATCATGATCATCAACTTATATTATTGGACTCAAGGTCTCAACACACCTATACATAGACCTCTGATAAGTCCCGCCTCCCTCGGTCAAATGTCTATGGGAAATAACACGGGGTTTTTGAATGATCGTACATAACAAACTCTGTAGGTGGCGAAGAAGTAAAAGCTGCGTCACGTTTTAAAACACACACTTTTTCCATCTAGTTTCCACTGGTTTCTGGATTGTCGGTGCCATTAGAGTGGCATCAATTAACTTTTACTACTTTAACGGCACCGAAAATCCAGAAACCCAAAAACCCACGTGTTATTTCCCAATAACATTTGACAGAGGGAACCGGAGCCTCGGAGGCGGGACTTATTCTTCAGAGGTCTATAAGAATAAACACATTCTCGCCTCTTATGAAAGACACTCATACCAATATCTCCATAGATACGACTGCTAGCGTACTGCACTGTAGCTTGGGTTCGGCAGCAGCATCATAATTACAATCTTTGAGTCATTCAAGCGACTGATAAATCTGTACATAAGGTTCCCCAATAAAGCTTTTAAGGTGTGAACTCTGCATTCATGAACAATGAACATTCATAGCAATGAATGGCCAAAGACGGCAGAGATATACAATTCAAATTGAAATATATGCATACCCCCAATGTTTAAAGAGCTATACTTCTGCTTCAAAACCACGTCGGCTTGGCTGTGGAATATGGCTACTAAGAGCAGATTCCATAGTATATCTATGCCAAATATAAAGTATATATCTGAAAAGAAAAATTGGATGCATTGCTTTGAAGTTCGCCCATCCAATATGAGGCCTCTCTCCAACACAGGCTTGGCCTTAAAGGGGTACAAACATCATTTCTGGAAAGTCTGTTTTGACGGTGAATTTTGATGCTGTATACTTTACAAACATGGTAGTCAACTATAAATCGAAGTGGTCCAATCAAATAGTGGATTACCACTCTAAATGGTTGGGGATTCTTTTGATATGTTTACTTCCGGTAAAACCATGAGGCATACCAACACCATTTCACCATACCTCCACATATGGAAGACTGCTCCCTCTCAAAATATACTGTCATCTGCCGCTAGCATTACACATGTCCATTGTAGTATAGTGGTACAGTGTTGGACAAATGACGGGGTTGCTGGTTTGAGTTCCCATGTTGTACAACCCCGTTATCGTTACTGTATTTATGTCGTGCCTTTGAAATGGATAGCACATACACGCTTTGTTGAAAAGTAAGCACAGAAACCCATTTCCCTATTCAGTCAATGACCTATTTATTGTTGATTTGAGTGTTGAGTTTATGCAGTGTGATAGGTCGAGGTCAGAAAAAGGGCTGCAGTGTGATAGGTCGAGGTCAGAAGAAGGGCTGCAGTGTGATAGGTCGAGGTCAGAAGAAGGGCTGCAGTGTGATAGGTCGAGGTCAGAAGAAGGGAACTAAGGTAAGTTTTCCACCAGATCAAGCACACTATATACCTCTATCTACTATTTACAGTCTAAACCATAAACCTCACCGGCACAGCTGTGCTGGCATTACCTAACCCTAACATTTCTTTTCTCACTATCACTAACTGTGTGGAACTGTTAAACATGTAACAGAGGAAGCTTGGAAAGCAAAGAACCCCTTGTAAAGAGCGGCTGGTACCTCTGGCTTCATATCTGGTGTGCAGACCAGAGATCTGGTCAGAGAAATTCTTCAGCCACATGGCAGCACATGCAGCAATGTGTGCTTTGGTAATATAATATTTAACACATTTGGATAAAAGCGCTTTCTCTTCCTGACTGCCGAGGCGAGAAGGAGCCTCCAAGAGTTGTGTTACAAAGATCCGCTCAAGCAACAACAGAAACAGCCTCATCGTACCCCTAACAATCACGCTTTGATGTCAAAGGCAGCCAATGGAACCAAGTGGACCTGGTTAGTGTTTGGCTTGTACTGGTCTCTCTCTGGGTCTAGTCTCTCTGGGTCTAGTCTCTCTGGGTCTAGTCTCTCTGGGTCTAGTCTCTCTCTGGGTCTAGTCTCTCTCTGGGTCTAGTCTCTCTGGGTCTAGTCTCTCTCTGGGTCTAGTCTCTCTCTGGGTCTAGTCTCTCTCTGGGTCTAGTCTCTCTGGGTCTAGTCTCTCTGGGTCTAGTCTCTCTCTGGGTCTAGTCTCTCTGGGTCTAGTCTCTGTGGGTCCAGTCTCTCTGGGTCTAGTCTCTCTGGGTCTAGTCACTCTGGGTCTAGTCTCTCTCTGGGTCTAGTCTCTCTGTGACTAGTCTCTCTGGGTCTAGTCTCTCTGGGTCTAGTCTCTCTGGGTCTAGTCTCTCTGTGACTAGTCTCTCTGGGTCTAGTCTCTGTGGGTCTAGTCTCTCTGGGTCTAGTCTCTCTGTGACTAGTCTCTCTGGGTCTAGTCTCTCTCTGGGTCTAGTCTCTCTGTGACTAGTCTCTCTGGGTCTAGTCTCTCTCTGGGTCTAATCTCTCTCTGGGTGTAGTGTCTCTCTGGGTGTAGTGTTGCTCTTGGTCGGTGTGTGTTTGTTTGTACTTTTCTGTGTATGTGTTTGTGTATTTGTGTGTGTGTGTTTGTGTGTGCATGTGTGCGTGCGCATGTTTGTGTACTTTACCCAGAAAGTGAAGGACATTAGCTATACCCCTGCCACCTTCCTCCCTCCGCCCACCCCCCCTTTTTTTTAAACCACTTTGTCCCTCTCTCTTTCGAAGAGGTCAACAGAATAGTTGTGTCAACCACATGCCTCCTTGACTCGATCCCTTCCTCACTCCTCCAGGCCATCTCGAGCGACATCCTGCCATTTCCCACCCCCCAGACTGGTATCTCTTCTTTTTTTCCTCTCTAAATCACTGGAAGGTCTCTAACCAACTGTCCTCCAATCTCTCATACAACAACCTGCTTGACCCGCACCGGTGACTGAGACACTCCATGCTGTCAGAGGCTCGTCCCTCTCATCGGTTTCATTCTCCTCGACCTGTCCGCAGCATTCGACATGGTGAACCATCAGATCCTCCTCACCACTCTTGCCAAACTTGGCATTGCTGAATGTGCCCTATCTGGGTTCACATCCTACCTGACAAATCACACATTTCAGGTCAACTGCTGGACAACTGCTTATCACCTGAGGCTTAACCTTGACAAGATTGAGCTCCTCCTAATACCAGGGAAAGATTGCCCACACATCGATTTACTGGTCACTGTTGAGAACATCACTGTATCTCCATCTCCAACTGCCAGAAACCTTGGTGTGGTGGTACTGGCCTCACAACCGATTCCTCACAAGGGAAGCAGCTCAGCTTCTAGTCCAAGGGCTTGTCATCTCCCGCCTTGACTACTGCAACTCTCTCTTTGCTGGACTCCCTGCCTCCACGATTAAACCTAAACCCGCCTCTTCCGCTACCTCCACTGGCTCCTTGTAGTAGTTCGCATCAGATTCAAGACGATGGTACTGGCATACAAGGCGGTCGATGGAACTGCCCCTGCCTACCTCCAAGCTTTGGTCAAACCACACACCCCAGCTCGATCCCTCTGCTCAACTACCTCAGCTGGACATCTGGTACCACCATCACTAAGAGCAACCAAAGGTCCATCAGCTAAATCACAACTCTTCTCTATCTTGGGACCACAGTGGTGGAACTAGCTCCCTGCCGATGTCAAGACCACAGAGTCGCTCACCAGTTTCCACAAAAGACTCAAAACTCACCTGTTCAGAGTTCACCTAGACTTTGCATAGCCACCCAGCCCCCCCCCTCCATGTGTTGTACATCTTGGCACTTTTCTATGCACTTAATGTACGCACCTACTGTATGTTGTATTTATTCATAGTACTTCATTGTGTAGCATTTCCATTAGCTAGCTATCTTTGCTGTATACGGGGAATGGGTTAACCTAGCGATTGTTAGTACTTGCACTTGGCTCTATGAACATCTTTACTGTACCACCAGCGCTGTATGGTTTCACTTCTTATGACACAAATACAAAAACTGAAAATTTTTGAAAAACGCTGAAATTGGTTTTGGAGAAACAGTGTGAGAATAAGGGGTGTTTTTTTACATACTGACGTTTAGTCCTGTTGATGGTGGAGAGAAGGGCACTGCTCTTAGCGACCAGCAGCAGGTGTGTTGTCTTAGTCGTGTTTGTCTGCATTTTAATCCTACATGGCACTCAATGTTTGTCTTTGTCTGGATTTTCAGTAAAATTGACTCAATGTGATTGCTCATGCAAGCAGTCAAAATGGAGATACTTTATACGATAATTTTACTGACTTTATGGAGTTACTGTGTCCCTGGATTACAAGACCAGCAACAACGTCAGCCACTAAGGGAATACTTACTGAGATGGGATGATCCGAATTTAGGGGGATATCTTTGTGGACCGGCTTGTTCCTAAGGACTTATATAAGGAGATCTGCAGACACAGGACTCCTGGTAAACACAGTAAGATTTTCACGAAATTTAGGAAATGCGTAAGGAGGGGGGGCATCAGACTTCCGTTAAAACGCTGACAGTTGTGGTGTATCCCACACATCAATACTCCTCGTAAAAGTTCAGTCGCTAAGGAACAAGGTCGATGAACTGCAGGAGAATGCAAACTACACGAATACAGAGAAGGTGTTTCTTTGCTTTCACAGAGACATCTTCAGACAGCAATGCAGATTTAACAAGTTGTTATTTTGTGACTGTTTGTGACTGTGGTGACTGCTGTTTGTGACTGAAAGCAAACGTACAAACTGCTGCTGACACTATTTACGCAGTGACTCAAAGACTTCAGTCCAACTCCCCTGATGCCCCTTGCTTACTCATGGGAGATTTCAATCATTGCAGACTGAGCAAGAGTCTAAACTTTTATCAGCATGTCACTTGTCCAACAAGGAAAAATAAGACGCTAGATCTGTGTTCTGGCTAAAAGAGAATAAAAGAGGCATACAAAGAACCCCCTGCCTCTGCTTGGTTCCTCTGACCATATCTCTACAACCTGGGGCCGTATTCACAAAGAATCTTAGGGCTAAAAGCAGGCCCTAAGTGGCAAATTTAGGAGTAACTCCTAAAAAAACTCCTATTTACTAAGGGTAATTCACAAAGTATTTTAGGCCTAAAAGTAGCTCCTAAGTCTAGGAGAGCTTAAAAGTCCTAACTCACTAAGACCTATTCACAAAGAATTTGGAGTCAATTGAGGAGTGCGAATTGATAAAGAGATATAATAATTAATAATAATAGTAATAATAATAATAATAATAATAATAACTTGGATTTTTATAGCTCCTTTCAAGATACTCAAGGATGCTTAAATACAGGCGGAATCATGAGGTATCAAACTTGTGGTTGAATGAAGTGCGGGATGCAATAACGTCCCAAGCAAACAGGAATAACCCGATCAGTCCGGAGATAAAATGTTTGGCAACAACATTTAGATGCAACACCAATGATTTAAGAATGTCGCAACCATCAGCCGTCAGCCGTGCCATAAATCAAACCATCAACGCGCTCTCTCTAGACCACATATCATCCAACAGTTTATCCAGTTTACTTGGACAATCATCAACTATACAGGATCAAAGCCCCCTTTTTGGTGATATTGACGGGATGCACATCAAAATCATTGCGCCGTCAACAGATGAGGACGCGGTCTGAGGCAGCCTTGTGAGAGGCACCATGGACCAGCAGGATGTCACGTGCTGGCTGACAGTGGCTATCCCTGCAAGACGTGGCTCTTGACACCCTATCTCCATCCACAACCGGGAGCACAGTTAAGTTATAACATGCAAGTGATTAACAGCATTACGATTGATTACGATTGGAGCACACAGATATAAATATAAAATCGAAATCCCCAAATATAATCCCCCTCCTCTCCAGCACAAACTGGGCCATCAGTAGCAATTGGTCCTGGGACCAGTTGGGCTTTTGCTTGAGTTTCACCGAGACCGCCGGCGCTCACCAAGCAACCGTCGTACTGACCGCTCTGAACTCTCAATCACTCTCAGTTCACTCAGTGATTTATCCTTAGTATGAGTAGGTCTCAGCGGCCTTGTGAATTACTTTCAAGAAAAAACTCCTGCGTACAAACTTTTAGCGCGAGTTAGGAGCAGTCCTAGCGGTGAGATGAACAGCTTTGTGAACACGGCCCCAGGTCCCTCTGTACAAACTATTACTGAAGAGAGAAAAGGCTAAGACTAGAGATACTAGGGTTTGGAATGAAAAGTCTGTTTCCAGATTACAAGGATGTTTTGAATGCACTGATTGGACTGTTTTTATGGACTCTGCCCTAAATATTGATGTACTGACTGACACTGTGTGTAGTTATATCACTTTTTGCGGGGACAGTGTGGTTCCCAAAAAAAGTTAAAGTGTACCCAAATGACAAGCCTTGGGTAACCTCATCCTTGAGACATGGGCTGCTAAAGAAACACAATGCCTTTGGTAAGGGTGTTGAAAAAAAAAAAAAAAGGGAGGCGATTAAGGAGGTGAGTGCAGATATTAAGAGGGCAAAAATACAACATAAGCAGTAAGAAAGAAAAAGATATGACAGGCCAGCACAAAAAATAGAATAAGCCTATCCACATGAATTCTAAATTCCTTTTATTCACATTTTGATATTCATCATTTTACAGACAAAATTCAGAAATTAGGGGAAGGACCAGAGCTGTCTGAGCCAACACCACTTTCATTTAATCAGGATGATGTCAGTGCCTGGTGGGATTGTGCATGGGGAAATTTAGAAAAATTGTTATTCACTCATGTCAACAAGATGGTGCCCCAGATGGCTGCCAAGTGCATTTGTGCACTAAGAGGCTGAACTAGAATCCACTTAATATCTCATTTTAAATATGCAATCCATTTAAAATTGTTCAATTTTGAATGGACAAACAACAATCAAATGGACCCATGGGCAAACAACAATCAAACATGTAAGCTGTGTATTTATAGTTGTTTTATTTCACCAAGAATCCTTTTATTCCTTTAATTTATAATTTTTCCTTTATATAACCCTTTACAAAATTTTTACTTGAACAAAACTCTTTTTTTTATTTGTTTTGTTTTGTTACAAATTTCAAACCCCCCCGTCTACCCCCCTCTCCCCCCCCCC
>JAOPJL010000097.1:16925738-16937461 GCA_027123545.1 Trisopterus esmarkii
CATAACCCCTCTGGTACCCATAACCCCTCTGGTACCCATAACCCCTCTGGTACCCCTCTGGTACCCATAACCCCTCTGGTACCCATAACCCCTCTGGTACCCATAACCCCTCTGGTACCCCTCTGGTACCCATAACCCCTCTAGTTACTCTTCTCCTGTCAGGACCAGACGGCCCAGCCTGGCTGACCTGTCAGGACCAGACCGGACCATGTCCCAGTTGTCCAGCGAGGACGAGGCTGAGCTGCAGTCCCTGCTCCGCCAGCTGCTGAGGAGCACCAGGGACCGGCTCTGTGGAGCCCCGTCCATCGAGTGTGCTGAGGAGATCCTTCTGCACCTGGAGGAGACCGACAAAAAGTTTCACAAGTAAGTAAAGTAAACTCTATCAGCCATAGAACCAAACCCAACTGTTTTCTTTGTGAAAATCATATATTGTGGTAAATATTTTAAATTCACTGTTGTTTATTTTAATAAGAATCTCAGTTACAACCAAATAATCATTTCAGAAATTGTGCTGCCTTAAGAATCTTGACTCTATGCTGGTGCTTTGGTCCCCGCCGGCGGTCCAGCTATGAGCTGGTCCGGTACCTGCGGCAGCACGTGGACCGGTCCCTGGGGGCCGTGGTGGAGGCGGAGACGGAGCCCGGGGCCAGAGGAGATGCCCCCCCTCATGACCTCCACGCTGTCACCAGACGCACCAGAGAGTCAGCCCAGTGAGTAGTCCGTACCGCCCTGGACCACCATAGGAATGACTTTGAGTTGTATTCATAATGTTGTTGGTTATGCTAACTAGTATCTACACATGGAAGCAACTTCATTCAATGCAGCAAAAAAATTTTTTTCGGACACTGCTTCAAATGTGAATGGGTTTATTTAACTCCAAAACACAAATGTGCCTAATGGATTGACTTTTAGAAGTGAAATAACAATAAAGTAAATAATGCTGCTTACATATATTCAAAAAGGTATTGCCATTTATTTGTAATTTTTTCCGGACACCGAAGCAGAGGCTTTCCATCCCCTTGAACATCACAATGCACCAATGCATGTGGAACCGCCTAATACTCTGATTCTCACACTGCACACCCCTGATTCTCACACTGCACCCTACTTAGCATGTTGTACACCCCTGATTCTCACATTGTAATAAATAAAGACAGACCTACTTAGCATGTTCTGCACTCCTAACAAGCCTACACTACATGATAACATGACCATCTGCTTTTCACCAGATACAAGCAGATGATGCAGACTCTGAAGAACACCATGAGTCTGGTGGTGGAGTCGCTCATCAATAAGTTTGAAGAGGACCAACTGAGGAAAGAGGAAACGGACAGGGAGAAGGTCCCTGGAACGTCTGAGGGCCGATTCAATGACAACTGTTCAGACAGCGACTCTTCCTTTAACCATGTGGGTACAGGAAGCCAGACACTGTGGTGTTTACAGGCACATTGTGTGGATGGATCCATTCATTCAGCTCATTTACATGTAGGGCATTCGGCAGACAGTTTTATCCTGAGCCACTGGTCGACCACGCAGGACGCCAGGGTCAGGGGCAGTCAGGCTCAGGGACACACTCAGCCAGGAAGAGCCAGGGATCGAACTAGCAACCTTCTGGTTAAAAGTCAACCTGCTCTACCTCCTGAGCTAAGCCGACCCTTTACTAGGTGGAGGGGCTGTAGGTACAATTCAAGATCGCTTTCTATAGTGTACAGTATACAAAATGGCCTAGCCATCCATAAGCTATTAGTTCACTGCTCTAAACATCTGTTCTGGTGGACTGCACCTGCCTCTGGATGAGACCACTTAGATGGAGACTGCCCAGGGCATCTCTTCACGGATTGGTTCGGTGGATCCATCTTGCCTGTCAATCTCTCAATGGCGGAGAAGCGTAGGGAGAGGGGAGTCAGAGAGGGAGGGGACATTTAAGGTGACTCTGAAGTGTGTCAGCGTCACATCCTATTCTGAACGGCCAACCTCAGTTTGGCTTTCCTATTCAAAGTCACTTATTATAAAGTCACTCCAAACAAGATTTGTGAGTGTGTGTAGCTGGGTGTACTGTTTAGGAGGACCTCTTGTGTCCAACAGCAAAATGTCCCCTGCTTGTTCTCCATTGACTCCTCTGCCTCTCCTGCAGACACATTGTAGTCAGGCTGAAGCAAACTAACCATTATGAATAGATTAGTAGAGATAGATAAGTATTTAGTGTTAACAATGGTTGCATTTCTTTCTTGTAGCACAACCTGACCCTGACCTGTTACACCCTGTACTTTGTCTGGATACGTTCATTTATTTATGGCCAAATCAAGGTCAATTCTTGATCCACCCTTGATTCTTTGAGCTTTTGACTTGCTTGATAACACACTTGAACAATGCTTGTCTTCATGTACCTAGTTATCTATTCAGGAAACAAATTATTTTTTAGTACTGATAATTTTTTACTTGCTAGTCCAGAGTATAACTATATACTCTGGACTTAACGTATTTATTTCCTTGTCAGAGTTATGCATTCATTAAACAAGAGCAGCTTCAAGCCTTGGCTGAACAACTGGACTCCAGCCAACCAAAAGAGGTAAAAACAAAAAGCTATTTTACTAAAGCAGTGATAGCGTCGACATGTTGTATTGCTTCACTGTGCAGAATGTTAATGCTGATGTGCTGGGTGCACACAGACTGACTGCCTTGTTGTGGTGAACTTCAGGTGCGTTGGGAAGCCCTCCAGAGGCTGTGCTGTGCCCCTCCCTCTGACGTGCTGAGCTGTGAGACCTGGAACAGCCTGCGCACCAGCCTGTCTGCCGTGCTGGACGACCGGGACCCTGACCTCAGTGTGAGTGCCCTCTCTGGGGACTGTTTAGTCTGCCGCTGGGCCGCATGGCCTCTGTTCCCACCACCACATGGCCCTGGCTCATTCACACATTCCTCCTTCCTCTTCCGCTGTGTATCACGTATTTAATGTGTTGTGCTTCATGTTGATCATTTTAATATCTATATATATATTTAAAAAAATGTATATTTCATCTGTTTCATAGAATAGCAGAACCTATGTTTAGCACGTGTATGTATGAAAAACAGAACCTATGTTTAGCACGTGTACGTATGAAAAACAGAACCTATGTTTAGCACGTGTACGTATGAAAGACAGAACCTAAGTTTAGCACGTGTTTACTACGTATGAAAGACACGTGGAATACACAGGAAAACACTGCTTATCTGTGTGGTATCTTGAGGGCCGCAATCAGGACTACAGGTGATTGTGAATCGTTATGTTCAAAGGCTCAGAGCAGTGAAGACATTTTAAATGGTATGTGAAAGATAATGGTGGTGCTCTGATATGACACATGAGCTGTCGTAGGGTGGGCATCGGGGGCCAAACATTGTGATGCTGGGAGGAGCTTTAGCAGGAGGTGAGGGCCGCAGTCCTGGGACGTTTCCATATTCACCTTTGGAGACAGTGTCCAGAGTCAGCAGCTATCTACCAGTTGTTGTTGGTTTGGACAGTAATGTTTGAATAGGTTACCATGGTCAACTATCTGAAAGGATATTACATACTTATGACATACTTAACCATGATCAAACATGATTTAATCTAATGGGAAAACATCACACAGATCTGATAATAATAATAAGTAATAAATTATCACGGTCAGTTCAGTTTTCACATACTTCCTAAGCACAACTGTTAATGATTTGAATGAATTGACTTATCCTAATACAATAATAAAGATTCAAACTGGGTACCTTACTTACCTTACTGGGTAATATAAATGGAATGCTGCCAAATAATGAGTACTTTACAAACACCTGTTTTCTAGTCGCAATCAGCCGTACAGTAAACTACCAAGGGCAATGTGCATTATCAATGATTAGTGGATGTGGCACTACCCCAAATCTTATTCTAATGCCCTTATTGGAAAGAACTTACTATCGAGATTTCCTGATGTAATTTTCTCCACATCTGTGTCCCTATGTTAGGAGTCTTTACTCTGTCCCTCTTCATCGTTAGGAGTCTTTACTCTGTCCCTCTTCATCGTTAGGAGTCTTTACTCTGTCCCTCTTCATCGTTAGGAGTCTCTACTCTGCTGATGCAGCTAAATGACGCCTCACTGTTGGGCCTTTTGTGTTTAAACATTCCCACAGCTGTCTGTAGGCATGCAGCGCCTCACTAAATGACCGGCCATCTCTCCACATAAAGTCACTTTATACCACACAACAACAATGTGTGCATCCCTTCTTGTCATCTGCATTCAATTAGACAGAAGATATAGGATGTTAACAGCCTTACATTATATATATTATATATTATAATCTAATATGATATACTATAATAAATATAATACTATGAAACCAAACTGGCCGGTCCGTGTAGAGATGGACAGCTCTGTACCGAGTTAAAGCTAGTTTCATATTTGATATTCATTTGATACTCAACATTCAACGTTTAACACAATCATGGAAAAGCTTATTAGGGAACTGTGCAAAGTAGTCTCTGTCCAAAAGATTTGGACAAAATTAATTATTGTGATATTTATTAGGTATTAAAATTGATTTGAAACAATATCAAAATAATACATGTATATAATTGTAACGTCTGTCCTACTTCCATAACCTTTGTTTTGTCCATGGAATTAGTCATAATGTATTAGAAGTCTAAATAAATCAATAAATACGCAATTAGATTTCAACAAAGACAATGTAAACAAGGCCAAATTATTCCAATAATACACAAACTAGCACAAACTTTTTTTTGTCAATAAAGTAAGTCACAATTAAATAGAAATCGAAAAATTGTATAAATAGGATTTTAAACAATATAATCTCAATAACCTTTGAAGTATTCCTCATATATGAAATGAACAAAGCTAAATTATACTTATAATATTTTGCCTCCTTCCACATCATTTTGTTGTCACAATTGAATAGAAAATATAAAAATATATATAATAAAATAAATAATAATTAGGATTTTAAACAATATAATCTCTAAATGTTTTGTGTTGTCTAAAGTGTTTTACTTTATGGACAAAAGGTTGTGGAAGGGGGTCAGATATAAGTGGACTAATTTGGCTTAAAAAATTTAACAGCTATTTCGCTATTATTGTTTAATATCATACTTTATTTATATTGATTTGTTTTAAATTTAAACAAACTTTTAAAAGGCAATGGAGTACCAAGAGAATCTTTTTTAACCAGCGGGAGTGTTATGATATGAACACTGGTGTTGGCAAAGTTTAAATAAGACTCTTTAGTAGTTTAGTCTTAAATGGTATAAAAATCCAGCCAAATTGTAGCTGTTTTTTTGCTGATATCGTGTGTTCTTCTAGACTACCGGTCTAGCATGTGCTCTACTTTGAAAGAAAATGGTGGCTGCCATTACACAAAGTGGTTATCAAACAAAAAATTGGGACATTTGTTGAAAAGCTCATAACACAGAAAATTGCACATACACCTAGAGTCCAACTGCCACCCCATCAAAACATTTAGTTAGCTTTGAGTGAAGAACTTAGCTTTTCCATCTGGAGGCCAAGCTATGGTATCCTTCACTCAGCCCTTCTTCTCAATGCAAAGTCCTGCTGTTACACACAGAGCTTTTCCCCATTCAATTCAATAGTCGACCAAGTATCGTTCTATCGAAGATTCAAATAGTTGTTCAGATGTACTTTGGAGTCTTTATTTTGCACCTTTTTGTATGTCATGGTTATGTCTGTGGGGAGTTTAATGTGTCCTGGTTCATATGTCATGGTTATGTCTGTGGGGAGTTTAATTTGTCCCTCTTCCACTCTTTGCAGGATAAAGTACTCAAGTTCTTTGCCAAGACCTCATCTTCCTCGCCATTCAATCTGACCCGAGAGATCTACAGCAGCTTAGGTACAGCAGCTCTAAGCCTTTCCTTTGCTGTAGCCATTATGTCCTACTGTCTTACTCCATCAGAGTTGCGTCTCAAGGCCTGATGGAAGGTAGAGTCCTTCATGAGTCTTCCATCATGTGACGCCCAGTCTGTCTTTTTCTGAATGGAACCTGATACACTCCAAATGAACACTGTCACTCATAAATGAGGACATCATTCTTTGCATATTGAGAGAAGTTGACAGTGTAGTGTAGTGTGAAGTGTCTAACATCCAGTCGACTGACAGGTAGTTAGGTAGAGAGACCTTTACCGTCCTGTACGGCGGATCTGATACAATGGAATGATAAAGAGAATGTCTGTTTCTATGTGTAGCCAAGAGTCTGGAGGGATACTTCCTGTCTCACAAGCTCAGCCTTCCCATTGGCTCAGATGGGATTGATGTCTCCAGGCCTGACCTCAGCCGTCTTCTTAAACAGGTAGGGCGTTCACCGTTTGTACGTTAGCCAATGTTGCAAAATCCCAATCAGCCAATAGTCAATAGTCTAGATTCTGATAATATAAACTGTTTGCTGATACAATATATGCTTATACTATGTTGTAGTGTTATACTATGTTAACCCTGTATTATAATACTTGCACATTCTATTGCTGATACACTATCTATAATTCAGCTGTCAGCATCGCTGTTAATAAGCTGAGAGTCTGTAGTCATTCAGATTCACTCATTGAATATAAATGAGGAATAGGACTGAGTTAATCAATACATTTCCCTCTGTTTCGTATCTATTTTTAGATGAGGCTGATAAATGACTTCCAGAAGGAGATGCCATCCTTCTGGATTCGCCACCCCGAGAAGTATGTGATCATCTTTCTGCTTATTCAAATGGTTTAGATGTGCTTTGTATAACATGTTGCTGCTTCCCCGTCCTTTAAGGTACATGGAGGAAGTCATAGAGAGCACCTTCTCCCTGCTGTCGGTGCACCCTGACCCGGGCCTGGCCGGGCCAGAGACCCCCAGAGCCCTGGAGCCTGTGTACTTGCTAGCCCTGCTGGACATCAAAGCAACCTGGTTCAATAAGTGGATGGTGTGTATGCTTATGTCTTACCAATGAAGGCCATGCTACTGATGGCTCCGGTCCAAACATTTCCCCACTTCTTATCTTCAGCATAGTTACTACAGCAGAGCTGTCATCTTCAGACTCCTGGAGAGAAAATACAAGAGTCTGGTGAGTCAAATATTTCATCCACATTTAATGGTTATCTATGACCCTGTGTACAAGTGAGAGATATCTTGATTCTTCAACCCTTTTATTAATATTAATTGGTTCCAGATTCAAAATATGTTAACACTCAGTAAAGGTTGTTTGGGTGAATATAAAGGGGCAGTTTATGAGAGCCCCCCCTTGATATGCACACACACACACACACACACAGCTTACAGGTTTGAACCACATTCATGGTTTGCACAATCTGTTTGCACTTGTTGCACTCGGAGAAAACATCTCTCTTGCATCGCACTCTCAGACCGTTGTCAAATTGCAATTGGAAGAGCTTCAGACCGTAGCACCCGTAGCCCATCAGGGTTGTGGTCCCAGGGGCTCAGAGCTCCAACCAGCACTGGTCACTGTCTGTTAGTGAGAACAGCGTGATGATGGGGATACATGGTGTGAGGGAAACAGACAGTGCTGACTCTAGCTGGCTAACCAGCCGTCAAAAAACACATGGAAATTACATTAACGATGATAAATTAATGAGGTGGTAAACAAAGCAGAACAAGCAATAAAAGAACAGGCAACTACATAGGCTTTAGATATATACAGTAAATATATACTGGGGCTGCTTCAGAAGCCAAGGAGAAAGCTGGAGCAGAATGTAGAACGAAGACACATTACGATCTGTACGTACCTATGAGGGCAGATTCTTCAGAGTGATGCTTTAAGTTATTAATGAGTTATATAAGTTATATAATAGTTGTATTCAAATAAAAATGAAACAATCGCAAAAATTGTTGACAGTGTATAGTGCAATTTTCAGATTGTTTGTGTATTCTTTCCAATATTAATTTACACATTGGAGAATTACTTTACAGATTTACAAACCAGTTCACAAATTTGAAAAATCTTTAGTACAACTACAAATACGTTTATTCTGTAACAGAATTCTGACAACACTTACAATACTTTAAAGTGAAATGCACCTCCATAACATCCCCTCTGCTCATCAGAAGCATAAGGTCTGTGTGGTCAGTGCAGCCCGTGCTTTGTGGCGCTACTATATTGTGTCTTTCAGATTGTTGCAGCCGTCCAGCAGTGTCTGCAGCACCTCACAGACTGTGAGCACAGAACCCACCAGACCAGCTGCTCTGCAGAGCAACACACCAGTAAGCCCCCCAGTGGCCCAGTGCCCACTAGATCCAGTGGTCCGGTGTCCACTGGATCCAGTGGTCCGGTGTCCACTGGATCCAGTGGAGCTTTGACCACTGGATCCAGTGGTCCGGTGTCCACTGGATCCAGTTGTCCGGTGTCCACTGGATCCAGTGGTCCGGTGTCCACTGGATCCAGTTGTCCGGTGTCCACTGGATCCAGTGGACACCAGCAAAGCGACACAGCTTGAACTAAAGTGGAGCTTTGACCACTGGATCCAGTAGTCCGGTGTCCACTGGATCCAGTTGTCCGGTGTCCACTGGATCCAGTGGTCCGGTGTCCACTGGATCCAGTGGACACCAGCAAAGCGACACAGCTTGAACTAAAGTGGAGCTTTGACCAGTGGACACCGGACCACTGGATCCAGTGGTCCGGTGTCCACTGGATCCAGTGGTCAAAGCTCCACTTTAGTTCAAGCTGTGTCGCTTTGCTCTTTTCACACATCCAGACCAGGGCTGAGCCTGTTTTTCTGGCCACTGTAACCTGTAAATACAGCTTCCTATTATTATGGGAGAGATGCTGATGCTGGTGCTGCCATGTTTTACGGTGTCCCCCCGGTCTGCTGCAGGCTCCTCTCAGTGGAGCGTCTACACCAGGGCGGAGCTGGAATATGCCTTCTTCGTCCATTCACTCTTTGTTCTGGGGAAAGTCCTGCTTTACACCAATGGCAGGAAGCTCTTCCCTATCAGAATCAGAAAACACAAAGGTACAGTTGTGTAATAATCAGACTAAGCACAAAATCTACTGACCACATCAGCAATAACTTTTATCTAGATGGTGCAAAAACAGACGTCAACACGCCTACAAAGTACACAGACACACCTTTGCCCTTCCTGCTCCTGTCCCGGGTCGCTGGGCTTCTGGCTCAGCCTGATGTCCGAGCCCTCGTGACTCAGCGGCAACCGCTTTGTTTGGAATAAATCAAGGCCAATATAACATGATAAATCTTAATGTTTCATGTTATATTGGGCCTTGAGTTACGCCAAAAGTCAATCACAGACGTAAACCAAACCGCTGAGTCAGGACTGTGGCTCTGTGGTAGTGGTTTTCTTACAGTCCAATAAATGTAAATGGGATTCTTCAGCCTTTTAGACATTTGGTCTCAGAATTGTAATTTTCCTTTCCCAGTTTCTAGTTGTGTGATGCTCCTGCAGTATGATCAGTTAAATGTGAAAATATGTGAAAAGTATGAGTTAACCTAAAAATTTGTTGTCCTTACACACGCTAAACATGTCTAGGCCTGACGGAAACAACTGAAGATATGTTCATAAAGAGCTCTCAGCAGGCCTCTATCTCTCTGTCTCTCTGTCCTCTGTCCCCTCCTGGTCTTGATGAAGTGCACCTCGTCTGTGTTCCCCGGGCTCGGCTGATTGCTTTGTTCTCCGTTCTCCCACAGTCCATCCCGCCACTTTTATTTTCTCCTTTCTCCTCCTCCACATCCACCCTACCCTGACCATCCCCTGTTATCTCCGGCTCTGTGTGGTGGGCTGATAACTGGCTGTGGTTCCCTGGGACCGCGCTGTCCTCTACATCCTGTTCCTTTCAGGCTGCTCTCAGACCCACACTGGGTAAACCTACTAATCTGGGCTCTTATCGTCCTGCTGGGGTCCTGCAGACGTCTTCAGCCTGAGCGACCTGGTGGTCACCCTGATCAACATCATGTACCAGCACCCCCAGCCCCCCCACACCGAGCCCTCGCACGCAGGTGGGCTCAGAGACACTCACACAACCACACACATACACACAGTCACTCACTCACACAACCACACACATACACACACTCACTCACACAACCACACACATACACACACTCACTCACTCACACAACCACACACATACACACACTCACACAACCACACACATACACACACTCACTCACTCACACAACCACACACATACACACACTCACTCACTCACACAACCACACACATACACACTCACTCACTCACACAACCACACACATACACACTCACTCACTCACTCACTCAATCACACACACACACACGTATGGCTCAATATGGCTCAACGGGTGGCTCAACATACACGCAACACGGACACACAGGTGGGGCTCAAGATACACACACACACACACACACACACACACACACACACACACACTCACCTACACACACAGAGGGATTAAAAGACACATTTGTTTAATGTTATGTTGGTTTGGCCGTGGTGTGTCCTCAGTATGCACCTCAATGCATTTAACATGTGTTAGAACCACCCCACTGTACCATTACCGCCCCACTGTACCAGTACCACCCCACTCTGTACCAGTACCCCCCCCCCTGTACCAGTACCGCCCCACTCTGTACCAGTACCGCCCCACTGTACCAGTACCACCCCACTGTACCAGAACCACCCCACTCTGTACCAGTACCGCCCCACTGTACCAGTACCGCCCCACTGTACCAGTACCGCCCCACTGTACCAGTACCACCCCACTGTACCAGTACCGCCCCACTGTACCAGTACCGCCCCACTCTGTACCAGTACCGCCCACCTGTACCAGTACCGCCCCACTGTACCAGAACCACCCCACTGTACCAGTACCACCCCACTCTGTACCAGTACCGCCCCACTCTGTACCAGTACCGCCCCACTGTACCAGAACCACCCCACTGTACCAGTACCACCCCACTGTACCAGTACCACCCCACTCTGTACCAGTACCGCCCCACTGTACCAGTACCGCCCCACTCTGTACCAGAACCACCCCACTCTGTACCAGTACCGCCCCACTCTGTACCAGAACCACCCCACTGTACCAGTACCGCCCCACTCTGTACCAGTACCGCCCCACTGTACCAGTACCGCCCCACTCTGTACCAGAACCACCCCACTGTACCAGAACCACCCCACTGTACCAGAACCACCGCACTGTACCAGAACCACCCCACTGTACCAGAACCACCCCACTGTACCAGAACCGCAGATGGTATCGTTAAATCCTGTCTGTGGTTAAATCATTATAACATAATGTAGAACTGTTTGAGAAACACGTAACGATTGGCAGGGCCTTAAGCTCCTCCCCTCAGCGGCCTTTGCTTTACTGCCTGATGTCATTCCCTTGGAATGAAGGCTCAGCCCTTCTGTACTGTAAGGGCTTATTAATCTTTACCTTCCACATTATACATGGGTCATATCGTTGTGCAAGTGGGAGAGGTTTCTTAGTCAGCGTCCCAGTGGCCCCGGGGTGACTCCAGCTCCGTGTGGCTGGGTGTGGCTGGGTGTGGCTGTCTCTCTTTAACTATTCTATGGTACACTGGTATGACAGCTGCATAATAGTTAAACATCTTCTCATTAGGATCTTAAAAATAGGAGGAAGGTAAGGGCACTGCACAACACAGCAGGTTTGGGGCCCCTGGGGGCCAGGGACACTGCACAACACAGTGTCCCTGGCCCCCAGGGGCCCCTAACCTGCTGTGTTGTGCAGTGTCCCTGGCCCCCAG
>JAOPJL010000097.1:16992004-17002025 GCA_027123545.1 Trisopterus esmarkii
CCCCCCCCCCCCCCCGGTGGACCGACAGGTAGGAAGGCAGACAGACAGAGAGTCAGACAGGTAGGTGAGACGGACAGGCAGACAGAAAGACAGATTCCCAGGTGGAGACAGACGGACAGACAGGAAGGAAGGCTGACAGGTACACAGACACACAGAGGGAGAGACAGCCAGACAGACAGACCGGTTGGAAGGTAGACAGACAGACAGACAGACAGACAGACAGACAGACAGACAGACAGAGAGTGCATTTAACTGAATGTAACCTAGATAATATTTATCAATAAGAAGAACCGGCTCCTTTTCCTACATTTTCGATCAGACTCTTCGTTCTCTTAATTAATGTGCACCCGTTATCATTCAACCAATCCTCACGCGCCCCTCCACTAACCCCTCCCCCTCCCATCACTCCACTAACCCCTCCCCCACCATTTCTGTAATTCAGAACCGTTTTCCAACTCTTCCTTCAGTATTCGACACTGAAACCTACCGCTGAATATCCCACATGCTTTATTTGCTTTAATTCATTCATGCATCATATTTAAAATCAGAAATGTCATTGAATAAGTCGTTTTCAATATGAGAACAAAGAAGAAGATAGTTCCTTTAAAACGGTCAACAAGAGACAATGGAGGCTGTGGAGAACACTTCAAGGTCCCATGACAGGCAGGTGTGGTGTGATTAGCCGTTACAAGCCGTTTTGAAAATCGGGCTCTTCTGACATCACAGCTGGGCGTGTCCACCTAAATGTGGGCTGGTCTACCAGCCTACCGGTGGACTGCAGCCAACGTTGCTATCGGTTACACTCACACCTCCTGGAATCAGATAACATGACTCCGCCCACCACAGAGCACAATGGCTCTCTTCCTCCACACAGTCAGGGTGTGGATGTTTAGCTCAGCGTCGTGGTGGGGAAGTTCAGCCAATATTGTTATTGGTTATTTTGGAGAAAAAAAGGTTTATTTGAACTAATTTATCTTGTGGGTTTGAATCACTTCTGCCTGGCCCACAGAAGGTTCTGAGCATGTGTTCCACGTACCACAGACCACACGTCTCTGCCCAGGCAGGGTCCATACTCCCACTAGCCCACTCTGAGGCCAAGAAATGACTCTCTTGGAATGGATTTTGGGAGAGTAAAACACTTCTTATGATAGTAAAGCATTGTAGTTTAATGCATTCGTCTGAATGAGAAATTGACACAACACCGCAATCAGAAGCATGTCTCAGCACCCACAGATTCTAAGCATCACATTTGGTCCGCCTGTCAGCATTCATTGGACGTGAAAGCAATTCAGGCTGGCTGAGAGCCTACTGGGCTAGGTATGAGTCAGAGTGGGAATGGTTCAACAGGTGGTTTACTGAGATACAAGGTAAAGGACGTGCACTCTGGAGGTGCTTCATGAAGCTTCATCTGGGTAAACCTCCACTCCATAGGTATGGGCGGAATGGTAATGAACCACGCCTACAGACTCACTTATCTCAGACCTATGAAACTTTATGGTGTTTTTTCTATGATAGTAATGTTATTATAACTCTATGATAGTAATGTTAACTGTTTACTGATGATGCTGCTAAGACCTATGTAAATGCTATGGTTATGTCTCACTTACATTACTGTATGTCAAGCTGGTTCCAGGCTAACAAGACTTGAACCCTTGAAATCCATTAGATCACTTTACAAACAAGCTCTGAAAATACTATACAAAAGATAATTCCAGTACCACCACTGTGCCATACTGGGCAAGTATAACATGCTTAGCCTTGAAAACCTCATGCTATATTCTGACATGCGCCTAATACATAAAATAATTCCCAACGCTGCTCCACCACCTCTGAAAAAATGTGTCCAACCCTGCTGTGAACGAATGCGAATACGAAACGAAGGCAGAGCCCCCAGACCCATCACTAGGGGAGATTGTAGCCTCTCAAATCGGAGCACTGTATTTGTGCAATCAGCTTTCTCTTTTAGAGCTTCTAAAGCACGGTCACTCTCCCCAGTAATCAAAAAAGTGTTACAGATTTCCATACTTTCTCACGTTCTCACATTTTAAGTAATCAGTCTTGTCAGCACTAATCATTATTCTGTACTCTCTCCATATGTCTATATTTGATATGTTTAATTGTGTGTGTGTGTGTGTGTGTGTGTGTGCCTGTTGTTCTTATTTAATTGTATCCTACTTTATTCTTCTTACCTTATAAATAATAAAATAAGGAGCTCCAGCTGCTGGTGAACACAGTGGGCCACGCTAGCAACGAATGTCTGCAACCATTGATAACAAGTCCATACAAGCACTCAAATCACATAACTTACTTTAATAATCGCAGAGCGTATAAGAGACAAGGGTAGCATATTCATTTATTACTAATGGTTAGAGGGCAGGATATCACCGATGACAATCTGTTACCAAAGCAAGAATAACCTGTCAATCTTAATCCCAGCGTACCACAGGACACCACTAGGCCACTAGAGAGATCGCTTTATCAGTGTTACTGAAATAAGTCTCCAATTTAGAGAAAAGGGGTAATTCATATGTTCTCCCTTAGAGAACGTTCCACTCTGCTGCGAACGCAGGGGGCGTTCTTTTCTTTTCCTTTCTTCCAGAGGTAGTTTGACGTCATAACCAACGGGCGTCAGCCCGGCGGTTTGTGCGGACGTGTAGAGCTCTTCAGGGCAGCGGTGGGATGTGTGTCTGAGAGGCGGTTGTAGTACAACGCCACGGTGTGAGAGAGGGCGACCCTTGGCAGCGCCGCTACAGCACACAGCACACTGCTGTTGTGTGGAACAGATGGCAGAGTGTTGCCCGTACTTGGCCAGCGGCCGCACCGCTATGACTCACTGGACCGAGGGGGGGGCAAGCCTCAAGCACAACGGCCTTCTACTGAAAATAACTATTGTTGTTCATGGGGAGGAATGCAGGATTGGGTGTAAGCATCGCGAAAGAGCTAGAAGGAAGGCCAACTCACCGGTGCTTTTGGCAGAAATAAAAGTCAATAAGAGCACCGTCTTAAGAGATAGAGCATCCAAAGGGCCTGAGACTGAGGCTCCAAAGAGTCCCTTGATAACCCACGCAACACGCTGGGAAACAGGCCTAGCATGTCTAGCCTCACACGAGAATCTCTTGACCGCACACCACAGCCTGGGGGCCAGCCCACACACCACAGCCTGGGGGCCAGCCCACACACCACAGCCTGGGGGCCAGCCCATACACCACAGCCTGGGGGCCAGCCCACACGGCTCCTGCTCTGATAGTGGAGAAAGCCAAGCTATTCTCCAGGAAACACTGAGGGGAACCAAGCACACCTATCACCTGGAGAGAGACCACCTGGAGAGAGAGAGACCACCTGGAGAGAGAGAGAGAGACCACCTGGAGAGAGAGAGACCACCTGGAGAGAGAGAGACCACCTGGAGAGAGAGAGAGAGACCACCTGGAGAGAGAGAGAGAGCACCTGGAGAGAGAGAGAGACCACCTGGAGAGGGAGAGAGACCACCTGGAGAGAGAGACCACCTGGAGAGAGAGAGATCACCTGGAGAGAGAGAGACCACCTGGAGAGAGAGAGAGACCACCTGGAGAGAGAGAGAGAGACCACCTGGAGAGAGAGACCACCTGGAGAGAGAGAGAGACCACATGGAGAGAGAGAGACCACCTGGAGAGAGAGACCACCTGGAAAGAGAGACCACCTGGAGAGAGAGAGAGACCACCTGGAGAGACCACCTGGAGAGAGAGAGACCACCTGGAGAGAGAGAGAGACCACCTGGAGAGAGAGAGACCACCTGGAGAGAGAGAGAGACCACCTGGAGAGAGAGAGAGACCACCTGGAGAGAGAGAGACCACCTCGAGAGAGAGCGACCACCTGGAGAGAGCGACCACCTGGAGAGAGAGACCACCTGGAGAGAGAGAGACCACCTGGAGAGAGAGAAGAGAGAGAGAAAAAAATCACTTTTTACCAACGTCATTGTTATTCACAGCTGCAGCACGCTGAGGCACAGCCCCTCCCACAGCCCCTCCCACAGCCCCTCCCACAGCCCCTCCCACAGTGCCTCCCACAGCCCCTCCCACAGCCCCTCCCACAGCCTGGCCCACAGTGGGCCAGCTGTTTCTGGATAGTCAGGAGGCAGCGGCTTCTCGTTGGCCATCCAGGGGCCGGCCAGAGGAGGGTGACAGCGAGGTGTCACCCTGAGGGATGGCCCACCCCTCCACCCTGGGGGAGCCGGTGAAAGCCTTCACCAGTACCTTCAGAGAAGACTGCTCCTCAGCCGCCGCTGTGGGATGGGCGGTGGGGACGGGGGGGGTCGAGGGCCCTCGGGATGACCACAAGGGTCTGAAATAGTACCCCTGCATGTTGTCCATGTTGTCTCCAGGATGCCGGTGTTAATATCATGTGGTCTAAGGCTACGCTTCTAAACAGAAGTGTAGCCCAACTTCCATTGTGAATGTGAGGTATGTCGTTTAATTGCATCAGTCAGGTTAGGCTACTTTGTAATTGTCTGAGTGCTGCTGCCTGTCTGCTGGTAGGTACCCTCCTCTAGACAGCCAGCACTCATGCCGGATCGTCTTTATGATATCATGATATCTGTTGATTATCTCTCTAACAAAGAAGTTGACCGACGTTCAAACTGCATAAGTTGCCATTGAGATGTAGATTTGTGTTTTATACACTAACAGACTTTCAGAGGGACGTTATTGCAAAGCTTGTCATTGGGAACACAGACTACCCGGGCCAGCTGACAAAGCTTGGTGGAACAACCTCTCTTATACAGCCTCCAATCAACAATGCATGACTGTAAAGTGTATTTAATGATCTATAATGTGTTTAAGATTCAGTTGGCCAAGGGCCAATGGGGGTAGTGATCCAGCCATTCCCTACAAAATGAGTTTAATATTGGTTGTTTAGTGCATCCCATTTAATATGTTAATCAATTTTACAAGTTGTCTTCTTCGTTCTAAGATGCTCGGGGAAGTATTTCAATTAGTTGGATTAAATTCAACATATCATGGAGTACATGGGCTAGTTTTGAACATTTCAGCACTCTGACATTTGTCGCAATTACGCATTTACAGCAGCGATTCCTAAAGAAGCTTGTCATTTGGGAACCTTTCTAAGCCATTAACCATTTTACTGTGATATAATTGATATAAAACAATACGACATCTCACTCGGCTCACAGATGGGTGAGTCGGCTCCCATAGTTGACTCAAACTTGTTCACATATGATCCATTTCTAACTCTGCTCTTCCCTGGAAATCCATAGTTCTCGGGAAAGCACAATTTGAATTTGCTCAGCGAGTCACTCGGAACTGGGAATGAGCGATATACTCACTCCCCGAACATTAACCAATCACTGGCCCAGAACATTAACCAATCACATCGGTGTATCAAAAGCAAAAGCGTTTCTGTTTTACCGACCAGATACGGCAAGTCTTATCTATTGGTTAGCTCCGCTGGTCTGGATACGTCACCCCTTGTGTTCTTCTGATTGGTCGTAGTGTTATCCAGTGTTAGGCAGTGTTATGCATGCAGTGATATTTTCAAATGCATGCTTGATGCCGCCCCTCGAGTGGGGCCCTTTTCATCACTGGTTGCCAGACCCTACAGCTCTCTAGATGTGGCTCTGGATCTCCAGACTAACTCTGCTCTCCCACCAAGCCTCCAACCATCTCCCCATCTGTCCCAGGTCACTCCCTCCAGCATACAACTGTCTGACCTGAAGTCTAAACAGCCCTACAGCTACTAAGAGAAAGCCCTTCGTTTGGTCAAACAGAGGCTGGGGTCGCCGGTGCAATCTAACCCAGAAAAGCAGGAATGTAATAATCTGGAGATGGTGTTGAAGGCAATATAATGTGCCCAGCCGTGGGGGGATGTAGGGTTCTCTCAGCTTTCCTGTTGTGGGCTCAGCACACCACACATCAGCAGCAAGCTCATTTCCTAAACTCTAGATTCTAGACTGTACAATACAACGTGTGTATGATGTTGTATATACATCACTGTGTCATCGGCCTCAGTGTTTGTAGTAGTGGGAATGAGGTTCTGTTAAGGTTGGTTTCTGTGTACACATAGCAGGGAGATGAATTGGTTTGTCAGTTATTTTCCTCAATACGTATGTCAAAGTTAACATTATCTGATTAATGTGGGTTAATGGCTATGGTGGAGTAGTTTGTTCAGGGACCTCAAGAGGCCTTGGTAAACATGACCACAAAAGATAAGGATAAGCTAATGAAGGTGGCAGAGGGTTTAGTTTGGAGCTGACGTGTGAAGTACAGGAATGGTTTTGATGGAGAAGGACATTGGTTGTGCAGTAAATGGAGCAGGAGGAAGAACACGTGAACGGCTTTGGACTACAGAGTTGGAAAATCAGAGTTATTTTTTTATTGGGTCACACTGGGTCACACAGATACGAAATGAAATGACACAGCACGTCTGAGAACGTTTCTTGTTAAATGTAGACATATTGGCTACCACTCACTAATTGTACCATGTCCCGCTGTGTGTGGGCTCCCTGACCGTCCCCTGGCCCTGACTGACCCTGACCCTGACCCTGACTGACCCTGACCCTGACCCTGACCCGACCCCGACCCTGACCCGACCCCGACCCTGACTGACCCTGACCCTGACTGACCCTGACCCTGACTGACCCTGACCCGACCCTGACCCTGACTGACCCTGACCCTGACTGACCCTGACCCTGACCCTGACTGACCCTGACTGACCCTGACTGACCCCGACCCCGACCCTGACTCTAACCCAGACCCTGACCCCACCTGGCTCTGGCCCCCTGACCCCACCTGGCTCTGGCCTCCTGACCCCACCTGGCTCTGGCTCCGGCCCCCTGACCCCACCTGGCTCTGGCTCCGGCCCCCTGACCCCACCTGGCTCTGGCTCCGGCCCAGCCAGAGGCTCTGGTTGTCATTCTGGTTTCAGCAGCACTGATTCAGTCGTAGCGTTCAGACATGTCTCCTGAAGACACTAAGCGCTCTAACGATGCTGGTTCTGACATCATTCAGGATGACGTGACAGACATAGCATTTACATTTAGGGCATTTAGCAGACACTCTTATCCAAAGCGGTTAATACAGGCCTTGACACACCGACGGCGGAGTCAACCACGCAGGCCAACAGCCAGGGTAGTTCTGCTAATGTCTGCCAATACGCATGCATATATTTGCACGTTCACTTGGGCTTTGTGTGTGTGTGTGAGTGCCTTCATTAAGTACTGCTGGTGTGCTCCACAACAGAAGAATCTAATCTCTAACACCTCGTACCAGGGACATCATCACAGGCTGATAATCACAGCATCTATTTTGCCACATTTTGTCATACACACATATTTACTCCTTGCCTATGCTGCTGTGTTTGCGTTTCAGAGTCTGGGAAATGTGGGCATGATTCTTGCTCCGGTTAAAGAACGTAAGGACCACGGTTTGGTGATCAGCGAGAGATCAATGACAGGCTGTGCTCCATGGATCCCACCGCCCTGACCCAGGGGGTCTCTGCAGGGCTCACCACCCTGACCCAGGGGGTCTCTGCAGGGCTGACCACCCTGACTCAGGGGGTCTCTGCAGGGCAGAGAAGCCCTTTACGACCACGTCCTTCCCACTAGCTGGTTAGCGACAGCTTAGGAGTGGTGTCAGGGGGTGGCCCCCAGAAGGACTGAGACAGCATCTATGCCTCCCTCTTAATTGCTCCCTTTAACTTACGCCAATGTCTGTGTGGAAGGAAGAGAGCCCCTCCCCCCTACTCCTGTCCCCCATGAACCAGGAAACAACACACACACTCACAGCTAAACGCAGACGGAGCCAAGCCCAGCTGCTAATCAATGTGCCGCCCTCTGCAAACTAACTGCATCCTGTCCTGCAGTGGTTTGCTCTGAGAGTGGTAGTTGCTTGGACTTGGACCAAAGTCCGCTCTATACTTGCAGGGCATTCAGCTCACTAGAACAGAAGGTCAATATCCAGGCTAGCAGGCCCATTAGTGGACAAAACAAATCCATAGTGACAGTCACACTAATGCACAGAACTTATTCCAACAGTGTTATTACTTATAGTGAAGATGGAATTCAGAACACCTTGTGACGTACCCACCTGGTTGGTTAAGATGGAGTTGAGAAGACGTATGTTTTGCAACAGTTCAAGCTGTCAGAGCTGAGAGGCTACCATTCAGTGGAACCTGGCTTGCTGCAATTGGTGATCAGGGAATCTATTTATTTGATACAATTGATTACAATATGATTATTATTAATCTCTGAAACATCATCATTCAAGCTCAAATCCTAACAATCACTTTCATTACACTGAATCAAATCGGTCATTTGGACACTATACATTTGAGGAAATAAGTATTTGAAAATGGCCAAAAAGCAAAATACACAGCATAATGGGTCAATTTATAATCCATTACAAATGTTGATGTTATATCTATCTGAAACTGATTGGATCAATGGAAGGGCAATGTAATCACAAATGTGCAATGTTCCTGAATGAAAGATTACCTTTTAGTTTAGTTTTCTTCTCCCTTCACTTCACTCCCTTCATAATATGTATCTCTGTATCTTGCAGTGTGGATAACTTTCAGACCTGCAGTCTGACACAGTACTGACTCAGAGCATTCAAAGTCAGTATCACTGCTCAATTTCTATTCTTCTCTCAAACAGGAGAACTTTCCCCACGAGGAGGACTGCTACTGGTTATTTTTGGATGGACCTACATCTGTGAACAAATATTCTCAGAGAGGAAGTTCAACTAATCCAGGACATCACCTGGTGGATGTCCTTCTCATATCCACCTCAGACGTCCAACCTGACTTCAGTCACTTTCATTCTTCAATCCCAAAAGAGACCAGATTTCTCTTGCTGAGCAAAGAAAAGAAGAATGAAAAAAACGCGAATGAGGCAGTTAGACTAGAATACTATAGTATAGTATATAATAAAAGCACAGTAATAGCACTTTGTATACAGTTAATTGAATGCTAGTCTTTGACAGATAAGAAAGAAGAAAAATAAGAAAACGGTTCTCGGTATAAGTAGATACCTAAGCTTGGGCCTATGGCCCCCAGCAGCTAGAAATGGCGTTAGGTGTAAACCCTGCAGTAGTACCTCAGGTCACCTCCCCTTTCCCTGCTCGGCCCGCCCATGAGACCATGAGCTAGGACCGGGTAAGCACCACATGAATTGATCCTATAAAACCTTCTTTTATCATCTAGTTTTGTTTGTTTATTATAATACATTTGTACTCCATTAAGGAAGGCAGTATAACGATAGTTATGATATTATAACTCTAGTTCTATGATTGTAGGCATAGGCACCGAGGCCTTCACCCTATAGGCTTGTCCCGTGCGCTCGCTCTCGCACGCACTGAACATTTCAGCTATGCACCAATCAACGTGGGCCCCGCCCACATTCCCCACGGCACCGTGTATATAAGGCAGCGCTGAGCAGCGTCCGTCCTCCACCAGCCTACTCCGCTGTTCTTTCAGCAGTCGGAGGGAACAGCAGGAGGGAAACTAGACGGCTATGGCTACAATCATAGAACTGGAGTTATAATTTCATGACTATCGGTTGATTTCATGTAGGCTACGCCGTCTAGGCCTCGCCTTATGGGCTAAGGTGAATCAATGTACTCCTGCTGGACCCCCGTCCACAGACCTCAGTCACAGGGCACATCAGACTCAATAGGCTGAGGGCCTGCTAAACACAACAGATCTATAAATAATAGTTCTCATAAGAACACTCAAAGCGATGATCAAGAGAATAAATTGAGTCTGTAACTTCTGACTCAACAAGTATTTCACAGAATCTATGAAAACGGAGGAAAAAGGACAACAAGGCTTCTCCTGCATCCTGCCACTGGGGACGGCTAAGAAAAACCAAAGCCGCCAGTCTCCAGGGAGAGGAGTCCCCAGGGAGAGGAGTCCCCAGGGAGGGGAGTCCCCAGGGAGGGGAGTCCCCAGGGAGGGGAGTCCCCAGGGAGAGGAGTCCCCAGGGAGAGGAGTCCCCAGGGAGAGGAGTCCCCAGGGAGAGGAGTCCCCAGGG
>JAOPJL010000097.1:17028828-17040325 GCA_027123545.1 Trisopterus esmarkii
GCGGCCGGTGTGAACGACAGCACCAGTTAACATGGGCGCCGAAAGGACGCGGTCTCCGTTCCGCGGCTATTCGCGGCTATTCGCGGCGCTTCGGCGTCCGGTGTGAACGCGGCGTCAGACTCCAGCTAGAGCAGGAAACCCAACCGCAGACAGAACAGACACAGACAAGGAGGGAGAAAATTAACACACAAAAACCTGAGATCATAACAAGTTACAGGGTTATTAAAATAATCAAATTACAGCAGTAATTTCCATTAGATTACTTTTGATATAAGTGATTTGGCCCACTTTGAATGAATATGACAAAAATCGTGTTTTTCTTGACCTGTGTAGTATGTTGTATGTCAGGGTGAGGGTCCTGCTCTGGAAGAATTGAGTGTTGAATGTACACCTTTCAGAGATCAAATTATGTTCACATCAAAACATTCACATTTTGCACAATGAGGTGTGTTCTGTAGCACAAGCATGTGATAGAGTGTAAATTACTCTGGGTCTGTATATATAATATATAATTACAGTTTTTTATTTGAATTTCTACTAATCATAATCTAGTAACAGCATTTGATAATTAATATCCACAAATAAAAAATCTTAATAAATGACACTAGAATAAGCACAAATCTGATCGGGGACTTAAATTTCACCTTATTTTTCTCGTCTGTCCTTCTCACTTCTCCAGGTTGATGGCCCCGTCTGCTTCTTGCTTTGACTTTATGCGCATCAGCTGGTCCAAAAGTGCCACTTCAAGACGATTTCTGGATGCTGTTTTGATATGATTCATCAAACTAAAGCCTCTCTCACAATCTGCACTGGATGCTTGAAATGTGGCATAAATATCCACAAGCTGCTTTAGCTCCTCACATCTTAAGTGCTGCAGCCACCATATCTGAGAATGTGCTGATTGACCCTTGTTTCAGTTTTTGCTTCACTATGTACTTGAATTCAGCATATTCACTGTTAATGGCCTCCATAGAATGTGGGTGGTGGAGAATGGCCTCATACTTCTTTGCCATAGCAATGTCTGTTGATCCATACTCAAAACTGATGTCTGAGCTCAATGCTTCAATGTCAAATGCAGGCGACTCCTTTAATCATCCTCTGGAAAACGAGCATCCAAGTGATCACAGAGCATCCGAATAAAAAGAGTAATCTCACCGGTATTTCTGGCATCAGCTGATGAGGTCCTCGTCGCCTCTTTGACACGGTCACTCCACTGAACATCTTTCTCATCATATTGGTATTGGGAACGCAACTTCTCAATCTTTGTTCTTGCAAAGCAGTGTCCTTCAATCACAGTCAGGTTGCGTCTTTGAAAAGAAAGGCAGAGTTGTGCCAGCTCGCCCAAAACATCTAGAGCAGTGAGAGTAACCTTGAACTTTGAATCTCAGCTTTTTTTAGCAGTAAATTGCCACTGGATCTCTGTTATCACTGGATTCTCTCTTGCAGTATTCTTCAAGCACAGTGTAGTTCCTCAGAACAGCATACACAGCTTGATGCTGCGACAGCCATCGCACTTCGCTCAGAGGCCTGAATGACAGTGTATCCTCATCGAGAATCTTTGCTAGGTCCTCCATTTTGCCCCTCTTCACAGTGGACTGAGAGAAAGTGGAATATACAGTTCTAAGAAGTTTCCACATCTCGCATCAAAGGCCCATCTTTCCAGGCATCATCAATGCCCAAGTCCTTAATATGGGCCAGTTGCCGCTTTAATAAAGCTGCAACTCCGTTGTGCTTTACTGAGGCGCCATCGGAGGTCAGCATCACCATTCTCTCCAAGTCCAGTCCATGCTTGGAGTAAAACTGAGTGATTGCCTGCACAATATCGTGAGCAGTGCATGCTGTCAGCTGGATTATGCCGCTAAACACAGTTTTATAGTTGAGTCATTTTCCTCCCTGTATTTAATATATAGGACTAGCATTTTGTGCACTGTTATGTCTGTGCTCTCATCTACTATCAGGGTATGCCAGGGTGCATTTTTAACATTGCAGATCGTCTCATTCTGCACTATCTCATTGATTGAGTTCACAAATTCAAAGGCATAATTTTTGTTCCGCCATCCTTCTGGTATACTCGCATACTTTGCCATGTGATCGTATGATGTCCCCGTCCCACTAAGAGGTCTCCCATTCTAGTCTAGTAGTCTTTCCAAGGGCTAATTTCCGCACTCTGCAGTCTGAATCTGTCTGTTTTTACCAGCTTTAGAGAGGCACTTTTCCCGGTGGTGGCCCAGTGGCTTTTCAATACCTCACCTCTCTTCCTGCATGGCCCCCTTCTCTAGCTCATAATCAGATGTGGCATCATCAGCAGGTTGAACAGAGTTAGGCTGGTAGCAAATGGATAACGCCTTCTTTATATTAGAAGCATTGGTGCAGTTGATAAAGCTGAAGTTCACCACAAACTGTGCAGAAACTCCTAAAAAACCCTGCAGCTTTCTGTCACTCCAGATGTCAAGTTACTGACCTGTCAGACACTGCTGAAAGCTGAACCCTATTGGCCTCTTGCTCGATCTGAAGCATCCTTAAAAGATACCTTACAACCTGTCAGCCGCTAATAGGTGTGTAGTTCACATCCACAATAGAGAAAAATACAGCAAGCTGGTGTGTTCCACAGTGGATAATAGACAAAATGACAGTGGTCAGTCAGAATGGATGCTCTAGTTTCCTTCTTCTTGGTATTTGACGAGGGCACTTTGCCAACACTAGACTTGTAATAAAGCACACAATGCAGTCAAAACAAAGGTTTGAGAGTTATGAGTCCTGATCGACTGATTGCATTTAGTTATCCCTATAGCTGTCTGCCTGCCTCTGCTGCACCCACAGAACAATCGCCGATAGAGGGGCTCGTTCCAAGGTTTGGACTCAAGTCAATAACTTAAGCCACATGTTTGACTCAATACTAATGCTGTAATGATGAAGTGTAATCTTCATCATTCTTTCATTCTTTCATTTCATCAGATTTTTCCAAATCAGTGGTTTTGAGGAGGTGGCTCAATGTTGCTCTGATTACTGAACGGAGGCAGGGAAGCTACAGTAATATGAAAAAGCATGACCTCCATAAATAAATGGAGGTCATGCTTCAAATGAATGGGTCTGAATATCAGGTTTGTGTGTGCCGCTGGGACAGAGCACCTATAAAACACTATAACCTGCGTGATTTGAAGTGATTTCTTAGTTGTCATGCCTTTTGGCTCCCCTTGATACAAGTCTACAAGTCTTTTCTTTGGGCTAGATAATTGATAAATGTAATGTCATATGGCCACTACTCACATATTCAACTACTGGTTTAATGTGATACAGTGATGTCAGCCTTCTCAACCTTAGCCCAAAAAACTAAATTAAAAGAGATTAATCAAAGAAATAAACTCAAAAAAATCAATTGACAGAGGCATGTTTGCCTCCTCTGTTGCAGCACTCAGAGTAATGAGGGATTATTAACATTTATATTGGAAGATGAATCCCCATTAGAGAGCAGCTGGTGGATGAATTTACTTCTGCCTCATATGCCTGCATTTGTTTTTTGGGTTGAAAATGTTTTCAAGCCAAAAATACGAAAATAACAGCCGTGAAAACACAGCTCCTGTAGCTCATGTGACTTAATATCAGCACCTGATTGTAGTTACATTTACGTTTATATAGTTACATTTATATATATGATGTATAGAGGCATGTGATTGGCAAAGGCAGATCAAAGAGCACGGCACCACAGCCAACCACCATTTCATACCTTTTCCAGAATGGTAAAAATAAGGTCTGGTTGAAACCTTCAGAAACCCTGAATGATCAAAAAGCAAGTGCAGTGTACCAGCACTGTATGATCAAATGAGGCCATATTATTCCCTTTAGTTATAGCCATTTCACTTGATATCATTTCATTTGATATCATCTCAAATAAATGGCCTGAAACCACCACCCCAAGTTGTTGTACCGTATTTGTTATGATCAAAAAGCAAGTGCAGTGTACACTGTAGGATCAAATGAGGTCATATTGTTGACTTAAAGTAAAGCCTTTTCACTTAAAAGTGACATAAAGCTTAAGTGAATGAAAACTAGGGCTGAAGGATTTGGAAGGAAGGATTCATTTAGAATTTGATTTTTTTTAAACAATATTGCGATTGCGATTTAGCATGCAATCTTTATTTTTTAAGTTCCTTATCTTTTATATTATTCACTAAACACAAGCAATAAATCATTGTATAGTATGACCAACACAACATTGGAACACATGAACTGCTCTTCCCTGTAGGCCAGGCCGCTGTGTTGAGATGAATTGATATCATAACATCTTTATTGAACTATCGAATTGTAAAAGGAAAATAAATAGGAATCTTACTGATCTCCAGCAGTGGTGTTTAGTAAGGAAGTATAAGTACTTTGTTAGTGTACTAAAGTAATTTTTGAGGGATTTGTACTTCACTTGAGTATTTACATTTATAGCAACTTTCACTTTTAATCCCCTACTTTTCCAAAATAAAACAAACTTTTACTTCGATACATTTGCCCTTGCTGAAGAAATTAGAAATGTCCTGACGATGGCACGTGGGAACAGCAAGTTTGGCCAATCAATGGTGGTCCTAGCTAGAAGGTAACGTTGATTGACAGGTTGCTCTCAACCCACCATGGTTACATTTTGTTTGGACTCACGGCAAGTACAGAGTGTTGCGAGATTGGGCAGTTTGGCACACCGTTTCGCTTTGACCCAATAACGTTAGTATTACGGGGTGGGAGATAGGCACCTGTCCAATAGTAATTAGGGGCGAGAGAGGACCATCAGACCTGTCACTCAAACCTCCGCGCCAGGCATTTGCCTACTAGTTTTCATTCATGCAGCCCCTATGGAAATTGTTTCCACATCCACATACTATTTCCATGCAGTTTCACAAACTTTGACATCATATTTAAATCAGGCTAATTGTTTGCATGTTTGTGCTGTGTATAGCCGTGTATATGTGTGTGTAAGCTTTTGTTCCAGTACCGACCTGCCGTGGCACGTCAAAATAGCAACACCAACTGTGCTATCCGCTAGAGTATTTAGACAAGGTATTTGTGGGTCAGTTGCGCGATTGCTTTTTGGATCACTAAAAGCACCAAGTATAATATGCGCCGGAACACGCCTCTGCTTTTCACCGACACATCTCTTCAGGCGCAAGTATAGTGGTGCGAGTTTGCTGCGGGGGAAAATCTGCTTTGTGCCGGATGCAAATTAGCCACGATACATGCGTTGGTTTAGAAAGTCAATTGCGCTGGGTGCAAGATAGGGCCCTTAGTATTGATGTTATAGTTGACATATTTTGAAAGTTCCAATAAATGTCAAAACAGTATTTACTTGTACTTTTACTTTCAATACTTAAGTACATGTAATGTAAGAAAATTACTTTTGTTATATAAGTTACAATTAATATCAGTTCCTTTAAGACTTTTTAATCAAGTAGTATTCTATTGGGTGACTTTTACTTTTACCAGAGACATTTTCTGGGTAGATATCTGTACTTTTAGTGTGGCTTTCGGGTACTTCTTCCACCACTGATCTTCAGTCAGTTACAGTCACAAATCATGCAACTAAAGTGCAGAAATATAAAAATATCAAATATGTGTCAACTCAAAAAATAGGTAAATAACTAAAAGTCGTTGCAATAAACATGTCATATGTAAACATTTAATGAAAAATAAAATGTGCGAGCGAAAAACTCAGTTTTTCTGCTCGCTGCAACTCTGTTTTGAATAGCTCCGGTAGGGCAGCCTAAACAAAACCAGTGCGGGATGGCGTGCTGTACTGTTGGCCAAGCATCTTTACCAAAGCCGTTAACGCGGCCGTGGTCACCATGTTGTTGGGCATCATATCTTTCCCTATGAACTCTGTTATCTCCTTAGTAATTTTGCGGAGCCATTTTCATACCAGTGGAGGCTTCTCCAGTGAGGCTAGGACAATTTCCACTGGAGGGTGCGGAACGGTTCGCATTTCCACCACCAAAAGTGGGCAGTCCCGAAATAAACGCGCTGAGCCAACCTGTTTTCCGACATTCCTCTGTTGGGTTACCAAGCCGTCTGAAAGGGTGTCGAAAACGTGGAGCTACACACGCTGTTATTCTGAAATCACGTTAAAACATCCCGTTTGGTATGGCCAGGTCACTGATATCTTTGCAACACAAACAGCGGGAGGATTGACTTGATCTATAAATGAAGTCCCTCAATCTTATTTATTCGTCTTACCACCATGACCAACATTCTGAAACATCCACTAACCTCCACATGTGCCTCAAACAGCGTTAGGCTTACAGCGCGTGTAAATAGTTGTGAAATGTTCTTATTTTTTAAAATCTTTGTTACTCCGTTTGATATTATGGAAAGGTTGTTAGAGAATGGTTCGGAGCATGATGCATTTTAAATACAATTTAATGGTCTGACTTTTGGTCTTGTGTCTTAATTTTTCTTGAAACAATTGCTGAAAATAAACATAGCCAAATTACAAACAATAGCTTCAGTCATTGAGGGTAAAAACAGGGCCAATGATAAAAACAGGCCCATATTTTATTTTATTTTTACAAATCAAGAGGCCTGATTTGACTATTTGGCTTTGCATCCTTTCCTTCTGCCCTTGTAGTCCAAGACATGCTGCCCATCAGCTTTTTTTTGGATTTGTATAAATTGTATGGCAACCAATGCGCACAAGCACGCAGTCCTTCCTCCCTCAGTTTAAAAACCACCAGCTGCCACTGGTTCATACATACTCTGATCATTAATGTCAGTGATCGCTGTCGGGTGGTCTTCAGCCTACTTGACACCCTGGCGGTCAGGGTTTCTTCAACAGATCAGAAGTGTAGCGTGATGAGTTGTTTTCTTCATTTACTGCTCCTGCTCGCATGTCACGTGAGCGTAGTTATGAACCCCCGTGGTTAGATTGTTTAACATAAAACTTAATTTACTTTTGTATCGCAGCCTTTGCAACTTGAAAACTGCATTCTATTACATTACAATGTCGGCTTGAATTCGAAAAAAGGCAGCTGGACTTGTCGAGACCAGCAAGAATATTTGCGAGACCAATGGCCAAGATCAAGTCAGTGTGCAAATACCAACGAGTCCAAGCCAAGTCCGAGACTATAAAAAAAGCGTCTGAAAGTCTGAAAGAGAGAAGAGGAAGAGTCTGAAACTGAACTGAATAATCTTCACATACCTGAAATATCCAATCTGAAATGGTGATGTTAACTGACAACTGATTTAGGCTACCACGAACGCAGGAGAGCGACTGGGCTGCAGAGGTGTGGATCAGGGCTTGTTGAGCTTGCTGAACACAAACCAAATTTTTGTGGATACTTGGTTTTGTGTGCCCGTGGGCCACACATTGACGCACTTAGCCCGAAACCTCCCCATGCCCAATTATGGGTAGGACTTCCGCTTTTAATGGCAAAACAATATATGAAATCTATTGAACTGCTGAACTGTTGTACTGCTGATCTGCTGTGTCAACACAAAGTGTACGTAAGTGTAAGTATGTTAGTGTACTACAACACACTTTTAGCTAAATCAATTTCATAAGTACACTAACTCACCACTATAAGTATTTGCAATGAGTATACTTTTTCACTGAAATACAGCTTAAAATGAACTTACATTAAAGTGCACTTTATGTAAGTATCCTTAAATCCACTTCTAACAAGGTTTAATTGAAGTACAAGTGCATTTTAAGAGTGTATTACAAAGGACTTGAAAATAAGTACTTTTCATAAGTACACTAAATTACCACTTTATGTATTTGCAATTAAGTACCCTTACTTTTAGTACCCTTAAGTACAATTTACAATACACTTAATTAAGTACACTTTTCGCTGTAGAGTAAATGGGCATAAAACAGTGAGCAGTTTCCTGTGTATCAGTGAACCCACTGTGGGGTGCAAGCCCTTTAAATGAATGAGGCGAGAGCTCTGGACACCCTTTAACCCTTCCCTCTGTCACCTTCCCTCTGGCTGCAGTAGAGACAGGGTTATGGGCTGAGGGGGGGGCTGGGCGCTGGGCGGCGTGAGGTGATGAAGCTTCAACAGCTATACTTTTATTTTCCAACTCCTGAATATATATTTGTAGCTCAACCAAGCTCAAAAAGTTACCATTTATAACCTACAACATGCCAGTAGTAGGAATCGAGAGACAGTTTGTTGTCAAAGACAGCACATATTAATTGTGCTTAGTACACAAGCGTTACATTGGGTTGCTTTCATCCCTCTCTTGGGAGCTCCCTTTAGAACTCTTCATTCTGCAGCCACAATGAGTCTCATTCTGTGTGCGTGGGTGCATCTGCATTTGTTTTTCTTTGTATTGATTATAATTAATATTTTTAAACCTGCTAACTTCTCCAGTGTGAATAGCAATACCGAAAAAAGTTAACTTTACTGATACACTGATATTTCTAAATCTACCACCATATCCATTGAGCAGTTTTTGGTGCACACCCCTCCAAGTGATGCATATTCCATCTGAGAAAATGAGGTCAGGCCATGTGAAGCCTTTCTTCCGTGTGAAGCCTCTACCTACCTGGTCGTCAGGCGGGAGCGTGACTAGGATCCCAGGAGGTGTGGACTTGTATTCCAAGCTACCGCACCAAGGTCTCAAAGAGTTCATCAACCAGTACACTAACCACCATCCCACTGGGTTCATGTGCAAGATAGTTTGGTAGAGGATGCAGAGTGAACCCCACATGGCTCTGTTATATAATAAAGAGATTCAAGAGCTGTATTAGTACATCAATAGCTAAACACAGGGTAGTTATCTTGACTGACAATCTAAAGACAAGCCAAAGGTCAAAAAGCCCAAAAAGAAAAACGACAAGAGTAGGAAATAATAATGAGAGAAATATGAATAAAAAAGATAATAGAAATACAAAGAGGCATGTCAAGTGGACATGTGCCTGGGGTAGACTTATGTATACTATAGACATTAAATAAACCCAGTGGAAAACTATCAATGCCTCTACACACTCCTGCTCTCCACAGACCCACCAGGGCACACCTCTCCACAGACACACACCATGCCCATGGAACGTCCCCTTGTGTTGTTTCTGATGTGGACGGGTGTATGGATTACTGGGTGGATGGATAGCTTGTTCTCTCCAACACCAGCCAGAGGCACACAGGGCTCAGACTCTGTAATGAAGAGCTGGGCCTCCTGTGCCACTGATAAAGGAGGTCCCCGTCTATGTTGCATGGGTCATTATGTTGGAGGGTGGCTATAATAGCCTTGTGACAGACTGCATGAGCCGCTGTGCCGTGACAAATCCATTGCTTAATATGCTCTGATCCCTTCTCTGTCAAAGCCATTAAAAATGCAAACGGTTGGCTGATATAATCTGCACCCCGCCTTCCTGTGTCCCCAATGTAATCCGGCTGGAGCTCTGAGTCAGGCAGGTTGTTTTGCATTGTTCAGGCTGCTCCTGAATCACATTCCCAGTGAGTGGAGACTCTTCTTCTGACTCCCATTCCCTGTCGATCAAAGCTCTCCCTGGACAGAAAGCCTTCTTCATTCTTGCTCGAGTGACTCTCAGAGAGACGCCTTGAAGGAGAACATTTCATTCATTTGTTAGGAATACTGTTATTCCCTTTTTACATGTATGAATATTTTTAAATAGTGCAGTTGAAAGGCTCAATCTTTATTGGGTGACTCGCGCTGGCTTTCCATGAGCGCAGGCACAGGCAGGGGAGAAGCCCCGGTCTGCCCCCCGGTCTGCCCCCCGGTCTGCCCCCAGTCTGTCCCCCGGTCTGCCCCCCGGTCTGCCCCCGGTCTGCCCCCCGGTCTGCCCCCCCCAGACAGGAGTCTATATGAACACCCAGCAGAGTTAATGGTAAAACAAACTCATTAGATTAGTAAATGTACAGTAAAGACCTTTTATCCTTTATGAGACCATTTACTATCATTATTATCAATGAACTATATGAACAAAATCCATATTTGAAACATTTGGGTATTCTTTTTCTAGCTTAGTTAATCTATTAACTTACTTTGTTAATCAAACTTGTTTGATTCAGCTAAACTTAAATTGTTAATGGCTTAGAAACTAAAGTTAACGACTTCTCTGGATCCTGTGCTTGTAGCCTCAGCGGGGGAAGCATGGACGAGCAAACACGCTGTATTTAAGAACAACTTCAAGCAGCATCAAACATGGCGACATGGGCCTGTGTTTGTTGTGCGCTCTCGTCTTCGCAGCTTGGAGCTCAGAGCGGCTGGGTATGAAACACATGGAATGAGAACAAAGTCCTACATATGAATGAGCACAGGTTCTGCAGGGTGGGAACCTGGAACTGGGAGTGGATGTTGTTACCTGAATTGGGCCACAGAATTGCCAACCACTTGCTATGTTTGCCTCCACCTCTTTAACATATCATTATGCTAACCGTTTCCAAAGAGCAGCACACTAAACGCAGAACAACATGTGCCCCTCTAGCTGCACAGGCAGAAGAGCCCCTGCCGTAGGGGCTCTCTGATTGAGGGCGGGGCCTTGCTGTCTCCATATGGCCCCGCCCGGCTGGACGTCTACATTTATGTGTTGTGAATGTGGAGGACACTGAGGCAGGGTGCTGGATAGACACGCTTGTTGAATGGATGGAACTGATTGAGGTAAAGGAGCGTTGAGCCTTCTGGCCGGCGGCGGCGGCGGGCCGCTGTCTTCAACTGGGGCCCAGGAACTGCTATTGATTTTCCTTCTTTGTTGTTTTTCTGAAATGTTTGGTAGTTGCCCTTCGACTACTTCTTCTCTGGTGTGAAAGTTCAGCAGATGCATTGCAACTTAATAATTGCTACCCCTGTGTTTACTTGAATCGAACATTAGGGAATTGAATTTTGTTCATCAGACGCATGCAAAAGAACACACAAACAAATTGAAAATAAATTAAACACGGAGCAGAGAGAGATGGTCTGGGTGGCTCGGTTCACATTTGATACCTTAGTGCACTGAACAAGAACCCCTGTTTTCTTTCATAACAATCCAGCCAGTGGCAAGAAGAACACCCTTACTCCATGTTGCTTACTTCATATGAGATAGCAAGACAGCTTTCTGCCATGGAGGACATGCCTTTTTTAACCTAGATTCTTAACACAAGACTATCTTTCCTGGCCCTGCCATGCCTTTCTCTGACACTTATCTACCCCTGGGGCATCCTGACCACATGAACTCTCGCTCCCTTTCTTTGGTTACAACTATGTGTGTCTCTCCTACTGCTGTATTATCTCCTATTATCTGCACCCCCACCAGGACTATCTGTTAACAGGTTGCTGGAACGCTGACTAGGTCTAACCCATTTCCCCAAAATGTAATACTCGGTTTTGGAGACAAGCCTCTAGCTTGTGAAGTTTTCCTTGCCCGTCATTACCTTTAGAAAGCCCTCCATGTAACCTCAGTGCCACCCGTCATTACCTTTAGAAAGCCCTCCACGTAACCTCACTGCCACCCGTCATTACCTTTAGAAAGCCCTCCACGTAACCTCACTGCCACCCGTCATTACCTTTAGAAAGCCCTCCA
>JAOPJL010000097.1:17160266-17172551 GCA_027123545.1 Trisopterus esmarkii
TCACTCACTAATTTAACTTCATGACTCACTAAGTTCACTTCATCACTCACTAAACCTTCATCACTCACTAACCCTTCATCACTCACTAACCCTCCATCACTCACTAACCCTTCATCAATAACTAACACTTCATCACTAACTAACCCTTCAACACTAACCCTTCATCACTCACTAACCCTTCATCACTAACTAACCAAGACCACAACTGCTCAACACACACTAAATAATTTCCTAGATTTTCTAAACATAAATCACAGATGAAGACATGAAAACCTGCATCTGATATATGATCAATGCATTATCAGTCATATGACTGATAATGCATGTGTGTCTATGTAACGTATGTATGCGTTACAAAGCCATCCCATGAGCTAGATGTGGAGGTGAGGTTACTATGGAAGCGGTCTGAAGTGTTCTGACCTTCGTGGAGTTTAAAGGACACAGCGACCGGCTATTCTTAGTCCCCTCACTGCGGGGCTCCGGGCTCAGAGCCGTCTGTCCTAGTTACTAGTTTGCTGTTGATATCTGGGTCTGGTTCTGTCTTCTTCTGGTGAGGTCAGACGTGTTGGAGGCTGGTGGGCGTCTGTGTGTCTGTCAGCCACACACTCGCCTCTGGTCATTGTTCTGCCACGTGCTCTCCACTTTAAGCTAGCTGTTTAAGGGCTGGTATCATGCTTTTTTAAACTTTTCTAGACTGTTATGACATATGTATACATGTCTGCTAAGATAGAAAAATGTGAGGCAGAGCCAGGGGGCGTTTCCGCCCATCCAGAACGCCCCTCAACCACTGCATGGAACAACAACAAACAACAACAAACAACAAACTTTACTTTACTTCTGTAACAGTGTGACGTCAGACTGTGGGCGGGGCTGAAGTGCAGAAGTCCCGCCCCCCCCCGGCAATGTTTACAACTTCTCAGGGGTGTGAATTTGCAGACAAAGCGTTCGACCAATCACAGCAAACTGGGCCCTCTGTCGCTGGTGTCTCTGTCCCTTCAGGCCCCTCTCCGGCCCCCCAGGGCCGTCCCTTTAGGCCCCTCTCCGGCCCCCCAGGGCCGTCCCTTCAGGCCCCTCTCCGGCCCCCCAGGGCCGTCCCTTCAGGCCCCTCTCTGGCCCCCCAGGGCCGTCCCTTTAGGCCCCTCTCCGGCCCCCCAGGGCCGTCCCTTTAGGCCCCTCTCTGGCCCCCCAGGGCCGTCCCTTTAGGCCCCTCCCTGGCCCCCCAGGGCCGTCCCTTTAGGCCCCTCTCCGGCCCCCAAGGGCCATCCCTTTAGGCCCCTCTCTGGCCCCCCAGGGCCGTCCCTTTAGGCCCCTCTCTGGCCCCCCAGGGCCGTCCCTTTAGGCCCCTCTCCCTCTATTAAGAATGTTTTTGGGAAAGGCCGGTTGAGCAGGTGACTGAAATGTCGGGTTTGCAGACGATGGAAGACCGGTTTCTACCAACGTTATGTCAACAGCAGACTGACTCCAGACTGTAGATCCATCTTAATCACAACGTCAGAATTCACTTAGCAACTTGTTTGAATGTAACATTTATGTATCCTTGTATACCTTTGTACCTTGACTTATTGCTTATGTTTAACTAAATGTATTTGTTAATCACACCCATTGATAAGACCAGTTAATGTTGAAAAGCATCAGACATCTTTCTTGAGTGTTAGGTGTTGTGTGTTTGAAGGCTTGGAACAGAGAACTGGCTCATTGACTCGACCCACATTTCTCCTTCAATCAAAGATGTTCAGACTGAACAGCAGTCAGAGTAGGACGGTTGTAGGGCTATGTTCAGTTCTCCCACTTAAATAAGCCCACAGTCTGCCTTGAAAAGGATCACTCAGATTCTAAATAGCAGAAACATTGATGTCATACATTGGGAAACCAGATGGTTTAATGAACAGAAAGAACCAAACAGTGCATGAAATTGAACTGATCATTTAATTCACTTCATAAGTTTGTTCATGTGTTTGGACACTCTGTCAATGTATGCACTATTAAACCTGTTCCACAAGGGTGTCCTTTGAGAAACAGCAGGCAAGTCCCCATATTGCCTGAATGGATCCTCTGTCTATGGAGGGAGGTGACCTTGACCCCCTGTGTCTATGGAGGGAGGTGACCTTGACCCCCTGTGTCTATGGAGGGAGGTGACCTTGACACCCTGTGTCTATGGAGGGAGGTGACCTTGACCCCCTGTGTCTATGGAGGGAGGTGACCTTGACCCCCCGTGTCTATGGAGGGCGGTGACCCTGACCCCCTGTGTCTATGGAGGGCGGTGACCTTGCTATATGTGTCTCTCCTAGGTACCTATACCTGTTGTTCTCTGAGGACGACCACCTCCCCTCGGACCACTGGGTCTTTAACACGGAGGCCCACCCGCTGCCCGTCATCCGGAGGGACAGCACAGACCAGCCCCACAAAGACAAGCCGGCAGCCTAGTCTGCTTGGTTCAAGTTCAAACTCTGGCCCTGCTCAACATATCCAGGGTCCACGGTTGTGTCTGGGCAAACCCTGAGCATGGAGGTTCACCTTACCAGTACGTTCCAATGAATATCATGTTTGACAACTGTGTTTCTCCCCTATGAATGGCAACTGACATTAGGCTTGGTTTAGTGAAGCTTTGAATCCCAGTCCAGCCTGTTGCCTTGTTCTCCTCATTCACCCCATGGATTCCTTCAGCCCAAAAGAGCCCCCACCACCACATCTCAGCACACTCCCTGATAGTCCCCCATCGTGTGGCCCCTGGCCCTGGGCCCCCTACTCTCAGTGGAGGTACTGCATCATGGTCCTGGCCCAGAGCAGGAGGTATTCCCTCCTCTATGAGGAGTGTGCTCACACACAGGATGACTTATGCTTTATATCGTAGGGTTACTATCGTATGGTTTATATCGTATGGTTTATATCGTATGGTAACTATCTTATGGTTTGTATCTTATGGTTTATATCCCTCGTTTATCCCTTCTCCCATACTGACGTTGTTCAGTATTTAATGTACTTTGTTTCAAACGTGGACGTCTGTGTTGGAGAGCAAGGTTTTCCTGACCAAACATTTAACACTTGTTCAGTCTTCAATTTAGTGCCTTCGCTGCCTGGGAACACAAAACAACATGGAGACGAGCTAAAGAGGTTCAATAGAACTGACCTGGATTGTTTTTCCTTCATGTTGGATTTCTTTAAGGTGGTCTGGTAGCTGATGAATTGAAGGTCAGAGGTTTAAGAACGGCTCATGATTTCAAAGGTCCAGTTCAATTTCTCATCTTTTGATTCCATCATATCTTCTCAACATGCATGTGGACCAGCCTCTGTAAAAGCAGAGCTTGATGTTAACGGACCTGAGGGGGGCCACCTTTAGCCGCCTGTAGCACACTGCCATCTAATGGTGGCGCAATCTTACTGAAAAGCTTTCGTCTTATTTCACAACGATCCAACGTGAATATAGAACAAAGCAAGTTAATTTCTAAAGATTTAACCTGACCATTACATAATCTTCCTTTTAGCTGCATCCCCATCACATAGCAATATAGGTCAAGTTGTTTATCTTTTGATCACTGATCAATTACAAAAAGTCTAATAACATGTCCATATGTTGATGTGCTACGTTGTAAATAACCAAAAGCATAGCACTCTCTTAGCACTGGTCTCACAGCACTCGAGATGTCACGTTGCAAGAAATCACTGAGCTTAGCTGAGAAGCAGAACAGCCATCTCAATAATGTGGTCATTCAGTGATGACACCAGTTGTTTTATCCAAAATCACACACCATAAATGGCCTTGCATCATCCATGTGGTTTCTAACAAATGACAGCAAATGACAGCTTGCTTTGCACATATTATATATTAGATCATATAATATGACTTCACCAAACATCTGAGAGAAATGATTGTGATTTGAAATGACTGAGAATAAAGAGGGATATGGGAGGAGTCAGTTTAATGGGAGGAGTCTTCCGTATCCACAGGTTAATCCTCTCCATAGAGGAGTAGAGTTTACAGCACCACCCTTCATGTCTTGCCCCGTCCTCTGCCTGTGCTTTCCAGAGCCCTGTACACAATCTAGTAGCAAACGCATTCAGATCTCCTTCTCATCACTGTGGCTCCATCTGCAATATCTTTGGTTTGTTTGTTTCCTTAGTTGAGGTTTATGGTTTAATTTGTATTCATATGCCGATGTTTAAAAATATATATATATTTAGCTTGTTAATTTATTCTATAATTGTTCAAGTAGGATGTGGACACTGGAACACACTAGAAGTCCTCCAGGTGTGTTCATGGGATTAATGTGATGTTCTTGGACATTAAGATGACATCAGGCACCACCACCACCACCATCTGCTGGACAGCACTGGTTTGGACTTCAGGCTGCTTACGTTTGAGGGACCAGTAGGACTAACCAGTAGGACTCACCAGTAGGACACGCTGGTTATGGTGTGATAAAGTACACATCGAATGCAATCAATAGATTCATGTCGGGGTTTGGGGAGACAGAGGTTAACGGATGTGTCCTCCACTGTGAATGGACGGCTGTAGGCCATGCCACGCTCCTGGTATTTTGTAAGTTTGTGTCTTTTCTTATCTTGTGTTATTTGCTTTAGTGGGATATTTTCTGTCTTGGAAAGCACAAAAATGAAGCTGTGTACCGGCTCAATGCTGATGGCAGACATTTGCAATGTGCATTACATTCAGAGATGTGGTCCACTCTTTTCTTTGGTAGATTAAGTTGCAGTACAGAAACCTTTTCAGTCCCGATGTCGTCCACCGGACACACGGCAGACGTGGGCTTTTCTCACACATCCAACCTTTTGTAGTGACACCTAATGTACGTTTTGTACATCTTAAGTATGTGTTACAGTTGGGCAACACTGTTTAAACTCAGTCTGGTGAAAGAAGTATAACAGTCACTTTTAATAATACTTTAGATAACTAAATTGGGTATTGTGTTGATATTTATTGATGCTTAGGACCAGCGTTAGGAATGTACCTGGTAGAGACCAGGGAGTCTCCACTGCCTCCCGTTACAACGTGCTCCTCACTGCACGCTCCACTGAGGCGCAGCCCAGAGATCTCACCTTGTGTCGGGTTCTCCTTCCTCATGAAGACACCGTATCAAACACATCATGGCTTTTTGGCCACCAGATTAGCTTTAATTATCTTTTCTGGAAATAAAAAGGTGTCAAATCTCGAAATAGGAATTATGGCTGACCTGATGACAAGTGAAAATGACTTATCAAAATGTTCAAGTCATTCCACAACTTGATAAAAACAATGTGTGGTGGCTAATTAGCCTATGAAAGATGGGTTGGAATCATACTAGACACTGTGATTTGCTGTATGTAAATGGATAGCATAGGTCTTGATTAGAGTTGCTGGCTAAAATCATGTCTTACAATTGTGTTATGTTATTAAAAAATGCAAATTGAGAGGATGGCCTTTCGTATTTGGACCATGCTGAAGGGAGTAAATGAGAGAAAGTTTTATTTGTAGGCCTCTGATTGTTATATATTGGCATTAAGATGCTTAAACGTGTAACCTTTTACAAACTTGACGCTTATCTTCTTTCTAACATCTTTGTCATATTTGATTTTGTTTATTCTTCAAAGCAGGTTGATTGTGGTGATACTTTCAATATTGATTATTGATTTGTCGCATTCCACTGCCTTTCCATTGTGAGTCTATCCTTAATAAAAGCTTTAAGTGCGGCGGCCCAGCCTCAGAAATGGAGCTGCAGGCCGTACCACTGGTGATCATTCCACTGCACAGATTTTACTTGGCATTTGTTTGCAGTATTTTCATTCTGTTTGGAATTGTTTTGTGTTTTGGTCTTTATTTTTGTGTTTATTATTGGAAAAATGTAAATATTCCATTAAGACAAAAAAAACATTCTACATTTATATAAAAATCGAATGAGCTTCGAAATTAAGAGTGATATTAAGAGCAGCAAACTTTTCAAATGAACTATATTTGTTACAATTCTATTGTGAATAAAACAATCTTTTAATAATTTGTATCATGAGTGTTCTGCGCCTTGAATCATTATCTGCTAATACTTTATATATTTAGTATAGTATATATATATAGTACACATACACCGTCGTACACTTCTGACTAAGTGTGGCTGAGAAGAATTGCAGATGAGGGAATGTGGCTGTTTAGTTTATATTAGCCCTTGAATTTAATTATTCATTGAAAATTGGAAATTATGGACATATTTATGATACTACATTTTTGCCTTAGTACAGGAACTTGTACCTTGGATTTGGTACAAGTCATATGTACTTGATTTTTATATTCTGATGCTCATCTAATGTGGCCTGTGTAACATTTAATTACTTGGCTTCAACCCTAGGCTCTGTTCAGTTCAGCTTTAACAGTGCACAATACGTGCATTTAGTAAGTGGTCTGATATAGGTTTAATGTATAGCTTTCTAATAAGCCAATTATAATTAAATCGAAAAGTCCAGGGACTGGATGTCCAGTTAAAACATCAGTTTGAATGAGTTCTAAGTCCCAGCCTTAATTGTGGCCTACTCTTTTTTTGTTTGTGTGTTTCTGTGTAGGTGTTTATTACACAGAGCATTATCAGTTGGACTACAAGTTGAAAGGCAGTTGTTATTGAATTTGTTATTGACTTCCGGTGGTGAATTATTTTTCATTATAAAACAGGTGGCTTAAATCAAGCGATCTGATTGGTTCCCAACGTTGTATAATGAGCGTATACACACAGAGTTCTGTATCACTCCGCGCCTAACTTGAACAGTTTATTTATATATCGAAGCAATGGAAAAATGTTTTTGATTGATGATTGATGCAGAGGATGGAAATGTTGTAAAGCAACAGGCTCAGGGTGAGTGAACTGCTCGATAGTGAGTTAGTTGGTGAACCGAGCTACCGTCTCTAGCCTTCTCTCTGGAGGACGCTACAGTGTGTTGCTTAGCAACCGTCGCCCACTTTGCAGGCAGCCAGGAGGGACTACTTTTTTGTATTCGTTAAAAAAATGATTTACCGACTTTCTCGCTTTTTCAAAATTGAGGGTGTCTATGACTTTCATTTGGCCATAAATACGTAACCGTATTACGTATTAATGTTCCTCTGTTCCGCTGTTCCTCTGCTGATCAACACGACGGATGGTCATGACAAACTCAATGGTAGATTTGCTCGTTGTTCTGGGGAAGCTGCTGTCATTTTCTTCGTTACAAGAGGCCAACGGGCGGAGGTAAACTGACTGTTAAATTGACAGGGGAGCGACGGCAAGCAGCCAATTGCCTACACAATGACACTTTAAACTCAACTAGTATCGCCACCATCATCCGAAATGTGATGTCAACAGACCAAAAATAGTCCGAAAGCCGACAGAAACTAGATAGGTAATGTGACACTCACATTATTAAAAATAGACTTGGAGCAAAGATTTACTGAGGAACCTGCCCATATGGACGGCACCTGACTAAGAACGGTCTTTGTAGACACACAGCTTGTGAAGTTATTTTTTCGTTTTGGCAAGTAGCCGTGTAATAAGCGGGTTAATGTATAGAACGTCGCCAGCCATTATCTTAAATAAGCCCCTTCATGGCGATGAAGACACCCTCGCGAAAAGGAGGTGTCCGGTTAGCGCTAAGTTTTTTCCATAGGATAAGTCTGTGATTCTCGCCTCTGATTGGTTAGAATGGCTCCCCTCCGATTGGTTATAGTGAGGGTTTGGGTAAGGGTTAACCCTAACCATAAACCTAAACCTAAATATAAACTTCTGCAAACAGCTAGGCCAAAGAGCAGCGTATTCCACCATATAGGGTTAGGGTTAGTACATCATCAGTCATTTAATAAATAAATAGTATATGAAAAGGGAAGGGGGTGCGTGAGTGCCTCAGTCCTCAGTCTACTGAGTACTGTGGTGTGGTGTAGTGGTGTAGGGGCAGGGAGAACAGCCCTGTGGACAGGTCGCCTCGTCGTCTGGGTCTAAAGCCGGGACAGCCTGCGCCCTGAGCCACTCAGACCATGAAGACACAGCGTGATGGATCATGAAGGATGGCATTGTGTAGACACAGCTCTCAGGGGGTGTCCTCTCCTTCTGGAGCAGACTTTAACAGTTTGATGCAAGCGTTTTCTATTTTAAAGACTAATGGAGTTAAACCAACAAGTGAAGGAAAATGTTATGACACTTTCAACGAGCGCATAGTAAAAAGTAGTTTGAATGTCCTTGCTTACGTCAAATGATTTTAGTTTCCTAAGCAGATACTGCTGTTGATGGCATTTCTTCAGATTGTCCTCTGTGTTGGAGGAAAACTGTCTTCCCCTGGAAGATGGTAGTGACTGCCTCAGCCAGCTGCCTCCGCGGGGGGGAGAAGGTCACCATAATCTCCTTGGTTTTACTCACATCCAGCTCTAGAAACATAGGTTTAGCTTAGGTTCAAACTTAGCTAACTAACTTCTGTACTGCCATTTCCACACAGAAACAGCAGTGACGCACCATGCTATATATATATATACATATATATATATATATATATTATATACACACACACTTCAGTGGCATGCTTAATTTCTAACGTTCATGTTCTCTTAAAAAGTGCTTATATTATGCTAGAAATACACTTAAAATATTGAAATCACCACAAAGCACACAAACGACATATTTCAAGAGAACTATTATAAGCTATTTAGGGTCTTTAGATTTCATTTAGATAGTATTTATCTGAAGGGTGGCGAAGTGCTTTGAAGAAGTACTTGCAAATGCAAGTTAGCAAATTATTATTTTGCTCAATTTGGCATTTTTACTGCACCTTGAACATACTCAAGTGTGTGTTTATGGTGTTGTTTGAGTGTTATTTAAGTTTATGCAAATCATACTAACTACATATTTCAAGCATACTATTTTAAGCCATTTAAGGTTTTTAGATTTCATTTAGAAAATATTTCAAGTGCATTGAAGAAGTACTTGTAATGTTGTATATTATTAGTTCCCTCAATTTGGCGTATCTACTGCACCTTGAAGATATTCCAAGTGTGTTTAAAGTGTTAAAGAATTATTTAAGTGTATGTGAAATATATAAATACTAGGGCTGTCAAATTAACGCGTTCATTTCGATTCATTAATCACAGAAAAAAATCGTTAGAAAAAATAACGCAGATTAATCGCGCTTCTATAGTGCCCTTTGACCCGGTGCGTCGTTTGCATTGAAACAGAATGGAGGCAGACAAGGCGACGCTGCTCAGCCCCGTGAACGGTAAATTCAAGTTCAAACAACTCCCAGACGGAACTGTAAATAGGAACACCGTTATCTGCAGTCTCTGTAGTAAGGAATTTTCCTATCAGTTCAGAGTTCATCAACACTTAAATATCACCTCAACGCAAAACACTTGGTAGCAAGCTCACAGGTACGAGCTGCCACAGCCCCTGAAGCTGGCGCTAGCAGCCAGCCTCGTCAAGCCACACTAGACCAGGCACAAACTGAGTAAGTCTACCTGTGACCGACTCACTAATTCGCTTGCAAAGTGGATTGCTATGGACTGCAGACCAGTTTCCGTTGTAGAAGACAGGTTTATTAGAGACTTTACGGATAGCATCTTCTGACGCTAGTTACAAGCCGCCATCAAGAAGCACAATTGTGTCCAGAATCCAGCAGCTTTACGACCAAGAAAGGATATTAAAAATAAATGTTGTGGCGGGAGCTAAATATATTGCCTTGACTGGGGATCATTGGACTTCAGTTAGCAATCACAATTATCTTGGTGTTACTGCACACGTCATTGACGTCATAGTGAGTGGAAACTTCAGTCATTTGCATTAGCCATGCTAAAAATGAAACAAGACACTACGCCAATGCCCGTGCCGAACAGTTTATGTCGGTGGCGGAGGCATGGGAAGTACAACGAAATGTCACCACAGTTGGCACAGACAGTGCCCGAAACATGGTCGCTGCTGCGAAAAAGCTACCGTTCGAGCACATGCCATGTATTGCTCATTTGATACAAAGGAGCATCACTGTTTGCCTTGGAGACAGCAGATTTGGTGACACACTGGCAAAGTGTCGTAAGATAGTGGGGCATTTTAAACACAGCCCTGCCAACACGGAGGAGCTCCACCAGCACCAAAAGGAACTTGGGCAGCAGACAGAGCATCTGATACAGGAAGTTCCCACCAGATGGAACTCGTCGCTCGCCATGATCTCCCGTCTCCTGAAGAACCAAGAGGCCATCAAGGCTACTCTGAGCCGACAAAAGCACAAGCTAGCCATGTTGACTGCATCTGAGTGGGACAAACTCCAACGGCTGGAAACGCTCCTTGAACCATGCAGGTAAAAGCATTTCCACACAGACACAGGGAACAGTTGTTTTATTAAAATTTTATTTATTTGTCATCGTCTGTATTTTGTTAAATGTTTTGCTAATGAATGCAAAAATGTACTAAAATTTATTTGTTTTTTCTTAAATTAAATGTACTGTTATGACACTGATATAATTAATGTTCTGTATGTATTTCTTATCAACCTCTGCAGATATGTGACTGAGCTACTCGGAGGTGAGACGTATGTCTCATGCTCTGTTGTGTTGCCAGCTCTCTGCCACCTGCATCACTCCATGGAAGTCTCAGAGGATGACCCGACCTACGTGGGAAGGTTCAAGGCTGCCTTTAAGAAAGACCTGTCTGAACGACAAGCAAATATCAATAACGGATGGCTCAAGATTACTTCGGCACTGGACCCACGTTTCAAGGACTTAAAGTTTCTACCAAGAGAAGAGAGAGATGAACTGTCGGACAGCCTTCAGGTACTGCTGCAGAAAGAACCCAGTGGAGCTACCCCACAGCCCTTAGAAGAGCCAGCAAAAAAGAGGAGGAACCTCCTGCTTTTTGCTTCAGACTCAGACTCTGCTCATGACATGAGGGGCCGAACAGGGCTCTGAACTGCTACAGAGCAGTGCACAGCAACGGCATGGAGGACTGCCCGCTGCGGTGGTGGTCAGCTCATGTAGGGACCCATAAACAGCCGTCTGACCTGGCGCGAAAATATCTGGCTGCTCCTGCCACTTCTGTCCCGTGTGAGAGACTTTTCTCACTTTCAGGTAACATAGTACAAAAGAAGAGGGCGGCCTTGAGCACGGAGAATGTAGAAAAGTTAGTTTGTCTCAGCAACTGGCTGAGGGAGAGGTAAGAAGTGAAGCAAATGCTTCCACTAGTGTTACACTACAAGTTGCTAGTATGAATTTATCATTCCTGTCATTCAGGATACTTCAGAAATAAGTGGAAGGGAGGTCAAATGTTAAGCCCTGGAATATAAATTGCACTATATTTGAAACTTTTGGTTTCTGTTGCATGAGTTTAAAACATGGTTTAAAATGACAATGTTAAGCCCTGGAATATAAAGTGCACTATATTTTAAAACTGTTTGGTTTCTGCTGCAAGAGGTTTTTTTGTTACATACAGTATTCAATTCATGCACCGTATGCACGACATGTTTTAAATAAGACATTGAACTTCTATTATGTCTATTATTCATTGAATCACTCATCTGCCCTAATTTACTTGAATTAAATTTTTTTGAAATACTTTCTCGGAAAAATTTAAGTATGCGATTAATTTAGATTAATTAATCAGTGTTTGTAATTAATTTGATTAATTTTTTTAATTGTTTGACAGCCCTAGTATATGTATGCGTGTGTGTGTGTGTGTATATGTATATAAACACGTATATATAGATACGTCTGTGTATACATGTATGTATATACAGTGGGTACGGAAAGTATTCAGACCCCTTTAAATTTTCCACTTTGTTTCATTGCAGCCATTTGCTAAAATCAAAAAAGTTAATTATATTTCTCATTAATGTATACTCAACATCCCATCTTGACAGAAAAAAAACTGAAATTTAGAAATCTTTGCAAATTTATTAAAAAAGAAAAATTGAAATATCACATGGTCATAAGTATTCAGACCCTTTGCTCATTATTGATTAGAAGCGCCCTTTTGAGCTAGTACAGCCATGAGTCTTCTTGGGAATGATGCAACAAGTTTTTTACACCTGGATTTGGGGATCCTCTGCCATTCTTCCTGGCAGGTCCTCTCCAGTTCTGTCAGGTTGGATGGTGAACGTTGGTGGACAGCCATTTTCAGTTCTCTCCAGAGATGCTCAATTGGGTTTAGGTCAGGGCTCTGGCTGGGCCAGTCAAGAATGGACACAGAGTTGTTCCGAAGCCAGTCCTTTGTTATATTAGCTGTGTGCTTAGGGTCATTAGGCGCTTTCGCACCGGCAGTACTTTTTGTAGTTCCTGGAACTAAACGTTCCTAGTACCTTTTTGTTTGCGTTCGC
>JAOPJL010000097.1:17187530-17206478 GCA_027123545.1 Trisopterus esmarkii
GCGTACAGGAGGCTTTCAGCGTAATGTACAGGATGTGTACGGATAGTATCAGTGAACAGAGAAGGATCTGTAATTACCTCTGTCAACATTTGGATGCACCAAATCGTCGGAGGCGAGACAGACGGCTTTGGACGAGACCTGGGAGATCTAGTCGATGGTGGGATAACTTTGTGGAAGGAGTAGTTGATGAAAATTCGTGGCGTGAAAACTTCCGCATGTCCAAAGATGCTCTTATCGCTTTAAGTGAAGAACTTCGACCTTACATAGAGGGTGAAACCACCAACATGAGGGCACCTGTCGGAGTCTTGAAGAAGGTAGCTTGCACATTATATTATTTGAGCGACGAGGGGCGCCTAAGGAAAACTGCCAACGCTTTCGGTTTATCCCGATCAACTGTGTCAATTCTCATCCGACAAACTTGCAAGGCCATAACTGACTACCTTGGTCCAAAGTACCTCCGGTTGCCATATACTGTGCCCGAAGTAGAGAAGCTCGTTTCCGGATTCCAGAAGGACCATGGAATGCCCCAATGTTTGGGGGCAGTAGATGGGACTCATATCGAAATTAAACAGCCAGCCGTCAATGCCATGGACTACATTAACAGGAAGAGCAGGTATTCCCTGAATGTCCAAGCGGTCTGCGACCACAAATATAGGTAAGCTAAAGGTTTTCTGCTTTTTCTATAGCCCATATAGGTTTCACTATATTGTTATTGTATACAAGTAAAGCACTCTGTATTCGTACACATTTAAAATATGCTATTGGTTTGCCTTACAGATTCATGGATGTGGCCATACAATGGCCTGGAAGTGTCCATGATGCACGTGTCTTTGCCAATTCCAAGGTGAACACCTACTTGAAGACTGGGAAGATACCTTCACTGGAAAAGCAGATAGTGGATGAAGAGGAGCCCATACCTGTCTTTCTCTTAGGAGACCCTGCCTACCCCCTTCTCCCCTACCTCATGAAAGAATATTCTGGTGGCGGCTCTACCCCATCAGAGCAGTACTTTGGACTTTGTCTGTGTAGGGCCCGTATGGTCATTGAATGTTCATTTGGTCGGCTCAAGGGCAGGTTTTCAGCCCTGAGACGGCCCATGGACATAAATCTCGCCGACCTGCCAAGTGTCATCTACGCTTGCTTCGTCCTCCACAATTACTGTGAGGCCTGGAACGACACTGTAGATCCCAGTGTTGAGCAGGAGGCCATACAGTATGACAGGGATCTGCAGCCTCCCACCCAGACAAACACCTATCTGTCTGACTGTAATGAGTTGAGAGGAAAGAGAGTGAGGAGAATCCTCACCAAATATCTTGACCCCTAATGGCATTTGAACTAGACTGTGCACAGTGTACGTTGCACTTACATTGTATAGATCAGTATACCTACTTTATATTAAAATACAGCATAGCATTATTTACATTAGGACTTTCAGTTAAACGAACAAGCACTATGTTCCCTTATATGTTAATTTGGAGTTGATCCTCATGATCAAAATGTTTAAGCTCAGGTGTGTTGCAACATCAACTTGTTCAGACTGCAAACTTGTCATTTACTTTGATTTTTATTGCAATAGTCAAATCAAAAACCAAACAAGGCAATGAATAATAAAGTGCCATTTTAACCAAACAGTCTCAAATATTTTTTTACTTCAGGGCAAACATACTTACAGAACAGATAAATATACAAATTAAATTAAACTAATATATGGTTAACAAAGGTTATGCATCTAAATGATAATGTAAACATTAAATGCTTTTGTAAACTTATTTAACATGTATCATACTTACCATATCACTGTGTAGCCCACAAGTGGGCCTCTGCCTGTTGGTGAGAAAGAATGAACTTAAAGTGCTTAAAACAGTAAAACTAGGCAGGTACTGAACAAAAACAGTGCAACAAAGTGTAAACAAATTGTGTCAAACTCAGTTTTTTACTAGCAAGACACAGGATCATGGTCTTCCTCATCGGAGTGTCCCTCCAGTAATTGTATGAAGCAGGATTGAGGTGCAGGGCCCATCTGCTGAGCTGTATGTGAATGTGCAGAGCCCATGGGTGGTGTAGTGTGTGAATGTGCGGAGCCCATAGTGTGTGAATATGCGGAGCCCATGGGTGGTGTAGTGTGTGAATGTGCGGAGCCCATAGTGTGTGAATGTGCGGAGCCCATGGGTGGTGGTGTGTATGAATGTGCGGAGCCCATGGGTGGTGGTGTGTATGAATGTGCTGGGGCCATGGGTGGTGGTGTGTATGAATGTGCTGGGGCTGTGTAGTACTGCATAGGTGGGGCACGGTTTGGTTGAGGTTGACACAAGTGTCTAACAAGGACATCAAAACTGTTGCTCATTCTAACATGAGCCTCTGCAATTGTGTCCAGCCTCTCACTGTTGCTTCTCTCAGCCTTCTCCATTATATCGACAATCTTCCTCTTCATGTCGAGGTCGGTCTGCACTGGATCCACACGAAGTCTTTTCTGGAGCCTTTCGCCTCTATGGCCATCGAGCCTTGCCTTGTAAAAAGCAGAGAGAAAGTAACATTCATTAGCTGATGACAGTGTTGGTATTGACAGTGAAAGTAGAAATACACATGGTTAAATACTCCTAAAAGTAAAAAGTCCTACTTCTATTTCCACTTATGGAAGTAGAAAAGCAGGCCTAATTGCCTTCACATGTAAGGTAGTGTTTTGCAAAAAACTCAACAAGGTACAGTAGTCGTGGATATAAGGGATGGGCACGAGTAGTAAATTCCAAACTCGAGTGATCGACGGGATTCCTCGAGGATCAATCGAATCAATGTTTAGAATGTAACGTTGCAATGTTTCAAAACACCAAAAGCTGCAAATAAAACGGCAGCAAATGGACTATGGAAATACTCAGCGTTGTGACCTTCTCTACACGGCTGGGATTACAAGCGTGTCTTGCGGCGGGGAAAATAGCCGACACACTTTCACTTTCACCGTTGCTGCGGGTCTGCTTTCCCGAACTCACCGTTGTGTTTCAGGAGCATATGTTGCCGCATAGTACTTATAGTAGGCTACTCTGGTAGCTCGATTTCGCTAGGCAGATTTTATATTTCACCTTATGATCTCCTATTTATTTAAAGTATTTCAATTCTTCGCTGCGCTTTGCTTTAACCGCCATCTCTTAACTTTTTGAATTCTGGCGTGCCGGCAAGGCACGCGCCACACAGAAATGATACATTTCATTTGCTTTGTGCCCACGGCATGCATTAGTGGCGCAGCACAGAAAATTGATACATTTGTTTCAGAAAACTTTGTTTGTGTGTGTATATGCAAACTCGAGTTTGCCTGTCCACCAACCAAGTTAATTTGCAACGAGCAGTAGGCCTACTCGAGTAATCGATTCCTCACGCCCATCCCAACACCATTCTCTAAAGCCGTGCTTATTAAAACAAATACATGCTCTTTCATGTTTGATGTCAAGTAACCTTGAATTTTGACAAGGAATTTTTCCCCCAAAAGGAACAAAGTAAAGATACAGAAAGTTGATTACAGTAATTAAGTGTACTCCACGGGTCTTAGGTCTAACCATAGACAGTCTATGGGTCTAACAAGCCAAAAAAAACATACCTGAAGTAGGCCTCTTCGTCTCTGGAGTGGGGTCTGGATACTCGAGGTCTGGGGTGTTACAACTCCCACTGTCTAGAGGTAGCGGGGGAGGTAACTGATGTTAATATTAACCGGGTTATGGGTGTAGATGAAGGAACAATTGGTGAGTGAAACAATAAAGGAATGGCAACAGCAACAGATAAGGTTGAACATAAGTTTAATGCGGCTACTTACAAAACACAACAGAAACATACGACAGAACCAGCGGGCCATCCTGCAGAAACATACGACAGAACCAGCGGGCCTTGGGACTTGAGTGTTGCTAAAGAAAAGAACCCAACAAAACAAGCTAAGCTAACAGCTAACACGGTGGACCACACGTCCGCTAACCTAACTAAACCAAGCCAAAAGTACAGCGGGTAGCAACACTCCTAGCCTAGGGTTACTAAACAAGGAAGACACTACGTGTGAATGTATAGAGGCCTCTGTCTTACCTGTCCCAAGGCCGCAAGGTAACCACAAAGACAACAAAACATGGGGGAACTAACAATGGGGGCGCAATTGGTGCAAGGAGGGGGAGAAAGGAAAACTAGGGGACACTATATGTCTCACTCTTGGAGATGTGTACAAAAGCACAGCAGAACCAGTCCACAAACAGGACAAAAAGGAGAGAGAGTGGGGGACAAGTTAAACAGGCTTTTATGCGTGTGGCAGGCCTCCCCTGGCTGGAAACTGATGAGGTGATTGGTGGAAGCCGGTTGGCAGAGGCGGGATGACGATGACCTGTTAAGGACTCGCACCTGCACATAACAGAGGGGAAACAAGAAGGCAGCAACAAACAAACAGTGGCCGTAACATGGGGGCTGACACTTTCTTCAGTTTGCTCAGATATGCTCGATTCACTGCAAGAGTCCACAGTGTCGCCGTTCACCTCGGCAGTCTCAATACCACTCGCCAAAGAGGTGGTTGCTGGCGACCCACCCCATATGTCGTTACACAAATCAAAAAATAGTGTGATAACTCGCCCATGGCCACTCTTGCGTTGCGTATCCACGGCCCCTCTATATTTCATCCTAACGGCTTTAAGTTTAGATGCAATTTGGGGTTTATTGATCTCATCAGTTGCATGTGGATATGAAGGTACTTTCGGTTGGCCGTCTGGGGGAGTAGGATACTGCTCTATGAATGCGGTCCATATATCGGTGTATTTGGTCTGGCAGGACTCCCAGTCCACACCTTGTTGTGTCTTCGTTGCTTTGTAGTCCTGTGTAACCTGAAGCAATAATTCCACTTCTTCGTCTGACCAGACGAAATTTTTCTTGTTACCGGCGGTAGCCATGATTTGTTTGTCGCGGCGTATAGGTAAGAGAAGAAGTAAGGTTCTACGCATGCGCTCAGCCGCCTGGCATGCATACCCAATCGAATTCCACACACTTTTGCGTCACCGTATGCACGCAGATTTCCTCCCGAAAACGCTCGTCTAAACGCGGAATAAAAAGTGAAGACGCATCGCCACTTTTGCGTCTTCTGTTCAGACCGTCATCGTGTAAACGTAGCCTCAGTGAGTTCTCCGAGATGGCAACATCGTTTCCAACAAAACCTTTTACATGAAAACCGGATTTCTAACATCCCCACCATACATCCTTGTGTATTGTGAGTCCAATACAAGTCACCTAAGTGGAGTGTAGTATGGACATTGCTACACTGGTGCCCAATGTGGGTCCTCTGCAAACCACTTTGGACACAGAAGGGCTGTCCAAGGATGCACTGGGTCACTAGCAGCAGTGATGGAGTGTCAGTGGAGCCTAGCGGAGGACAGAGGGAGGCAGCACACAAGTGCCAGAGGCAACCGTCTGCAGCCAGCCCCCCCCCCCCCCCCCAGCAACCCAGACCCTGGTCGGAGTCCAGTTTGTTTGTGGAGACCTAGGTGGAGCGTAGCATGGACATTACACTGGCTCTTTTGTATTTGTCAAGACTTCTAAAGTCACATTTTAAACTTCTATTTAATGTATTTTTAATATCAAACGCCTCAAGACCGACGTAAATGTTGAAAGATCGATTGCTCCATGCGCCAGAAGTTAGTGATGCAGTATACTGGTGGGTATTAAGATCCTGAACGCTAAAATGGTCAACACCGTCACATGCTGGACGGGCTGGGTAGTGTTAAGAAATAAAATAAAAAAGTTTGGTTCTTAAAGACAACCAAACACACCCCAGGATCCTACCCAAAATCAAACTACACACATGACCCAAAATGAAATTGCTGGTGTGGAATCTCTCCATACACAAATATATATATATTGTATGTACAAGCATTAACTCGGGGCTTCAAATAAATTAATCAAAAATAAAATAATGTCCCAGTTAGCCTATTTTTTAAGTCCTTTCCTTGTCTTCACAAACAGAAAAATAAAGAAATTTGAGTTATGTAGGCCTGACCATGAGAGCTATAAAAACGAACCATTGTTATATAGCCAGTGTAACAATGTCCATGCTACACGCCACCTAATTAACACACTCCACCTAGTTGATGTTTATTGGGCTCCTCCAAACACAAGGACGCAGGGTAGTAGGGGTGTTGTTGGAAGCAATACATGTCCTGTCCTGGTGCCATCTAGGCGAGCTCCCTGGGTGTGTGATTGAAGATGGCTGGTTAAACCTTTTTGCTCAATTGCTCAATGTGCAACAGGTGTGCAGCCTCACCCATAGCCCCAGACTCCGACCAGGCGAGGCTGCTTACACCAGCCGTCATCGTCACACACGACATCACACACTCCAACACAGTCTATTTTAAAACTTTTGAACGTCGTGATTGTCATGATGCGGCATGTGAAGAGTTAACGCCTCACGCCTTGAGTCTGGAAAGGCTTAGCCACGGAGCCGATGGGCTACTTGCACTATAACACAAAAAAAATCAACAAAATTGCACTGACAATAAAATGTTGACCTCAAACGGGTTACCCAAGTACGCAGGCATCTTTTAATTGAGGCGTTAACGAGTGGTTAATTAACCTACCAGACGCATCACTAACGCGGTGACAGCTCGCCAGAGCCCCATCAGATCTCCATAACAACCCAACACGCGCATGCCCAGGGCGGTCCGTTATTCGGACGCAAAGCATTGTGGTCTATTGAGTGTTTCACACGAGACGATAGTTTAGAACGTCAGACTTGCACAGCGGTTGCGCAAAAACTCCACTGCAATGCGCGTTGTCTTCCTGCGTATACCATGTGCAACTGATATTCCCCGACAACACTGGTCACACGTTCTTCCTGAAAGTCTGGTGTAGCAGCATGGATGATTTAGAAGATTGGCCAGAAATAGAAAAAGCTCTCAAAGAGAAAAGACGTGAGCTCGTTTTACAAGGTGCGTCAGTAGAAGAGAGAATCGCGGCAGGTGGAGGGCTTACCACCGCGGTCTATTCTCTCAAACTGTTAAATTATCTGGAGGTAGCCCAGTGTCCGAGTTTAACAGAGATCCACGAGGACATCAAATACCTCACCAACCTCCAAAGCCTTTTTCTCTGCAGGAACAAACTCGGGTCCATCCCTAAAGTAATAGGAAGCATTCAATCCCTGAAGGTGCTAGACGTATCCGTCAACAACCTCACCGTTCTGCCTGATGAGATAACCCAGTTACCCAATCTGAACACGCTCAACGTGAGCTGCAACAGCCTAGCGTGTCTTCCGGAGGGGCTGAGCAAGTGTTCAAAACTCTACCACCTCAACATCTCCAAGAACAACATCACTAGTTTCCCTTCTGACTTCTACTCCGACCGCCTGGATCTGCTAAGCACCGTCATCGCGTACGACAACGCCATCGAAGAACTCAGCGGAGATGTGTCCAAGCTTGCGGCCCTCAAGGTAAGGGGAACCATTCATGTTTCGTTATTCTGTCTTCAAGTTCAATTCCGTATTTTTCAGCGCAATAAAAACAGATTCTTCTGTCTCGTCATTTTCCCAGAATTTGGACCTGTCCAACAACAAGCTGTGTGAGCTTCCCTTCAGCCTCAGCGACTGCGCCAAGCTGAAGGATGTCAACTTCAAGGGCAATAAGTTCAAGGACAAGCGTCTGGAGAAGATGGTCAACGGCTGCCAGACCAAGTCCATCCTGGACTACATCCGCGCCGGTGGGAGAGGGAAAGGCAAGGGGAAACCAGCAGGGGAGGACGCCGGCGGAGACCTAGCAGAGGGCGGGGACAAGAAGAAGAGGCCCCAGAAGAAGAACAAGAAGAAGCAGGACGAGGACGAGGAGGAGGAACTGGCCAAGATGGTGGTGAGGATTCTCCACCTGTCCGACAGTCCCACGGCGGCGGCCATCACGGTGGCGGCCAACGTGAAGGACATCAGGCCGTACCTGGTCTGCTGCGTGGTGAAGGGGATGAAGCTCAAGCCCGGGAACGCCCTCAAAAGGTTCCTGATGGCACAGGTATGCTCCTGTTGTTCCAGGTGCGAGGAACTACTCTTTCCGGGGGGACAGCATGACAGCCTTCCTCTTTGTTGCAAAATAATAGGGAGTAGAACTAAGCTGGTCTGGCTGAGGAGGTTCGCATTTGTATATCTTTTGATTTGTTTTTCCCAGACCAAGCTTCACGACGAACTGTGCGTGAGGAGGACCACGGCCACCATCGCCACGCACGACCTGCAGCTTCTCAAGAGCCCGCTGGTCTACGAAGCCAGACCCCCTGCCGACCTGAAGGTCCGAACACTCCCTGTTCTCACTGCAAGGCCTTCTGTTCCGTCATGTATCATGTCTATCCTAAAAATGCCTCACTGGATGAACCAGGTTCTAAATAACACAAAGTTGGTGTGAGTGATTAGTACTAGCTCCACAAGTTGGGGACTAGGATCCAACACATGGGTTGTTGTGTAGACTTCATTTTAAGCCCTAGCGAGTATAGGAGGTCATTATGTGTGAATATTGTCATTTTTGGACTCGGCATTCCAAGGAATAAATAACCATTGAAAAGGGTTCAAAGTCAATATGCAAGCAGACAGTAAGTTAATGTGTGTGTGTGTGCGTAGATCACTCCTCTGGGCCGTAAGGAGGTGTGCTCCGTGGAGCTCATGAAGACCCTGCAGCAGGAGGCCATCGACCAGAGGAAGCAGAAGAAGAGACAGAACGTCTCCGGCCTCCATAAGTTAGTACTGACGTACACTGTACACACACACAAACCAGGAACATCTGCTCTGTGAATCCCCAAGACTTTTCTTCTCCCATTTTTGTGACTTTTGTGATGTTGTTATATCGTAGTTCATCTTATCCTTTTCAATCCTACCTCACTTTAACACATGAGGGCGGCAGAGTACCTTTTTAAGCCACAAGTAAAATGTACAACTGTTATAGGGGCATGAATACGTAATCAGCATTATTATTATCATGATCAGTGTTTTAAAAAGGTGATGTTATGTTGTAAAGATACCTGCAGCTCCTGGATGGAAAGGAACTCTACCCTTGTCTGGTGGATGCAGATGGTCATGTGATCTCCTTCCCGCCAATCACCAACAGTGATAAGACCAAGGTATGCATGTGCATTAGCTACAACCGATCTAATCCGACTCCCTGATGCAGAAGGACTGCTTGCTCCATGGCTGGCATACCTTATAATCTCAGTAGCATCTCAAGTCAACATTTCAACAGTTTAGCCATGTCCAATTTGAATGCTTGGGGTGGAGATTAACTGCTGTCGACATTCAATTGAAATACAAGCCTGTGTATCCTGCCATGGAGGGGTTAAAAGGCTCCCCGAATTAAATAAATGTGGCATTTGGCTCACATACTGCTTCAGTTCGAGCCAATTATTTTTATCAAATAATTGATGAGGACAGATTATAATGGCACACTTTTTCTCCAGTGACACTGCAACACTGACTCCACAAGAAGCTGGTTGAACACGCACGCCAACGTTTTATGGCTACTGGAAGAATTGCTTCCTTCCTTTCTTGATAATAAAGCTTGTTATGCTGAATATATAACCTTTTATCTCTTCCTGTGAGATTAAGACATGATACAGGAACACTGATAATACTGCCACACTGAAAATATCAACGAGGTCGCCCGTCCACCATGTGATGTGGAATCAACCTCACTGAACCCCTTACCTTGTGCTCACCTGCAGCCCTGTGCTACACTTTGTCCTCTCTCTCAACACTTTGTCATCCGTCTTCACCGTCCTGTCCATAGAGGCACATAACAACATGGGCATGAAAAACCTGCATTTACTTTATTCATTTATGTATTGTTTATGTGTGGTCCTTTATGTGTGGTCCTTTATTTTTTGTTTATAGATCAGCCAGACGACCAAAGAGCTGTTTCTGGAGGTGACCAGTTCAACCAGCCTGCAGACCTGCAAGGACGTCATGGACGCCCTTATTGTAGTAAGGATCCCTGCTCACAACCTGTCTATTTACTATTTAGTCAATTAACACTCTTTTACCCAAAGCCCAATGCAGTGAAATCGGATACAGAAACAGGGCAAGGTCACGCTTGGCTGTTTTCCAAAATAAGAGCATAAGAATTATTGCTTCGAATCAATTCAGTTTGCGGAGAAGTTGGATAAATTAACTCAATGGTCCGTACTGTTGATATGAAGCTGGACTTTCTTATATTACGCATAGGTTGAGGTCAACTTGGACTATGTGGTTTGAGCCAATAATCATTGGGCTGGGAGTCCCTTCCCATATTTATTTGGAAACTTGCTCCAAAGAAAGGTATCACGTAAATGTATTCTGACATGGACGGGACGTGTTTATTAATATCGCTATAAGAATGCTATGTCACCATCACAGAAGCTGAGTTGAAATACATGATCTAATGACTTTCTCATTACGATGTTGTTTATTGTCTTCCTCCAGCCCGACAATTCTATCCTAAGGAAGTGTAGGTAACCAGGAGGAAATTCAAGGAGATCTATAAATAAGGGAACATGTTTATGATTACACATGTAAAGGAACTAGACCATAACAAAGCATTAGCCATTGTTTGGATGTCTATTTTAGAGGTCATGTCGAGGTCATCGCTGCCTTGCAAGCATTACATCAGCACTCTTGATTTACGCTTGGAGATACAGTTTGAAGACAAGTACGATACTATGAGTATTGCTGAACTTGTTTTAAAAGACAACTTGACGGGTCAAAGAAGATCCTAAAAATCTACCTTGCAAGACATTTCCACCATAAGGATAATGCGGGATGACTATTTATTGTTCATGTGTATTATTCACATGGTGTGAAATGCACAACACGTAGTCAATCGTGTTTCATGAGGATTATAGTACGCCTACATTAGAAATGGATTACATTTGTATATTTAATAATAATGATATGCACTCCATTTCGAATGAGAAGACATGACTACATTTCTTAGATGGCCGGTACGCTTCGGAAATACATAAGCACACCGGCATAACACAGGACCCCCCTGGTCAAAGTTTCCCCTTAGATCAATGTGTTTGGGCTAATGCTTTTGCATGACCCAATCCCGTGTGACCTGTTGTTCCTTTATCTCTGACCCCGCTCCTTCCCCGTGGAAGAATCTAGCTCATCAGCCGGGGCTGGTGTACAATGTCAACACACTCGTCTCTCAATGTCAATCTCAGGGCCACTGACCGGGCCATGAGAGGGAAAGGTATTGGCTGGGTGTTTTATTCTCGCTATGAAAGGCTGGGTTTGAGATATCGTGTTGCCCACTTTCTCAACCAAACTTAAATGACCCAAAACCATCAACACCCTTACTCTTTCATACGTAACTTCCCGGTGACTTGTCTCCCAAAGGGCTCCTGAAATATAAACAAAGGGAAAGAGTGTGACTTGAAAATCGAAACCGCCGGTTCAGGTTTGCGAGCATTGAGTTGCGCCATTTCCTGCGCCAACGACGATCCTATATGTCTCCAATCTGGGCCCTGTGTCTCGCGTTACACCTACCGGTGGTGAATATTTGATGAACATGATCCATACTAGAACCCGGTCTAATCAGATGTTGGAGGAGATCATTAGAAAAAGTGCAGGTAGACTTGTGCTGGAACAAAACATGTTTGGTATCTGAACAGAAAAGAGAATTTGTTGTATTTTTGGGTTTGAGAAGTTTTAACGGGAGTGGAGGAGAACCATCCACATGGTCTAACAGATGCTGATTTCTATTTTGGTTGAAGTTGACGGAGAGTGTGCGTGAGCGCCTTTAGGAGTAGATGACTGTTACTTGATTTCACATGTCTGAGGCAGCCGAGGAGAATATAAATAAAATGTTAGATCATCAAAGTATTATTTTTATTTCAAAATACAACCTGTATCATGTCTGACATTGTACGTTGGCTGAAATGGCATGCACATCAAAGATATACTATTACCAGATTCAAGGGCCTATATTTGGTAGTGGACTACAGTGGTCCTCTTGTCGTCATTGTTTACCTCCATTTCCAATATTTAATTGAATAAAAAAAACGATTATGACTGTCTTTCCCCTTTCCTCATAGAAAATGGCGGAGCTAAACAAATTCACAGCGGAGCGAAAAGAGGAGACAGACGGTGAGGGCCCCGGTCCCCCCGGCACCGGGACCCCGAACCAGACCACCGAGCAGGAGGAGGAGGAGGAGGGTCTGGTGATCCAGCAGGTCCGCACCGTGGACCCGGAGGGCAACCTGAAGGTGGTCTACCCCTCCAAGACGGACCTCCCCAACGCAGACGAGACCCTGAAGATCATCTGGTAGACATCGGTAGAAAATGAAGGCTTTTGTGTTAAAGAAAACGGTCAGCGCATCTCAAAGAAGGGCAAAGCATACCACGGGGAAAATACTGTCATGTACTTAAGTAATTGTAAAAAAAAAAAAAAAAAAATCCTGTTCAGAATTATATTCTGGTTTCTTTTCTTTTTTTTATCGTGTCATACTCTTGATTTCTGGTATACCGTAAAGGAAACGACCACGCAGTGAAATATCCTAACCACATACAGGATTGTAACAAGTATTTGCCGGTTATTGTAGTTCTAGAACTGCTTCAGAGCATGTTCAAACTACCCTCGATTAAATATCTTAACCCACTCTGTGGATGGACTCTTTGTTTCCCTGCCTCCCCAGCTCTTTACTCTAGGTATATGGAATACACTGCACATGTGGCCAGTCCACTTGAATCAATACCTTGGTTCATGGGGGCTTTCACCTCTCCCTTCTGAATACATGGTGTAAGGACGAGAGATCTCTTGGTACACAAAAGTACCTCTCTGCTATCTTTGGCCTCTCCTCACCTGCATGTCTTTGGACAAAATGGGTGGAAACTTCACACAGACAAAAGCGAATCACAAAATGCTAATGCATGTGTGGGAAGTTCCATGGAGTATAATGTGAATGGAAGCTGCCAATACAAAATTCGATGTAAAACATTTTATTAAAGGAATTACACGTTTTTAAATAGACTTTCTAAAAGGCTGAACAAGTATTTCATTTGTGAGAAGGATGTGTGGTTATTCACCCACATTGAAAGATCTTTACTTTCAGAATCAAAGTAGAAAGAGGATGGATACGGTTACGTATCGAGTGACTGTGTGTGTGTATGTGTGTCTGCATGTGTGTGAGCGTGCGCTTGGAAGGAAGAAGCACTTGTACAAAGAGATGACCAGAACTTTGGCAGTCACAGGTGTACAGCGTCAAATGTGCATTCTAGCACATTTATAATTGATTCTGAAAGCATGAAAGAAAGTAATAGGGTTGGTCCGAAGAAGCAGGCCTGGTTGGATTCAAACAGGAATGGGCACACCTGCAGCAGTTTGTGGAACTTTATGGGTAATAATACTAAAACCAACGGGAACCGCGCTCAGGACAGACTGGACTTGAGCGTGCCAAGGATGAACAAGTCACCAGGCGAGGGGCTGCCTCCGGGCCCCCGCAAATCAGCAGACTTCCAGCGCGCCGCAAAGTCGACCCTATCGGCGCACAGCTTTTCTCGCTCGAGGGACATTGTGGTTCTGCGTGAACCGAGACGAGACACCACCACGGCTGTGGCGCACAGCAACCTTCTGCCACCCATCGCTGGGTCGACCAGCATCCCTCGAAAGGAGGAAGACATCCCTGTCGTGTCGGCGTCTGTTCCCAAAAGCCTCACTCGGTTGTCTAATTCAATCATCATGAGGGAGAAGACGTCGTTCCGCGTATTGGTGGCTCGGCACAAGAGAAGAACTGAAATTTCCGATCAATCAAGCGGGTCTGTGTTTGGGGTAAGTTTTAGAGTACTCAATAATGATCTGAACTCGGAGACGCGTTCCGGACCACTGACGGGGGGCTTGGATCGCGCCAAGTCCCCCGTGGCCGCGGCGGCCCCGGCGTTGATGGAACTTAAAATAGGTCCACAAAAGAGTGACGCGTGCACCGCCGCCGCCGTCGAACCCAACACCAGGGACCTCAAAGCAGGGCAACAAAGGGCTTTGTGCTGGGACGATTCAGACGCGGAAACAGAATCTCAGTGCTCGGAGGGCAGCGTTACCTGGAAGGATTCACATTGGATCGAGGAGAACGATGAATACTACACCTCCCAGAGGATCGCTGAGTGGGTGATAAAGGTGAACTCCACCTTGTTCAACACGACAAAAGAGAACTTTGAAAGTCTTATTCCTGCTGAAGAGCAAGACATCTCTACCATAAAGATAATCTATGATGGTGACTGATGGGTCAAATGATGTCTAATGCTACGGGTACAAAGTGCACATAGTCGTGTTTGAAATTTCAATAAATATCACCTTTAATGGGACAACATTGCCTGGATTCAATTGACAAGCTTGTAAAAAGTTTCTTGAAATGACAAACGGGTGTTTTAATAAAATATGTATAAACAAAAAAGCCAAGAGGAAGATTGATAACCTTTGCATCTGAGATATATTGAATTCATAATTTCTTTAACACATTTTCCTAAGCGGGTCTCGGTTCTACTGAGGCCACTCATGAACATTTGTGGACGTAGTAGCCAGTGACGTAACCTAGGAGGTACACGGACACCAGAGCAGTCACACCTCCGGCCACTTTCACCACCATGCCCATGCTGCCCGTACACAGTCTGTTGTAGAACCTGCAGGAGGAGAAGAACGCGAAGAAAGGTGATTACGCTCTCTCTGTCTCAATCATTAAACAACATCCATGCGCCATATTCTACAACTGACTGAGTCATTTGATTGGACGAGAGGCATTCCATAAGCGCTGATAAGGAGTAACAGCAGTGGGACTTTAAACATTCACTTTATACATGAATTACTATGCCTTACAGGATTCTCCAATAACAGTTTATAACATTAACTATTGTAAGCTGTTAACTCATCGGATTCACAAATGGCCCCAAAGTCGCTGTCAACAGACTCTTATTTCACTGGTTGTAGGCCTACATGAAATGAAAACCAACAGATAAATGTACATGATACAAACTAGCTGGTCTGTGGTAACGTATAGACTTACGCAAAGTAGCAAGCTAGTGTGCAGGAAAATGTGTGTCTTGCTTTGCAACAGGCCAGTGTAATGTAAACTCAATTGTTACCATCATAATGTGTGCGTGGTGTTCATCTACCTAAAGTAACTACATCTCCCTCCTCTGGCACTCCATCTGCACCCACCCACATCGCATCTCTCTCATCAGTCCCTGTGCCCCTACCTCTGAGCTCCACTATTGGTTTCTGCCAATGTAAGTCCTTTGTTTGTTTGTTTTGATGTTCTATCACCTTAAAGGCAACTAGAAACACACCCCCTCTAATGGCTAATGAATTAAAGGTATGGTAGGCAATTATTTTAGAAGCATTATTTGTCCAATTTGTTGAAATCAAACGCGCTGATTAAAACAAATCCGATATCTGTCGCTGTCGGCCGGTCTCTAATAAGCCTGTCCAATCATTTCACCAGCCCGAATGAAATGATTGGATGGCTTACCTGTCTGTCTACCTACTTGCCCGCCTACCTGCGGGGACTCTGCCCGTGCATACACTGCATTACCCCAGTCTTCCACTCATCTTGGCAGACCTATTGCTAAAGCCAGCCTGCCACTTACCGTATTGTTCCGAATATAAGAAGACCCTGATTATAAGACGACCCCCCGTACTTGCAAACTTTCAAAATCAAACTTGTTTCACCAAATTGCCTAACCCACCAATTAACAGAAACGGTCAATGTATAATTTCTGAATTCTTTTGTGTTTTCCTTAAAAGGAGTTGATCTTTCATTGTTTCCTGTTTCATATACATTGAACTCTCACCCCACCAGGCCCGGTTGCGAGGCGGCCACGTCGATGTTGATGTTTTCTTCATTCCACCGGTTGTACTGCACACGGTCTGAGCCGCCGGCATCCGTGGCTGTAGTCATTGTAATCCCGTTGTGGGTTGAAATGACCTCCGACCCCCAACCTGTTCAGCACTTCAATGGAACCAAGACAATGGAAGCTTGAACAATGATACTACGATCAACAAGTGTCATAAGAAATAAGTGTGTAACAAGAAAACAGCTCTGGATACATGCTACACGGAGACTGAATAGGCTGCCAATCCTTTACACTAGCACCACAGTTCTATAAACCAAGTCTTATGATTCGATAGGATTAAGCGTGTGCCATGGCTCTGTCAAGACAGAGAATGTGCTTGAGTATGTGACCCAGACAAATGAGCGTTGTGTCGCTCTCAGAGCAGAACAAATCGACGGTCGCCATGAACACACACTCACCTGTGGGAGCGTTGGTGGGAGGCAGCCCCGGGCAAGAATGCTGTGCTCCGGCTAGTCGTCAAGCTCTTATAATAAAGCCTGTGTCCGTATAGAAGACTTTGGCCCTAGTTCAGGCTCAATTCGTCGAGGTCACACAAACATAAATCTGTTGGTTTCATTCCAGCCCTCCCCTCCACCCTCCCCTCGTCCCTCGAGGTCACCATAAACGCCTTGTCTCTGTGATAAAGGGCAATCAGAGCCCTTTTCTCTGGGTTTACTCTATGGTTGCATCACAGCCAGGGCTGATAGCGCCGAGCCAGACCTGAGTCTGCATAAACAGTAAATAAACTTGGTATGGTACCACTGTGGTAGGATGGTGTTCTTCCACATTAATTATATTTCAGATGCTAGTGAGGTTAAGTGAGCTTTTTTCTTTATCAGGTTGTAGTGTTGTGTACTTTTTGTACTACTAGTACTATACCATACTCTTGTGATAAAAATGGTAGAGATGGGGGTGGGATTACTTAATGAGTACTACTATGCTCTCCTTTATTTTGGGGGTGCACATGCTCACACCGTTGCTCACATATTTGATCACACAATTCAACAAAACAAGTGCACAATATAACATTTTAGATTAGAAAGAAAATCAAAGAAATTATTCGAAGTAAAAGCACTTAAGTTCCATATTGTGACTTTACATGAAGGTCTTTAGTGAGTGTAGTTCATGGATAAGATAATAGGGTTGGAAGGTGGCTAGAATTATGAATACATTAGAAGAGATGACTAAAACTTCATTGTTCGTCAAAGGCTGATAAGGTACCTGACTTGATATAATTGAAACACATAAGAAACAATCTCCCTAGCCTACAGTGATTGTGCTAATGTGATTATCCCTTTTGTAATAGTAGGGGAGGAAAAAGTCGCCTATAATGGAGGTCAAAATAGGTAAAGTACAAGTGCCTGCTCCAAAATATGGTGTATATTATAGTGGTTTTAGACCACAACAATGCGATAATCTATTCTCTGTCTTCTTGTAGTTCCACTACTGCGCCTGCTCTATATGACCAAGTGAGGGCGCGCTTGCATTTTGCATCTGAGAACAAAATTGGTGGTTCGTTATTATTATATATCCATGGTAGTGTAATCTAGTGATTTCGTATCCCGATATTATCTTTATGTTCCACCTTGTATAAAATAGTATAAGTCAGTTGTCATTTGTAATTCTATCAGTTGGACTTGGCTTTTTGTAAAGATTGCTTTGTAATGTATGCTTATTTTTTTATGATAATTATTAGTATTAGACATTTCATGTTAATACGATTTTTCTACTAATGCTAAATTTAACTATGAAAAAAAAGGTGTATATATATCTATATATATATAGATATATATAGATATATATTAGCAACCTCCTGCAAATTCCTTCGTCTTTCTCCCGCGCCGTTACTACGTCATCATTAATGGACGCAACAATGGAAAATAAGCAAAGAAGTAAATATGGCATGGCTATATTATAAGAACGTGAATTTAAACCATTAACAACACTTTACTAGGGATATTTAATACTAACAAGAACTCTCTTCATGTCTTGTTTTGACACATACGATTCCCAGTGGTTTAAAATGTCTATAACGTTTCCTGTGCCATTCCACGTCTAAATATAACAAACTATTAAAAATGTAATCGCTATCGAGCATATAAACCATCGTTTTCGCTTTTAACCATTCAACCTGGGAACAGAAAATGACAACACTAACCAGACAGGACCTTAACTTTGGACAAGGCAAGAGACAATAATTTGGTAGATTGCATGTTTTACGCAGTCCTTCGTCCTCCAAGTGTTAGACTCTAACGCTAGTTTAATTTACTCTCCCACAGTGGTGGCTGACATTCTGTGTGAGTTCCTAGAGGTGGCCATTCATCTCATCTTATATGTTCGGGAGGTTTACCCCTCCGGGATTTTCCAGAAGAAAAAGAAATACAACGTGCCTGTACAGGTAAATTCAATGGACCACCTGCTTGCAATCTTGGACTTTTTCTTTTTCATTGGACACAGGTCAACTTCATTTGCGCATTCATGATGTTGCTTTCCTGGTTTATTTCGTAGATGTCATGCCATCCAGAACTGAACCAGTATATCCAAGATACACTCCACTGTGTGAAGCCACTCATTGAAAAGGTGAGGTTTTGATGCAAGTAGGCCTACAGTTAAAAGAGGTTGGTTTGAACCAACGTGCCTTAAATATCCTTTCCTTTATTTTCAGAATGATGCTGAGAAGGTAGCAGTGGTCATCATGGACAAGGAGCACCACCCGGTCGAGAGATTTGTCTTTGAAATCTCTCAGCCCCCCCTGCTAAGCATCAGGTATGTCTGTATATTAGGATTATTAGCAAAACGCACGTTAACAACAAAATGCTGTCTTATTCTGGTAAAAAAAACACAAAAAAAAACTCAATGTGAAATGATCTTGAAATTCAAGTTTATTGCCATTGCAAAAAATGATTAGCAAAGCCCATACAAGGCTGTTGTGACAGAAATGTTTTTGTTTATAAGCCATCAATATGTATTACAACTTATAATGGTCTGCTGTTTACTAATGTGTACTTATGCTATAAAAGACCATCATGTCATGTCATGTCATGTGTTGATGTGCTTGTGTGTGTGTGTGTGTGTGTGTGTGTGTGTGTGTGTGTGTGTGTGTGTGTGTGTGTGTGTGTGTGTGT
>JAOPJL010000097.1:17226237-17238091 GCA_027123545.1 Trisopterus esmarkii
ATGCTGCGGAACACACAAAATAGAAGATGCGGACCAAGTTCCATACAGTAGCATAAGAAATCAGAAACAGGCGTGAACACCCATTAGTCGTATGAACCAAATCCCTTCACTTGATTTAAGCCATTTTAACTGCATTTTCTGCAGGAAATGAATTATTATTATTAGTAGTAGTAGCAGTAGTAGTATCATTATTTGTTCTATGTCCCAGTGCTCCAACTGCTAGAAAATGTGTAAGCAACATTTAACGAACCAGAAAGTATCTTACTTGATTTAGCAAACGCAGCAGAGGCAATCGTAGGGGCCAGGCAACAGGCAAATGCAGCTGAGAAAAGTGGATGCTGCGGAACACACAAAATAGAAGATGCGGACCAAGTTCCATACAGTAGCATAAGAAATCAGAAACAGGCGTGAATACCCATTAGTCGTATGAACCGACTTAAACAGTGATTAAAATGCCAAAGCTTAATTTTTATTATTAAGAGGATGGCAGATAACCACTACACATGAGACCAAACTTGCCAAAATGTTAACTAGCTGCGATCCATTTGTATGGTATGCATGCCTGGGATTTCGTGATATGAGGGGCACAGCAGCTTTTTTTGAGGGCACAAAGGCCACATGCCAGGGCATCAAGGCCATAAGTTTAAAAACATGATTTTGATTTCACTTGAATAGACATATGCATTTCTCAAAGCATTAACACCTTTTTAATAAACAGTGTAACACTTTTGCATCTTGAAGAGCCCGTTTGCGATAATGCTGCAATTCTTTTTCAAAAAGAAAAAGAGTTGAGTGAATTTGTTGAATTTTGTTAAATGTTAAAACTGTATTATTGTCTATAATATTAGAATTTGCCATAAGTAATATATATATATATATTTTTTTTTTATTACACATTATAATTAAGATTATTTCGCCAGATTCCGGCCAAATCTGGCAACACTGGCGGAGGCGTCACTTTGATCCTAAGCAGTTTTATTTTTGCAGCAAAAAACACAGCTGCACTTGAATTTGAGAAATGCTTGAGAAAATGTAACTTTTATGGACGATACCGCATTACTTGGTCAGTAAAAGAGCTAAGCTACTCAAAAGTTATTTTATTCAGAAAAAAACTATTTGTTGGTAATTTTCACACCAAACGCGACGGTGCGACACGATTCAATACAAAGTCAACGTAGAGACGCAAATTTGATTGACGACGTGACATTTTCCCCTGCCACGGGCAAGCGCGTTCACGTGGATTGCAGTGTGACAAATTTCGCTGAAGTTGAAATGTTTCAACTTTTTCCGCGGCATTCGCGTGGCGACAGCCAATCAGCGTTCACTCTCTGGGGGAAGTAACGTAAAACAGCCAATCAGCGTTCAACCGGCCGGACCAACCATTCCCTGCACTCCGCAGTGAAACGCAGCTTGGGGGAGAAAGTGATTGTTTGTTACTCTCGAAGCTCTATATATAATATTATAATATATAATATATATATAATATATGAATATCTATATAATATAATACATACGATATATATAATAACTCGGCACAAAGCTGTGTGCGCCTCTGGATGATATTATGAACCCATAAACGACGGGCATTCCGACGTCTCCCACAACAGGCAAAGACATGCAATGGTGGTTATCTCGGCCATGGTTGATGAGAATGAATTGGCATAAAGCACTGTTGCTGGGCAAAAGATGTTGCGACAAATTTCCCTGAAGTTGAAATAATTCAACTTTTCCGCGGCATTCGCGTGGCGACAGCCAATCAGCGTTCACTCTCTGGGTGAAGTAACGTAAAACAGCCAATCAGCGTCCGGTCACCAAAATGCCAGACTGGACGGTCTGGCATTTGGGCAGATGCCAGAAGGGACGTTTTTTAATCCCAGTCCGTCACTGCTGCACAGCGACAGATTATGATTTGTCGCACGACAAAACTTCGGCGACAGTCCGACCAGGCAAAAAATGTTTATGTTGGTGTGAACACACATAAGTATAATTGACCGCTGTCAACGACAGTGGATTTTTTTTGCCGTCTTTCGTATCACCAGAGACTATATGGTATCACTCCGTATTACTCCGCAAGTAGTTTATAAACCCCAGCGTAGGCCTACTCGGTTACTATGCGACGTCAACGTCTTTGGCAGACTATTTCTCTGCTAATCAATTACGAATGCTGGTAAAAAATAAATTGTAAAAAAACACACCGTGTGATGTTATTTTTTCGTTTTGGCGTGTAATAAGCGGGATAATAATAAAGAACGTCGCCGGTCATTGTCGAAAGATCTGCTTCGCGTCGAAGTCCGGTTCACCCTGTCGGGGCTTATTTCCCCAATAATGACCGGCGTTTTATACATTATCCCTTACGTAACAGCGACACATTAAAACAGACCAGGACAGACCAAATAACAATGTGTGTTTTTTAATCAGACTATGTGCGTGTGTGCGTGTGCGTGTGCGTGTGTGTGTTCACCGGCTCCCGGTCAAAAGCAGCGAAAGAATTTCCCCCAAAAAGAGACAATAAAGGATAACTTAACTTAACTTAACTACCATAACATATCCTGCCGAAATTGCTATTCCATTTTAAATGGAATAATAAAGAAATCAAATAGGCTACAGACTCACATGATTATCGCCTCTCAACTAACCTGTAAGCTATACAGTATTAGCATGTTGCAAAAAATGATAGCCCAACGGAAAAATTATTTAGGGCTTAATCTAGTCCTAATATCAAACAACGTCATTACAATCATACGTAAATAATGATTAAAAAAACACAAAAGCCAATATAGCCAGTTTACTGTGAATTTCGCCATATATCAATAAATAATCACATAAATAAATCAAAATCAATGATAAATCATACTTACGCATCCGTGTTCCAGCAAAGGAAATCTCAACTGATATCGTCACGCGATCGTCTCAGCTTCCAAACGTTTTGGCGCGTCCGCGTTCGCGGATCAGACACGGGTCCGACACGGGTCCGCTCAGGATCCGCAATATATCGATAAATAATCAAAAAATAAATCAAATAATAAATAACAATAATGAATCAATAATAAATCATACTTACGCAACCGTGTTCCAGCTAAGAAAATCTCAACTTATATGATCGTCTCAGCTCTTGGCGGATCCGACGCGGGTCCGCTCAGGATCCGCGGTTTGATCGTAACATTTTCGGAGGCGGGCCTGATCCGCTGGGCGGCGCCAAAACGGATGTGACAGTAACGCGGGTTTGGTGACTCCTATGCGGATCCGCCTAGGAGTCTCCTGCTGTGTGGGTAATTTAGTGCTTTAGGCATCCCACACAGCAAAAGGACTCCGCGGAGGTATTGCGGCTTCCTTAACGGACCCGCGAAATGGACCCGTATCGGGGTCCACTTGCACGCTGCGTTGGATCCGCTACGGAGGTGGATCGCGGACCCGCCGTGGCTCCGCGCTGCCTCCGCTCCGCATCCGGGACTAAAACCTTACCCGGATCCGTTTTGGACCCGTTTATCTTATTTTCCAAATCCCTTCTGTTCTTGTTGTAGGATAAAATAGGATAAAACTAAAAACTATCACTAGAACTAGGCCTACTACAGCAATATAGGCCTAAAGCTTAAATCTGCATTACATATTTTCAACCTTAATACAATAGGCCTAACAGAAAACGTTCAATTTAAAACATCAATTTACTGTACAAAAGAAATCACTTCTCAATAGAAAATGGACATTTACATTCATGGAAAGTTACCGGTTATAGCCTATTCTGTTTTTGTTAAGTAGCCTGTTGGCTACATTCATTTTGTTGTCAAAACCTAATTTAGTGCTTTATAGACCTAGGCCAGTGCAGACATTCTATCTATTAGGCTACAACTTCAATAAAATGCAATGAAATGTTGCGCAATGCACAGCTAAAATATCAGAAAATTTAAAACTGGTTAACAACAAGAAGTTCAATAAAAATATTTTTTATTGATTATGGTTACTATGGCTATTTCAAGACTCGTGTGAGGGACTTGATGGGGAACGGACAGCTCCTCGTCTCTTTGTCGCCCGATCCGTGGCCAGGTTAAACCACCGGATAGCGTGTTTGGTGACCTCCGCATCGGTGGCAGACTTGGCGATCGTATTTTTCCTCACAGCACCTGAAATCAGACAAATATGTTTATGTTTATGGTATGTAGCATTCAAAGCCAAGTAGGCTTACACAATACAATATATGAGATGTGTATTTCACAGCGTCGCCGCGCGTCAAGTGCCGCCGAAAAGGCGCTTTTTTCTTTTTTTTCTTCAGCTCCGGAGACGACTCTTATATATTGATGTGACTCGGACATATGCTCTGCTTAAACCAAACACGTCTTTACTTGTCGTCCGCCATTATACATATACGTACCATTACGTCCCGACGTCATACAATCTGAACTACGGACACACACACAATACATTACAACGACTATATTCCTGTTGACGCGCCGCAGCGCGACGCTTCCTATGTGTGCTAGGGGCGGCACTTATTGTGTCATAGACGCGCCGCGGCGGCACTGCACTCTTGAGAATAGACTCTTGTGGATAAACTCTATTTCTGACATTTGAGCGGTGGGTAAACTTAATTTACTTGCGTTGAGTCTACACTGGCGGGTGACGTGGCCGCGCAGCTGATGTCATTTACGTTCAGTGCACAAAAGAAGGGAGTATCACAGCGGCGTGCATGGCAGAAAGGTAGGCTATTTATTATTCTCATTATTGCACTGTGATAGCTAACAGGAATATTTTCACTAACCTAGTAAACAAGTGACCGTGTCAGGTATTCACTGATGCGCTAACTATTGCATTGTGTTAAACATGGCATCAGGCATAGGCATACCTGATTGAAAATGTGCATAGGCAAACTAGCCAGCAGCTGCTCAGGGAGTCATGGTTATATTAGATTAGATTTCAAGTAAAGGCAGTGTATGTAATATTCATTGAATTATATACTTACTGAAAAGCAAGCTCTTTGCCGACATCCTGCTGAAGGCCTTTTTATTGTTGACCCCTTTCCAATTAATAAGACTGGACACGTCATTGGTGTAGAGCCGGCCGAGAATATTCCATGTCACCCTCTTGACATCCTGGCCTCCAATTGTGGCCAAAGAAGAAATCTAAAAGGCAAATGTATATATTTTTAAATAAACAGCAAGGTAAACATTTCTAAGCTTATGTTGCATTTAAACAGTTTTTGTTCCTGTAATGTAGAAAAACAAAAACGTCTATTTGTACTTTTTCCTGTAAATAAAAAATCCTGTTCTCTTGAATTATTTTTCAGGTTCAGGACAGGCCTGTTCAGGGCTGCTTCAATAGAATACTTGCAATAATCATGGACAATCAATATACCTAATAGCATTATAGCATGGACCATTCATATTAAGAAGACTCACTACTCTCTGTCGAGCTGGGGAGTTTGAGGGTTCTTTTAAAAAAGCCTCAAATGCCTCCACTGCCTCCAGGTGTTCCAGGGGGAGAGTAATATTGTCGGGCATCTCGACGTCTGGCCCCGGGGTGCTGTTCAGCCTGCTGCTCAAGAAGTCCACCTTTGCAATGAGCTGGTCTTGCTTTTGTTTTATGATTTCCAGCAAGCTTAAAATGTGGACTTCAGCCGCTGTTGACAAACATGAAATATAGCTAAAATGTAGTGGATGAAATATATCACGTTTCAGTGCTTATCCTCATTACTCACAATACTGACGTTATTGATAAAGTTTGAAGAAAATATGTGAGTTGTCAGAATTTCTTCCAAAATCTGTAGCATAGAATGACCCTCCAGTATTTGTCAGTTATTGCTTACCAGAGCAGGGAAGGGGCTCACTCATTCTCCCCCCTCGCCATGTGGGTCTATACGCCAGGCTGGCGTATAGATATATGCTATCTATACGCCAGGCTGGCGTATAGATAGCATATATTGTTGATGGCTCCGATTGCCGGTTCAGGGTTGATGCCGGGGGTGGAGGGAGATGAGGAGGGACTGCCGTTCCTGGCCCATAGTGAGGAGGATGGCATGCGGTGTGCGAGAGGGGGAAAGAATTGTATTAAATGGCAGTCATCTGTTTATCATGACTGATAATACACATGGGACCGTTCTATTCACTAATATTTCAGAGATCAGTCCTTACCGTGAGTAACTCGCATGTTAAAGGCAGGTGCAGGGAGTTGGAGAAGTTGTTGTCCTGCCCCATGGTAAGGTGCTAAGAGACAGAAATTGGTATTAAATGGTTGTGATCTGTTAACCATGGTAGGCTGTGAGCTACAGGGCCAAACAATGGCAAACGAAAAGTCTCTGGTCATGCTCTGGTCGTGCATTAATTTGTATGTTTCAACATTTTGGAATGCACTACCTATTTCAATCCCATGAATGGATTGACGATGTATTTCAATACAATTTGATATTGATGAATGATAAATATTGCATGAATGTGTAACCCAGATTAAAAATCAATTCATAAATACTTTGTTTTGATTGATTCAAAACAGATATTAATCTAAAAGGAGTGATGGAGCCATAATAAATTAATCAAGTAAATAAAGAGTTTTTAGAGAAGAGTTGGAGACGGTCGGGAAGCAAGCCCCGCCCATTGACCCAATTGGAACAGGTTCACTTCCTCTAAAGCTGTTGGAGAGAGAGAGAGAGCTAACCGCATTGAAGACGATCACCGTAAGAAGATAAAACAATAAAAGTGGATAAAACTCGAACAAAACTGTCAGCGAAACCTCCCGGGACGATCACGATCTGTGTGAGCGAAAGCTAATGCCAAAGGCCACAGGTTAACCCACTAGCGTAGGTGCTAATGTCGGAGCACTAGCCTCCAGCGCTGATTTGCGCGAGACACGCAAACACACTACTACACACCATACGTTAATGCTGAAGTACTGATCCGACATTTTAAAGGTGCATTTTGAGATGTTTGTTGCACATTGAACCATATTGTGTGTTTAGCACCTTATTTGTGCATCCTAAGCACATTTAGCCATATTTTATTAACTGTGCACATTACATACTTTTCTTTCTTGATGATTGATATTGTTTTATGTGCTAATTACTATGTAAAGAACACAGAATATTTTGATACTGTTGATTTGGAGTGAGGAAGACTATTTCAATAACATGATGTCTGATATTTTGAGTATTGCTTGTTTTATTACTGAACATTGTGATATCATATTGCAACAATAATTCAGTAAAAATGGTTATTCTCTATTGATAGTTTATGTGGATTTAACATGATTTATGTACTATAATTCTATAAAAACTAATTTCTGAGATTTGAGAAATTAAGATGAATGCTCTGAACCTTATCGTAGGTCAGGTTTTTTTGGACCCATTGTACTCAATGTATTCAATATTATTTCGGAGATCAGTCTTTACCTTGACAGTTTTCTTCAGGTTGGGGAGACCTGCTGCCTGGCACATGGCGAGATGTTGGGGGAATGGATGGAGCTGGAGGAATGGATACAAGGAGAGGTGATTATCTTAAGCACTAAGAATGTTAACCATATCTTAATATTAATGTTATGATTTTGTTATTTTTGATGGCAAGAGATTATCCCTTACTCTGCAACCCCAGAGATGTAATGTCACCATCTTCGCTGTCATCAGAGTCCCCAAAGCGATGGCTGTTAAGTAACCATATTATATTATTATTAGGGTTACTGCAATCCCAAAATTGCCAAATATACATACAGTATAGCACAAACATCTCTGGTCTATTTTTGAATGCTACGGGAAATAACCTTCCTATCATTACAAAAAACAAGACAGAACACACTTACACTGGCCTCCTTTGTCTCTTATCTGGAGGCCCACACTCCTGCTCTGCCTCTGACTGTAGGTCAGAGGTGTTGCAGCCAGCCTGGTAGTGCTCCATATGCCTACAGGCATCTTTGTAGTTGTCTAAAATTGAATATGTTAAAATAATCACAAGGTTGAAATTAGCTGTAGACCTGCACAGACTGTTAATATTATTACTAAAGATATGTAAACTAGGCACAAAAAGTAAGAAAACTTGTGTTAGATTTTTTTTTTCATTGCTGTAACAATGCTTTTTAGCAAGAAAACTTATACCGTTGGAAAGCCTGAAGCCTCCCCTTTTAAATAATACCACATTTGTAAGGAACATGCATTTGTGCTATGAGCAGCAGAGCTGAGTATGTAGATTGCGCCCAAGAAAAATGTGTCAAACAGCATTCTGCCATTGTTTCTTATTTTGAGCTTTTGGTACTCCCAGGTGATGCCAATCAGGGACAATGGCAGAGTGCTCAGAGTCAGAGTCCTGTTTGGTACATGTTTCTTGGGCGCAACCTACATACTCAGCACTGCTGCTACCACAAATAAGTGGAACATTTTAAACAATGCAAGGCAAAGACAATTTTCATAACATAGACAGAATTGGTTAATCCAAGCAGAAGGAGAAGAAACCATGAAATTATCTTTAAACTAGTTTTATGAATTGGCATACCACAGGTTCTGATGATGACCATGTCATACTTTGGCCATTTTGGCTCAGGTGTCTCAGAGTTGGCAGCTGCCCTTTTTGCACGTTCCATGTTTTTATACTTTGGCCAGGACACCATCCCGTCGTCACACCACTGATCCGGGACGACAGCAATGTCCCCGTTGTGGAATTTGATGAGATGAAAAGTCATCCTTAATGTAGAAAGAAAGAAAAGTTATTCGTCATAAAAAAAAGAAGTGTGTGTGTGTGTGTGGGAGTTGTTTCATAATCTCACACAAAAAGTCATTACTAATAATATAGTGTACTATGTACAGTTCATGGTATTGAGAAAGTTGGCACATGTATCAATTCAGCATAAAATTCAGCATAAAATGTAATTTCCCCTGGCTTTTTGATGTATAATGTTATGTATTATATTTCATCTCATATTTTGAAAACATGAAATTATGGATTTAGTGTATACCTGGAAAAATACCACCTTTTCTGAAATACTTACAGCAAATTTTCATCCGGAGTAATGAAGTAATGGAAGTCATAGTCAGAAGTCTGTAGTCAACCATATTATTAGTTTTTAACTTGAACCGATTGTTTAAACTGATTGATTGATTGAACCGATTGTTTAAACTGATTAATTGAACCGATTGTTTAAACTGATTGATTGAACCGATTGTTTAAACTGATTGATTGATTGATTGATTGAACTGATTGTTTTTTTTATTTATTTAGTGGAGGAGAGGTATGGCCACGAAACCATCCCTGTACGGCAAGGCTACACATTTCTGTTGCAGTGCTGACACCTCAACCGACTTCAGCTCATCAGATGCATGACTTACAACGAATATGTTAATTCTGTCAGAGTTGAAAGGGTAGGTATAAAATGGCGACTGCTGGGAAAATTCAGTGTAGACAATGAACAAACCATTATCAATTTGGATGATGTTTTTAACAAGGCAGACTTTATCCCCCACCAGAAATATATTGTCCCCTGTTGATAATTTCACTCTCCATCGTTCACATCTCATTTCCCCATATTGGCCCTGCACTCCCATCCCAACAACAATTGGCCCCACAAAATGCTCCCTTTTTAGAGTGACGTCTGCATGAACATCCGGTAACATACTGGTAGTTTGGACCTCCGAAAGGCGCCGAACAAGCTGGGCTAGCGGGAACTCAGGTTTTCTGACAAGTTTTTTTATTTTCCCCAGGTAGTTCTCATACGGGAACGCTGAAAAGGAATCCAAACAGCCATGTCGATTCACCTCGTCTGCTAGGTGGACCAAACAGTGGACATTATAAACTATTTGGTCTGTCCCATACAGCCCACCAAAATGAGCAACAAAAGACTTCAGCAATTGGCCAGCATAGTCTACAAGGCTGTGATGTTGAGGGCTTACCAAGATCGATATGGCCGTTGACAGGAGCAGGAAATTGGAATACATATTCCGGTCCAAGAATCCCGCCAGCACCACAGGGCCAGTGTAGAGTAAAAACTGCCGGAATTCGGTTGCCTTCCACCGGTCTAACTCTCTAAGTGACCGTGGTCTCCTGGCAAACTCAACTGGAACATTCGCCCTAACAGACTGGAGTTTATGTGACATCCTGTCAACTATCATGGCAGGCAGTCTCACAGTTAAAGGACCCCGGAGCCAGAACTGGAGCATTTTTTTTACAACGCCCAAACACACTAAATGCATGTAGTCTAATGGAAACTGTGTTACCATGCCTATCTTGATAGACTGAAATGGATGAGGCCCCTCATGGGGGTGAAGTTCATCAAGCTTCAAGTTGAATGACATGTCCGTTCTAAGGGGGTGCTCTGGTCCAGGGAACGACATGCGGCGATTCTGGTGCTTCCCCGGATGTTGGCACTTATCGCACCCATGGTAAGCATTATGGGCCTTTGTTTTTTTCACAAAGGCCCGTGCAGGGGTGTCACACAGTACTGTGTGAAGCTCAATTTTTAGGTTCTTATCACCAAAGCAAAACCCCGCCTCTAGCTCCTGTAATTCAGTGACAAAATCTGATAAGAACTCTGTGGCCGAACTTGGTTTTTTAAGTCCACAGTACGCCCCAATGACCACAGGTTCCTTCATAGGGACGGTAACTAGTAATCCAAGGATGGGCCACAGCTGTAAAGTGGAACTTTTAAATAAAGGCAGGCCATCTATATTAATCTGCAGCCCTATTGTCATGCCCTCTGTCAGTATTTTGACTTGTTTATTTAAAGTGGCCCTTAAGGAGGAAAGGATCCCAAAGTGATGGTAGTTCCCCCCAGCCTTCTCTTGAATATCATAGTGGACTTTTGTTTTGAGAAGGGTCCTACCATCCTTGGGCAGATTGGGATGGATTAAGTTGAGTATGCTCAACAGCGCAGTCAGGGCAACCATTGAAATGCCAAATCTCACTGCCCAGTTGGCAATGTTATCGGAAAGTGATGGGGATGGGACATCAGGTTCAGAATCTGAACCTGATGTCCCATCCCAATCACAATACACATCATCGAAATCCATGTCCTCTTCACTAAAATATTCATGCAAATCAAATGCATCTGCAGCTGAAGAGGGTGGAGCAGTGTCCTCAGAGAGAACTCTGTCATCCGTCATTGCCGTCATGTCCATGTCAGTCATGTCAGTCCCAATTTCAAGACGCCTTTTTTGGACGTCAACACGTGCCCTTCGTCTTATGGCGTTTAAGGAGACAGGCAGAGTCTTTCTATTCATTTTTGTTCTAAAAGAGACATTTCAGAAAGACAGGTTGCAATCATGTGTAAAATTGATCATTGTTCCTAATGTAATGTTCCTAATCATTGTTCCTAATGTTGTTTTTTAAATAAATACATTGTTTAATATACTTTAGTGGTGTTCTCTGTTTCATTGCTACAAACTAGACAAAAATAGAGAAAAAGAGCAACATTTGTGATGCTCTACTTGATTCGGCTCCATGAAATGGCCTATTTGAAAATGTATCTGTGAGGCATTATTATTCTCATTATTGTTAGCAGACCATTCAAGCCACAACAGGGCGCTTTACTTCCATTGATGTGTTGTGACTGCGTGAGTAAAGTGGAAAGCAGAAACCAATATGGAGGGAATGTAATGAGGTTGCAATGAAATTTTCTGTGCTCCAAAGGCAATTGTAACATAAACATAACATAAGCAAGATGCAAGGGATAATGCCTGACGAGGTGTCCATTAACAGAAATGTTGACTTACTTGATTAATCAAACCCAGCAGGAGGTGATGGCAGAAAAGTTGAAGCTGCAGAACACAAAATAGAAGATGATGGGAAATAATTTATAGATAGAAACGTAGGTAAATTCGTTGGGGTCACAGCGATACCACCGCTGAAGCTGTCCGACAAATAGTTTTTGAGATAAACGCACTGATTGGCCAGCA
>JAOPJL010000097.1:17238191-17253284 GCA_027123545.1 Trisopterus esmarkii
GGCTCGCTCTCGCGCATCTGTGTTTGCGCTCGTGCATGATTGCGCGTTCAGGTACTTGGAATGGGTGGAGTCAGAGTCAGCGTTGAAGGAGAGGGGTAGGACCATTTGAGTTGTGTGTTTTCAAAATCTGCTGGCGTTTCGCAAATCGCGTACCCAACCTTTAACATCAAAACAATGTTAAAATTGCATCATTCTGAATACACCGTTACCCACGGTTCAAAATGTATTTAGCATGGATCTTATCATACATAACTGAATCACATTTAGATGAATCAGTTATGTAATTGTTGTAAGGCCAGATATATATTGGGCAAGGGTCAGGGAGGGAGTGTAGGGTGCTCGCAGTGTCAATTATTCACTGATTATTAATCTCTAAGCATGCACTGAACATTTTAATGAACTTATACAAAGTAAGCATTGTGTACTTACGCATCCAACATCTCTTCTGGGAAATCAAAAAAGACACACTCATTAATGTTGAATAATGAAACCATGAATTCAATGTGTTGATATGTTAATCTACACATTACCTGTTACTGTTAAATATTTAAATAAATACATAAAGTCAAGAGTTTCAAATGTTGGGAACGATTTACGAATCAGCATGAGTGATATAGTGTATAACTATAAGTGTATAACTAACATATCATAACTCTTTAAACACATGGGGCTGGCTGATAATGAACACTGTTGGTTTACCCATAAGGGCCGGTGTCCGACCATCTTCAGGACCCCATCGAGGGCTCTTTCGTTCTGAGAACATGGGAGCAGGTGGTCATCATGGAACAGGACGTCCACAGACCGAGGGCGGGAGGCGTCCTCCTGTATCCCCGGCCCACGGTAGTCACGGTACTCAGGATCAAAGGTGTGATGCAGCACCACCACGATAACTGGCTTATTGTCTGCAGGATGGAAATGAAACGGTCGTATGTTGAAGGCCAGTGGATTACTGCCATTTGTTGTACAGTGTTGAATGATGTTAACATAATGGTGCTTGTTTGGTCTGAACATGGACAGATCCTGTTGGCGGCTGAAGTTTCAAACCAGGGCATTGTTTTATAGTCTCCTCGATGTCGATGCCAGGCCTGGTGCTTATCTTACAGAAAGCCAGGATGAAGTCACAACGATCCTCTGACACTTCAGTCTTGCCCTTTTTCTCGAGTTTCTTTATAAATTCTTTGGCCACACCAGTTTCCCCATTGACAGTGGAAAACATCCTCCACTCCTTACCTGCGGTCAGAAATGACAGCAAGATACATATAAGATACAAGATACATATTGTTTTCACAATCACACAAATTAATTCCTGCAGTTTTACTCGTCAGTATCTTACCAGTAACACCTCGCTGATCCCTTAACGAATAAAAAAGAAAATATTAATGGAAGAGAACATCGATTCTATGTGGTAACAATGTTGTGTATGCATGTAGGGCTATGGACATGCGTTATTGTGGATGCATGAATTGATCTCCCTTCTATAAGGCTGTGTAATATATATAATTTAATATAACAATAAAACCTCGCCTTCTTTTTTACCACACGAAGCATGAATCTGCGTTTTAGTAGGTTTGTCATAACAACCAGACAAATAGTTAGGAAGGAAATAGTTTGCGCTCTTACGCACTCCCTTTAAAGTGTATTGAGTAAAGACATTCATACGGACAAAACAGTCGTAAACATTGAGACTTACTCGAAAGTGTTATATTTCTGCATGGCACTGCTCTGTTTCGCTTTGCTTCAGCTGCTTTATGCTTTAGGTTTCGTTTTTGAGCGTGTGTGCGCATGCGTGCGTGCGTGTGTACGTGCGTGCGTGTGAGAATGTGCGCGCACATGCGCATAGGTGTGCATGTGCGTTCGTTGGTGTGCATGCTTGCACACGATGACAGTATGTCTAAATTAGTTACCATAATAATACTAATAATAATTGCCCAGTGCGGACCAAGGTGAACACCGCGGGACACGTCGCGTCTCTGAACCAATGACGGACCCACAGTCTGCAGTCGGAGGACCCTCGGATATGTAGGCGTGTGTGTGTAGGATGTAGGCGTGTTTGCCTTAAAGACCATCACAGTGAGCCGCTCACCGACACTTCTGCATGCAGACGTTCAGAGACAACTTCAACCTGGAACTTATTTCCACATCATTTTCGTTGGTTCTACGATCAGTACCACAGCGCCCCCTACTGTCAGTACCACCCTACTGTCAGTACCAAAGCCCTACTGTCAGTACCACCCTACTGTCAGTACCACAGCCCTACTGTCAGTACCACCCTACTGTCAGTACCACAGCCCTATGGTCAGTACCACCCTACTGTCAGTACCACCCTACTGTCAGTACCACAGCCCTACTGTCAGTACCACAGCCCTACGGTCAGTACCACCCTACTGTCAGTACCACAGCCCTACGGTCAGTACCACAGCGCCCCCTTCTGTCAGTACCACCCTACTGTCAGTACCACAGCGCCCCCTACTGTCAGTACCACCCTACTGTCAGTACCACAGCCCTGCGGTCAGTACCACAGCCCTACTGTCAGTACCACAGCCCTAATGTCAGTACCACCCTGCTGTCAGTACCACAGCTCCCCCTACTGTCAGTACCACCCTACTGTCAGTACCACAGCCCTACGGTCAGTACCACCCTACGGTCAGTACCACCCTACGGTCAGTACCACAGCCCTACTGTCAGTACCACCCTACTGTCAGTACCACAGCCCTGCGGTCAGTACCACCCTACTGTCAGTACCACAGCCCTACTGTCAGTACCACAGCCCTACTGTCAGTACCACAGCGCCCCCTACTGTTAGTACCACCCTACGGTCAGTACCACAGCCCTACTGTCAGTACCACCCTACCGTCAGTACCACAGCCCTACTGTCAGTACCACCCTACTGTCAGTACCACAGCCCTACTGTCAGTACCACAGCCCTACTGTCAGTACCACCCTACTGTCAGTACCACCCTACTGTCAGTACTACCGCGCCCCCCTCTACCACGGAGAGGATCCTACAGTGAGATACGACTCCTGTTACCGCTGATCCCAGTCTGTCCTGAAACTCTGGTCCTAGAAGTGCGGCCCAGAAACGGCCGCCTCCTATGATGCAGGATCCCAGATCAGACCCGGGTCCAGACCCGGTACAGCCCAGAGCAGGTCCAGACCCGCTCCAGTCCCGGTACAACCCAGAGCAGGTCCAGACCTGGTCCAGACCCGGTACAGCCCAGAGCAGGTCCAGACCTGGTCCAGACCTGGTCCAGACCCTGTACAGCCCAGAGCAGGTCCAGACCCACTCCAGACCTGGTCCAGACCAGCACAAGCCCCTGTTCAGACCAGCACAGGCCTCGGTCCAGACCAAGACCAGATCCGGTCCAGACCAGCAAAGGCCCCTGTCCAGACCAGGTCCAGACCAGCACAGACCCCTGTCCAGACCAGCTCAAGAACCGGTCCAGACAAGTCCAGACCCGGTCCATGACCAGCACAGGCCCCGCCCCCTGGTCCAGACCACCAGGCCCCGCCCTCCCGGTCCAGACCAAGCCCCGCCCCCGGAGCCTCGGGTCCCACATCCTTATTTGCGCTCCGCACACGGAGGGCGTTTCAACCAACCGAGTGATGTCGCGAATGGCCGTTATGAGTGATCTGTAGAGGACTGATTGTGGCGTTTGTGTGCGTATCGTCATTTAAAGATTCTGACCGAGGTTACCCTTTCTGCGGCGGGTTTTCCCCGAGAAGGCCCGAGTTCCCCCACCGAGCCTCGGATCAGAGCCGGGGTGCAGGCCGAGGAGGAGGACTAGCTCGGGGAGACATGGAGGCCAACCCTGCAGAGGGAGGGTACGTATGCTACAGTCTGGGAGAGAGCGAGAGATCTGAGATCAACAGTCCGCAGATACAAAGAGGACCGAGCAGGCTGCAGGCTGCAGGGCTCGGCTCTGCAGAGCACCGGGCTCTGCTCTCGGTCGAAAGGGATAAGCAACTCTTTTTTTGTGCGGCTATGCAGAGAGATTACGATGATGGTTGCTTTTTAAGCGATATGCACAGCCTTATGGATGTCATTTGTTGTTCCAAGATCACCGCTTTTTTCTCCTTTTAAAATCTATTATCTTATAATCCATATCTATCTGTTAAACCCTGGCTGTACCCGACCAGGTGGGGTTCGGTCCCATGGATCTATAATCTATCTTCGCTTCAGACAACAAACACATTTATGATGCATATATAAATAATAGTGTATTATTATTAGTCTTCACATTTTACTCTTATAAATATGTTATGTTTTCTTGTATGTTATATAATATTCATATTGTTATTTATAGCGTTGTTGTGCAGTTGCAACTTTGTGTGACCATTTCAGTTTTTGGAGGAGTTTATGTGGGCCTACTGGGTGGTGAGAGGGAAACAAGGAATATGATCATGTGTGCTCAGATAGATTATAAAGTATAATTTCTTAGCATTTAAACGATTTCAAACACAAACTACGATGCACTGTTATTTGCATGTTGTAAACAATGCGACTCCTCTTTTTAAAAGCGAGATCCCATGTGATTTTTCTGAAATGCTATGTTAGTTAAGTAGGCTGTTAATCAGGGTAAATATTAGGAAGGCAAACATAAAATTCAACATAAAACGTCTCACTCTTAGATTATGGGAATAAATCAGGAACCGTCTGGTTGTGATTGTGCCAACACACACACACAGGGAGCATGGCATCAAGTTCAAGAAATGGTTCATGAAGAGTACTATAGTACTGTCATGAATGTATCATGAAGGGTACTATAGTACTGTCATGAATGTATCATGAAGAGTACTATAGTACTGTCATGAATGTATCATGGAGAGTACTATAGTACTGTCATGAATGTATCATGAAGAGTACTACAGTACTGTTGTGAATGTATCATGGAGAGTACTATAGTACTGTCATGTATCATGAAGAGTACTATAGTACTGTCATGAATGTATCATGAAGAGTACTATAGTACTGTCATGAATGTATCATGAAGAGTACTATAGTACTGTCATGTATAATGAAGAGTACTATTAGTAATGTACTGAGTGGATCATGAAGATTACTGTTAGTACTGTCATGAATGTATCATGTTAGTACTATTGATACTATCATGGATGAATCACAAAGAGTACAAGTAGTACTATCATGAAGGGTACTATAGTACTATCATTATGAGTACTCTTATGAGTAATGAGTACAATTAGTACTACAATGAATTGATCACAAAGAGTACCATAAGTACTATCATGAAAGATACTGTTGGTACTGTTAGTGCTATCTTGAGTATATTTTAAACGGACAGAGCAAGATCAACAATTATTCACAATATCAATTTGAATCACAAATACATTCATGGTAAACTAGGTACAAATCTATTTATCTATTTATTTAATGTGTTTATATAATTGCAAAATAATTAACACGCATGTACAACATTTGTGACTGTTGGTAAAGAAGAACCAAATTAACTTGATAAACATTCAACAATCCATCACATCTGTGGTGAATAAACATGTGTGGCTGTACCATCAGCTGGTCTGATGTAGTGTGGCTGTACCATCAGCTGGTCTGATGTAGTGTGGCTGTGCCATCAGCTGGTCTGTTGTAGTGTGGCTGTACCCTCAGCTGGTCTGATGTAGTGTGGCTGTACCATCAGCTGGTCTGATGTAGTGTGGCTGTACCATCAGCTGGTCTGATGTAGTGTGGCTGTACCGTCAGCTGGTCTGATGTCGTGTGGCTGTACCGTCAGCTGGTCTGATGTAGTGTGGCTGTACCCTCAGCTGGTCTGATGTCGTAGTGTGGCTGTACCCTCAGCTGGTCTGATGTAGTGTGGCTGTACCGTCAGCTGGTCTGATGTTGTATCAGCTGGTCTGATGTAGTGTGGCTGTACCGTCAGCTGGTCTGATGTAGTGTGGCTGTACCGTCAGCTGGTCTGATGTTGTATCAGGTGGTCTGATGTTGTAGTGTGGCTGTACTGTCTGGAATTGGTAGTCACAAAGTTACATGGAGCAATATTGAGTCTTAGAGTTTAATGTTGTTATAATTTTTGAGGACCAATCTGACGATCCAACCCAACAGAAGTCTCAGGTGTACCTCATGTATTTATGTATGTCAATTAATGAAACCTCCACAAACGCTTTCGATTTGTGAAAAATACCAGCAGAGTTCTTATAATGAGTTGGTGGGTGGCTGTAAGGATGGTTTGACGACTGCGATCATTTGTCAGTGTTTGTATGTGTTCCAGGAATTATCTGTGAGGTGAACCGAAGCTCCAACGATGGACCACACACACATCGGTGGGGACATGTCACCTCCCTATGCACCAAGGAAGAGGAAATCAGGCCAGTCTCAACCCAAGGGCGGTGTGCCATGTCCAGGTGAAGACCCCTGGCTGTGCTCATATGTTAGTTGTAGTTATTGATTCTAAATCCTACAAAATATAATTTTGGTGCCCGCTGACAAACAGTTCAATCATCTGTTCAAATATGGCTTAAATGTTTTAATGCAAATTAGTTGTTATTTTTTTGTTACTCTCTTCATGTGTTCAAATAATCAAGAAAGATACCAGAAGGAAAAAAATACTCAAAGTTGATATTAACGATTTACACACTATTGAGTCAGTAGACGATGGAAGATTCCTTGTATTGCAAACCTTGTACTAAAACATAGAGATAAACTGAAAACGTTCAAAACCTGGAGGAACATTTTTAGTTGAGGCTGGGTTCACAAATTGGGATCAAAATAACTAACGGACAGCTGTCGTCAGATTTCACCAGGGTGACTGGCTTTAGTTTTCAAGGAAATTACCTCTAGGTCCTGGCTCAGGATGGAATAAACCAACGGTTTTAGGCGTTGTTTTAAGGTGAATACGCCGGTCGTTCATGAAGAGAGCAGTGCTGAGTGGCTGTATGCAGCGCTGGCATGAGCGCTCTCATTGGAAACACGAGCCACTGGAGTGCCTGTTATGACACACACCTTTCTGCATGTTGGTTATGAGCAGCGTAGTGTAGTATCCTACACCAACAAGCCTGGACACACCGTCCAGCTCCAACAAACATATCGTTACTAGTAGCCAGTGTCTGTCCATCCAGTGTCTGTCCATCCAGTGTCTGTCCATCCAGTGTCTGTCCATCCAGTGTCTGTCCATCCACTGTCTGTCCATCCAGCGTATGTCCATCCAGCGTATGTACAGGCAGACGACCAGTCAACACTTCCTGCCCTCCATTTCACATTCGCTCCATTTTGTGACATCTTTTGCAAACCACATAGAATTGGTGATTGTTAACTTGGTTGTTGTTGTTGTGTGTTCATTCATTGAGTTAAGTACAAGACTGCTCGTAACAAAACCATTTCGTCATTTAGTTGTAACAGTGGTTCAACGGCTGCCAGACAGAGCCTTTGAGTTGAGCGTCCTTGGACATTCAAAGGTAAGAATCAAGCCCTCTCTACAGACCTGTTGACACCAAACATAAGCTGTTACCAACAATGGTATAGCTGCATATGAGAAACAACACTTTTCTGTTTGTGTTTGTGTCCCTTTTCTAATACTGCCAGTCTGTGCCCGCCATGCACCCGGCTGGGTTTCACTCTACCGTTATGTATTTTAATATTCTAGAGTGACGAGGCCCAAGACGCTCATAAAATGAAAAGGACTTATGGTAGGAAGAGGTGAGTGACTCCTTATCCAAACACATTATTTGCTGAAATTGTTTCCTGGACATGCGACCGATTTGTACACTTCAAACCAAGGCATGAGTTAGTAATGCTGATGATTAGCTAACCCTAACCCTAACCCTATATAACCTGATTAGTTATCATCACCTGATTTACCACTCTAAGCAATAGTTACCAGAGTATAAATTGCTATTAATAAATGGATATAGGAAAAATAAAAGTGGTATTTGGGCAATGTATTCTAAAGTATGCTAACTTTGTAGTCAAAGTTGGTGGTCTTAGCGTGGCTCTAGAGGTGAAGTAGGTGGTCTTAGCGTGGGTCTAGAGGTGAAGTTGGTGGTCTTAGCGTGGGTCTAGAGGTGAAGTAGGTGGTCTTAGCGTGGCTCTAGAGGTGAAGTAGGTGGTCTTAGCGTGGCTCTAGAGGTGAAGTAGGTGGTCTTAGCGTGGGTCCAGCTGTGTTAACAGCTGTGTTAACATCTGGACCGGGGAACACCTCTTCAACTGCATTGTTTGGTCTGTCAGGTTTCTGTGAAAACCACCAGAAGACCCACAGCGTATTGTCCCGTTAGACAATAGGCTACAGGTTGCTTTATTTCGCACTGTGAATATCCAATATTCTTACAACTTTTACTCAGTTTGACAAGATCAATAAGCGTTTGGTACAATCCACAGGTCTGGGGCCTCATTTGTCAACCATACTTACACACAGATTTGTGCGTAAGGAGTGTGTACTAACATTGCCACGCAAAGTATGGAATTGACCTAAATGTACTTATACTTAGGAATGTGTGTATATATAAACACAGCTCCATAAGCACAGCTCTGGTGATATTACTAGCAAAAGGCAAAACATTTAAGAGTGTCTACCAGAGATGGAAATTAACTTTTTTGCCCACCGGTCACTGTGGCAGGTGGATTTAAAAATCTACCAGCCACTCAACTTTTTTACCAGCCACTTTTAATACCCAATATAAATTAAATATATTCCTTAATATTAAACAATATAATAGTAAGAATAGGGTTAGTTAAGTGTTGGCTACTGTAGGTGCGTGCTACCAAGGGACTAAGTTGCAAATGTTACACTCTTACTGCATATGATAAACAATACACCTGTATCTGCCAAGTTAAGTCATGTTTATTTCAAAACATTATATAATTGAACACAGACCCCCCCCATGGACTAAAATGTATCTCACAATATGATTTGAGGTATAGACGGTAACGGTATCGTATCACAGTATGTTCATTTTATCATCTAATTTCTATATAAATGCTTCTAAATGCTTCTAGATGCTCCCTGGGTGACGTAACATAACAGCCAATCAGCGTTCACTCCCTGAGGGACGTAACATAACAGCCAATCAGCGTTCGCTCCCTGAGTGACGTAACATAACAGCCAATCAGCGTTCACTCCCTGCAGTGAATCACAGCAGGAGGAGAAAGTGGTTGTTGCCGTTTGCGGACTGCCGGAGCTCTATATCTAAATAATATAATATAATATAATATAATATAATATAATATAATATAATACAAAGGTATCTATATAATATAATATATAATATCACGGCCAAAAGCAGTGTGCGCCTCTGGTGATATTATGAATTAAAGACCGGGTTCTCAGACTCTCTGGTCCTTCCACAGCCAGTAAAGACTGGTAGTGAGGGTTATCTCGGCCAAGGTGGAGAAGGAATTGGGGGAAAGGAAGTCCCCCAAGGAATCGGGGGACCAGACTGAACCACAGCTTCAGATTGACGTGGAAGGACCAGAGACGTTGGAGAACCCGACGCAGTCTTTAAGATAGCTCCAGGTCTCCGGCCGGAGCTCCCGGAGTGTTCTAGAGTATCTTATAGAACACGGTCAAACGCTGTGTGAGCCCCCGGAGGATATGATGAGTGAACGACTGCGTCTCTGGCGCCACGTCGCTTCTTTAGCGCTCTTTAAGTTGAAAAAACAAAAGAAAAAGAAAGCGCTCGTCTAGCCTACCGCTCACACCGGTCACACGGCAACACCACCTCCTCCTCCACTAGAACAGTGTGCAACAGGAGCAGCAGAGCATTTTTTTCACCAAAACCGACTCACTGGACATTTATTGCTACTAGTGACCAACGCAAAATTAATGAAAAAAAAGTGCAAAGACTCCTTTAAGCAATCAACATCCACATATGTCATATGTTTCCTTTAATTAGAAAACATTCAATTACTATATAATTATAATTATAATAATTATAATTAATTTTAAACAGACAAATTGGTGTCAAACCCTATAAAATAAAGGTTTTTAATGTAGTGCAATGGCTTATCTTGTGTTATTGGAAGACTTGGCTCACTGCGCCTTTTCAAAGATGCGCTGAGATCACGTCTGGGCTGGGACTTTTATTTGGCTTAAAGTTTAACGCCAAACTATTATTTTTTTTACTTCCAATAGTGTTCTCTCTCCCGACCCAAATGAATTAACTGCATCATTCACTTTTTCCCATGCAGCAAGCTTTCTTTTATTTGTGATGCCTCCTGCACTAAGTTAACCACCAAGTAACTTTTGTTTATATCAACCTTGTTTACCAGCGTTTCCAGTTTAGTGTTGGAGAAGTTTATTTTCTTGTCTCTCTTTGCCATTATAGCGGTGGGGGGGAGAACGCAGTCACATGGTTGATGAAGGGATGCGTTGTGACCTCATCCTCATCTTCAAACTTCTTATCCGGGGGCAGCAGCTCCAGCAGGGGGCCCCAGACTCCCCTTCCTTGGAAAGGAAAGGGAAGTCTGTGACCATATATAGTTAATTGGAAGCGTTTCGGAATGCAAATGAGACGAGCGCGCATGAGTGGTACTTGAGAACAGGCAGGGTTTATCAAGAGTGAGTGATACTGAGTGTACAATTGCCTTGTGCACGTTTGATAAATACCAGAGCCCGTCTACAGAGAGCCTTGGCACTCTCCATTGAGCCCCATTGTATCGACCTTGGTCACAGTTCTGTTGTTATTCCACTGGGGGTGATGGAATGAGGCAGGTTGAATGAGGTCTGTGGGGCTAGACGGCTACATGTGTCTCTTTCACCTGCTGGTCGTTGACATATCGCAGATTGCATTGTAGATTCCGCAAGTTCAATATAGATTATAGTTCAAAATGCATTTTGAACGCAAATGCAATGCAAATTGCTTATGTCCTTTTGATGTCTTACAGTTGGGGCCGTTGTTGTCCGTACACGCTAGCATTCTGCTAATGAATGCTGATTGGTCAGGGACGGACTGGAGACTGACCAGAGACCTCTTGATGGCATCTGAAGCTGAAGCAGAATCAGAAACATTTTAATGCAGTTAATTGCTCTATATTATATGTACATATATTATATATGCAGAAGTGCCAAAGTGACTCAGAACTTGCCGTAAAGCAGGACCTCTGGCAGTGACGTCATCATCTTTTTGATCAGATTAGTGTAAAAAAAAATGCAATATTCAGCCGAGTGTATTAGCTTAGCCCCCTCTTTTCAATGTGACTCTCAAATTACTTGCCTTACCTTAACTCACTAACCACACTGTAATGACAGGCTGGTCCTTAACCTTACCTTAACTCACTAACCCCACTGTAATGACAGGCTGGTCCTTAACCTTTACCTTGCTCACTCACTAATTAGGGGTGTAAATATGAATCGATTCGTATCGTTTAATTGATTATACAGCCGACGGTTCTATGCATCGATTGGTCCGCAAGGGTATCGATTATTGAAAAAGAAAATATGTTTTTTTCACAGTGAATAGGCTAATGAAGGATTTACACCCCTATCACTAACCACACTAGTCCTTAACCTTACCTTAACCTTACTCACTAACCACACTAGTTACAGGCTGTTCTGTAATGTTCTTACCTAATGAGTACATCCTGTAATGTTCTTACCTAATGAGTACATCCTGTAATGTTCTTACCTATTGAGTACATCCTGTAACAGGGTGTTGAGTTACGCTGTTACCAGGACCCTGTAGTGTAACGCCCACGGCTCCGTGCGTCTCCCCACCGCTCAGGTTTGAGGACCTCCAGGGCGTCCCGGCGGGGCCGGTAGAGTACCCCACCGCCAGCTGCTCTGTGATGCCTCAGGGCCCCCTGGCCAACGGCTCGGACCTGGGCTCTTTAGCCCCGCCCGCTGCCAGGCTGCCCCCGAGGCTGGGAGCCAAGGACACGTGGCCCACGGCCCCCGAGCAGGGCCGGATGAGGCCCCAGGCCCAGCCCTGGAGCCCCAGTCGGGAGAGAGAGTCCCAGAGCTGGGCCGCCGGCCGGGAGCGGCCTCAGGAGCAGCTCTGGAGCTCCGGCAGGGACAGGGTGGGCCACGCCGGGCAGGACCAGAGCTGGATCCCAGGACGAGAGCGGGGCCTCGGCGAGCAGGCCTGGGCCAGCGGCCGGGAGAGGGGCCCAGAGCAGGCCTGGAGCTCCGGGAGAGACCGGGCCCAGGATCAGGCCTGGAACCCGGGCCGTGAGCCCGGGCGGGACAGGGCCCTCTCTGGGGGTGGGCAGGGCTGGGGCGCCGGGCGCAGCCAGGACCCGGCCTGGGGGGCGGCCGCCAGAGACCGGGGAGAAGCACAAGTCTGGAGACCTGGTAGGCACACCGTCTGTTAGACATGTGATATATATACAAAGACTTTAATCAGTGTGTGTGTGTGTGTGTGTGTGTGTGTGTGTGTTTGTGTGTGTGTGTGTGTGTGTGTGTGTGTGTATGTGTGTATGTGTGTGTGTGTCAGCTTTAATGAGTGTTTTATTCACTTTGTGTGTTTCACCCACAGCTCTACTGTTGTAGTTCTAATGTGATCCACTTCTGAACACAGATTACTAACACGCTACTAAAGCTAACAGTTAGCTTCATGTCATCAGGTTACAGCTTCTCAACAATGCAGGACTGCGTAACTGAGAAGGCTTTTGACTATTTAACCATACATCCTGCTCCAAAACTTTGCCAACATCAACATAATATATAATGTATTTGTAAGATGTTGTTAAAATTACTTCAAAGTGATTTTCGATCGTTCATGATTTGCTACTAGTTTACATGAGACAGCACACAGACAAAATACAAATAACCATTTTGTGTATTTTTTAAAGACTTGCCTTTAAAGAAGAGCCAGAGAGTTGAGGTTGAGAGGAATCAGCCGGTGATCACCTACCAACAGGCCCCAGAACACAAGTCCTCTGGTAAGTATTTCTTTATATACGTAGTATAAAAACACTTCTATAAAGTTCCTGAAAAACATGCAAAGTTCTCTTGCATTGAGGGAAGCAGCTAGATAAATACGTTCATACACACGCACACAAAGTGTCAGTTAGCATCAAGCATCCACATGGAGCGAGTTTTACGCACCTCCTAACTGAACCAAAGCACCACATCCACTGACTCCTTCACCACTAAAGCACCACATCCACCGACTCCTTCACCACTAAAGCACCACATCCACTGACTCCTTCACCACTAAAGCACCACATCCACTGACTCCTTCACCACTAAAGCACCACATCCACTGACTCCTTCACCGCTGAAGCACCACATCCACTGACTCCTTCACTACTAAAGCACCACATCCACTGACTCCTTCACCACTAAAGCACCACATCCACTGACTCCTTCACCACGAGCAGCTCAGTGTAGTGCAGGTCTGGGTGTTACTAAAACAGAAACACAAATCTACTATAAATCCACCTTTTGTCTCCCTGTGTGACATGCTGCAGGGTCAGACTCGGTCAACATAAGAGACCACCAGACCACTGCAGAGCAGCACCCCGCCCCGCCCCGCCAGGAGCCGCTAGCACTGCTCCTCCCCTCCAAGAAGGAGCTTCCTTCCTACCCTCCAGGTGAGAGACCCTGTGGCTCCGCAGGTAGAGCTGTTGACTGGTAACCGGGAGGTTGCAAGTTTAATCCCTGTCTCCTCCTAGCTGAGTGTCGAGGTGTCTCTGAGCAAGGCACCTCACCCTGACTGCTCCTGACCGGCTGGCTGTCGCTCTGCGTCGCTGACTCCGCCGTGAATGTGTGCATGAATGGGTGAATGTCAGTCAACACTGTAAAGCGCTTTGGATAGATATATAAATGAGGACCATTTACATGCTTTTATTTTTTCCCGCTTTGACTATTGCAATGCTCTTTATGCTGGTATAAGCTCCTCCTCCTTATCCCGGCTTCAATTAGTCCAAAACTCTGCTGCCCGTCTGAACAAGAACACACAAGCGGGAGCACATTACTCTCATGCTTGCGGATCTCCGCTGGCTCCCTGTTCCTTATAGGATTGATTTTTTTAAATTCTGTTATTTGTTTTTAAGTCTCAGCTGGACTGGCTCAACATTACATTTCCGACCTCCTAATCAAATACGCTCCCCCGAGGTCACTGAGGTCCAATGACCGTTTACTTCTCACCATCCTGCCGTCAAGACTAGCAGCAGGCTAGCCCCTTCAGTGCACAAATCCCTCCTATAAACTCATTTATTTTCTCTTGCATTTAACTCCATTTAAGTTTTATTACTGTCTGTGTCATTTTTTGTGCTTTAAATTGTTTTTATGTTATTTGTGTGTTTATAACTAGATAGTGATTTGTACATCACTTTGGTCAACTGTTAACAGGCTCTAACAGGCTCACTTGACTTGATTTTTGGCGGTGGAAACGTGAACCATATCGCACCTAACCGTACCGTACCGCACCTAACCTTACCGAACCTAACCGTACCATACCGCACCTAACCGTACCGTACCTAACCGTACCGTACCTAACCGTACCGCACCTAACCGTACCACACCTAACCGTACCCTACCGCACCTAACCGTACCGTACCGCACCTAACCGTACCGCACCTAACCGTACCGTACCGCACCTAACCGTACCGTACTGCACCTAACCGTACCGCACCTAACCGTACCGTACCGCACCTAACCGTACCGTACCTAACCGTACAGCACCTAACTGTACGGTACCGCACCTAACCGTACCGTACCGCACCTAACTGTACCGTACCGCACCTAACCGTACCATACTGCACCTAACTGTACCGTACCGCACCTAACCGTACCGCACCTAACCGTACCGCACTTAACCGTACCGCACCTAACCGTACCGCACCTAACCGTACCGTACCGTACCTAACCGCACCGGAACTAACCGTACCTCACTGCTCGGTGGAAATGTGCCACTACACTCCTTCCCGCACACTCAGATCCTCTGACCAACATCCCTTAGATGTCCCCACACCAGGCCCTCCACCCTGGGTGGCCGGTCCTTCAGTGCTTTGGCCCCCAAACCCTGGAATCCCTCCCCCAACCTCTTCGTGACTGTCCTTCTTGTCCTTCTAACATAAAAACAATAGAGGAGCTCAGGAGGTAGAGTCGGCTGGTAACCGCAAGGTTGCTGGTTCGATCCCCGGCTCCTCCTAGCTGAGTGTCGTGGTGTCCCTGAGCGAGACGC
>JAOPJL010000097.1:17581195-17591357 GCA_027123545.1 Trisopterus esmarkii
CAGTTGACAATTCAAAAGAGGTAGCTATTTAATAAATTTACCCCTGGAGATACCTTCACAGATGGTGAAATCAAGCTTACAAACTAGCGGCAATCGGTCGACTACCAAGACAAATATATATATAATTACGCTGTGCATATACAAATAAATATCAGTATATGCATCATAAAGGGCCTCTGATACAATATAGACAGTTGATAATTCAAAAGAGGTAGCTATTTAATCAATTTACCTCAGAAGTTACTCGGCGGCCAGCAATGGAAATGAACGGTCTCCTACGCCGTAAAATGGTTGTTTGGAACTATTCGAGGCTCCATACCCCGGAAGTAGGCGCTACAACGGAGTGCAATGGAAGTGTCGCCACTCTGTTATATCTACCACTCTGGGTCCAGCCTACTCGATTCGCTCTTGAAATTCCCGGAAGTCATTTAAACGGCAAACAAATAATCAAATAAAGAAAATACTGGTAGATTTGTTTTATTTCGAAACATGCACATTTTTTAACATCTGAATAAGACATTTGGCTAAAAAAACAATGTAGACTGATGTAAAAGTTGAGGGTTACCATAACTGATGTAGAGACTCATATCTGGTATAAATACAGGGTTTGGGAAACGGATGAGGGACTATGAAAAATGTGGTCGGATGGTCGCAGAACATGAGTGACGCTTAAAGTGGGCGGCTGGGCGCAGCTGGGACCACCACGCCGCTCTCTGATTGGCCGGCTGCCTGAAACATCTTTTGATATTTATCTTGCAGGCACTTATCCCGTCTCTATCTGTGTACATAAAAAATGTATCTGATCTCAAATATTCTTTGTGACAAGCTGAGTAGTAATTAGTAAGTTGTTTTTCTGAGGGGTGTAGGTGTCTCCATACATCTATCATACCAGATTATTTTTAATAGTTTTGCATAATTAATGAATTCCCATTTTTGCTCTTGTGGAAATTGGTCGTCAAGTTTTGACTTTGAAACTGAAGTCCAATCACCCCCACAGATAACTATTCCTGACGCCTCTTGAATAAATCAATTAAATATTTTTTGGAAGAGTGATCTATCATGTCTTGGAGGCATGTAAGGTCACATCTTTGTGGTCTATCTTACCTCTAACTAGTATAAAGCGACAAAGCGACCTTCCTCATCTTTGATTTCAGCTGTTAGTTGGAAGTTTCTTATTAGGGAGTAAAATGGCCATGCCCCTCTTACACTCTGAATTTTGTGAGGAGTAAATTTCTTTCAGAAACTCTCAGAAATCTTTTTTCGTTTTTCATGTTCTGTAGCAGAGAGATGTGTCTCTTGCCAAAAGATGACATAAACTTAGTTTATTACATAAACAGAGCCCTGAACAGAACACAGTGAGTACAAAACAAGCAGACTTCCAAAGTAGGAGAACGTGTGTTCTCCTTAAATCTGAGGGGGAACCTGAATGAAGGTAAGGGCCCCTCTGGAGTAATCGATAGGATTGTTCCCAAAAATGCCAAAAAAATAACATTGATCCTCTGGCTTTCAACAAAAGTACTCTCCCAGTCTCAGTATAACATCCTCTCTTAGGCCAAGGGCAGTCATTGCAACAACAAAACAGTTCAAGGGAGGAGAGGGTGAAAGTTAGCTGAGAGAAGAGGGGGAAAGGAAAAAAACATTACCAGACCACTTGTTGCCACAAGGGGTCAGACTCTCCTTCCACACTGGTGTGTTCAGAATCAGCCTTTGACTTATCAGCTCCGAGTCAGATGGCAAATTTCCTTTTGCATGGACTTCCCAAAGAAGACGACGTGTGTAGAATTAGTTCATTTTTATTTTATTTTCTTAAACAAAACAATCACAAACCTCACATACATACATCACAAGATAACAAACTCACAGGACATCACAAAAACAATACACAGTACAACACGGGAGGTGCAAATCCATAATATTCAATAAATTGCCCAGTTTCTCGAATAGTCTAATACAGATCCAGGGTCCTTCATCACCACGGTCAAGTTCATTGAGGACGGATGTTGCCTGTTCCATTGACGCAATTGGGTTTATGTATTTTCCATTTCATCATAATAATTAGTTTAACTGACAAAAAGGCTCAAGCTATGATGTGTTGAGTAAGAGTTGACTCAATATTTTCTACTCTACTGCCTAAAGGCAAATTAGTGGGCAGAGTGGTACTTTCACTTTCAGAATAGAAGACAAGTTCTAGATCACATCTTTCCAAAAACTTTTTACTGAGGGGCAATGCCGCATTAGATGTATCAATGTTCCTGCCTCTCCACAACCATGCCAACACAAATGGGAGAGGGACGCGTCGATTTTCTTTAATCTGCTTGGTGTTATATAAGCCCTGTGCAAAATCTTTAACCAATTGTATGTCTTCCACATTAGGATAAGGCTGTTGTGTTTTTGGTAACAGTATCCCACTGTGCATATCTCCGGGGTATGCCCAAGCCCTGCTCCCGTTTGTGTTGGATAGAGGATAGGCTGTCTAAGGATGCAGTGGTCAGCAACTGGTATAACCTCGACTCTGTTCTCCTCCCTGATGCAAACTCCTTCACTTTGTCCAAATCAAAATCCTGTACTATGGGTTCTTGTGAAATAAGTAAATAAAAGATTTTAATTGTAAATATGTAAAAAAAAGTCTATATAGTACTCTATAGTGTTTTTAAGACATTAAAGGGAACCCTCTGTAACTATCTGACCCACTTGGTTTATTCCTCTATGGTGCCATGAATTGTTTGTTAATGTTTTACAACCCGCTTTTAATACGGGGTTACTCCATATCAGGCATGATGGTGAGTATGCTCCAATGAAAGGGAGACGCTTCTGTATTATTTTTACTACCTCACAGGAAAATTTAATTGGAGGATTTACTATTATCAAATGGGTTTTAGGGTAATACCATAAAAAAAATGATTTGTCTTGGTTGGCTCCATTTTTATCCTCAACCCATTTCTAAGGCCCCGACTGTCTGGCCGGTATCGGCCCACAACAAAGGAAACCGAGCATTAAGAGCAAGAAATAAGAATAAACATCTGGGACACCCAATCCCCCTCTTCTCCTCAGTCTGGATAATCTTTTGTAGCTGATTCTTGTTTTTTTTATTACTCTACAAGAAATCTGTGAATAATTTATTAATAGAATGAGTTATTCTTGACCACATACTCCGCAGTACAGCCCCAACACTGCATTGTGTTCCCTTCATTTTACAGAGGAACCAGGCTTCATATTACTGAGAACTGGGAACCGTACGATGCAGGATTTTCACGTCTGTTAGTCCTTACAGACGGGGCAGGACCTGAACCTTCAGGATCACAACCTGTCAGTATGCTTTATTAGTTGTGGATTTCTTCTGTTTAAAGCAAACATGGGAGCTACTAACAACTCACCAATATTAAAAAAAACAGGCCACCAACGAAGTTTACACACTCTACGCGAAGACATGAGAAACGCTGTAAAGCAGAAGAAGAGAAAATTTATAATAATGGATACCAATTCCAGGCACATAATTATTTGAACCAAATGAATTAATTTATTGCTGGTTAGTAAGCACACAATATACACTATAAGAAAATAAAAGGCCAACTTCACATTTAAAGGTACCATGACAGGCCACAGGTGTGGTGTGATCAGCCGTTACAAGCCGTTTTGAAAATCGGTCTCTTATGACATCACAAATGGGCGTGTCCACCTAGATGTGTGACGGACAGATGAACGTCTGTTACAGTCCACTGGGTAGACTGGTGGACTGGTCTATCCAGTCCACTGGGTAGACTGGTGGACTGGTCTATCCAGTCCACTGGGTAGGCTGATGGACTGGTCTATCCAGTCCACTGGGTAGACTGGTGGACTGGTCTGGTCTATCCAGTCCACTGGGTAGACTGGTGGACTGGTCTGGTCTGGCTGTCCACCGTCTCTGGTGGCAAGGTGGCAAGATTCTGTGGGGCAACGCCACTGGGGGCATACCTTGCCCGGTTCCACAATGGCTGGGCGCCGGGAGGCGGGCGTCCACCTGGCCCTGGCGTGGGAGGGGACGACAGTACGGGTCCTCGAGGCCCCAGAGAGCGGGTCTTCGGTGACCAGAGCCTGGGGGTAAACGGTCCTCATTCATACAGAACGCTTTTATCAAAAGCGCTTCAGTGTTGGCTGACATTCACCCATTCATGCACACATTCACACACCGACGGCAGTTAGCCACGCAGGGCGACAGCCAGCTGGTCAGGAGCAGTCAGGGTGAGGCGTCTTTGCTCAGGGACACCACAACGCTCAGCTAGGAGGAGCCGGGGATCGAACCAGCAACCTTGCAGTTACCAGCGGACCTGCTCTACCTCCTGAGCTAATGGAGGTCTACGCTGCTGATGTCCAGCTGTTGACCCGACCCAGCGACCCGGACTTCCCCGCGGCTGCACGTGAGGACCTGGCTCTTGATGCGTTCCTGCGGGGATGTTCCTCCACGTTGACCCAACGCTATGCCCACGCTGTCTCTTCAACGCAGTCCTGAACCTTCCCATTGAACCTGAACCATTCTTTACTTTACAATTGGTCTACTACTATAAGTTTTGATTATGATGGATTCTAGCAACTTGAAAGCTGAATACAACTCAAACATGTGCAACAAAAACAGAAGATAGGCTGTCTATACACTGCCAAATATGGCCGTCTTATGTACACCTTTTCCCGGCGTGGTATGCTTGTTTACACTGACCACGGTAATATACCGGCCTGAGGTTGACCCCAATCCCCCCTCCCGGACCCTACACACATTGGTGTTTCATTTTGATGCAAATGCAATTTGACGGCTCCGCGGTTCCTGGGGGGACTTGGGTAGAGGTTTTACTGCGTTGTCTCGACAACAGACAAGCAAAGATATCAACAAGAAAAGTTCTAACTGGAAAGAAAGTGAAATCTGGAAGCTGAGAGAAGGTGCTGCAGTCGCATTAAACGAAGGCGGGGAAAGATGGTTTGATCTACTAGAAAGACGCGGGCTAGCTGGCCACTAATAATGCTGACCACTAACAATGAAATCCCCTCGGTCTCACACAGGCAAGACGGTGAAATTGCCGGGCGTGCCAATTTGCGACCGAACCGGCTTGGCAGTGTAAAAATGCCTTATGATGACCGAATACAAAACGCCTCAGATTACAAGCGAGTCACATTTTTTTTACAGCTATGAAGGCAAAAGTTACATGGTTTGCCTTTGAATTTTTACATACAAAGCGTATTGCCGGAAATGATGTAGTTATCGAACCATTCACAGCCTTTGACTCAAGGTTACAATTGCGGTGGATGCAAGGTGGGTCCGCAAGCACGTACCGGGTCCGTAACCCCCTTGTGTTTGGCCTACGTGGAACCATTAAAGAGCCCTTTACGCCGGAGCAGGGTCTGTGTTTCGTTTTGTATAGCACGAATAAGTCGAACAATCGTGATTAATTCTCTTGAGCACGACATTGTGTGATAGCGGGTTGTCTATTTTACAGTTAAAACACTACTTTAACTACTATTTTAGTTCTATAAATCTATGACTCAAGAGTTAAATGGCAGAGGTTTGGTTTCATGAGCTCAGCAGGGGTAGTGAGAGGTCATTTCTAAATAAATTAAAGCATTTACAGCTATTTCCGTTTATTTCTCCACTGTTGACAATATTACACATATTACAATGTTAAGGACTCAAAGAACCATGTTTTCCTTGGAAGAACCATTTTAAGCTGAATAATCATTTCAAAAGGGTTCTTTATTGGAGCATTTGGGCCCACATGGAACTTTTTTGAAAATGTTTAGAGAAACTTTTTATCTTGGACTTCTTCAAAGAACCAGAGAAGGTGTCTCAACAAACCCTTTTTTGATGTTTTTTGAATGCACCGTTTTCTGTTCTTTAAAGAACCGTTTAAGGTTATGGTTCTTTAAACAATGTTGGTCTGAAAGGTTCTTTGGGGAACAGGAAATGTTTTTTCTGTGGCTTCACTCTGACCAAACATCTTGGGTTCCACTTAGCTCCTTTATTTTTCTGTGAAGAGGCAGTTTGTAATTTCACATCTTGTACTACCACAGCTTGTTTACGTTACATTCTACAAATAAACGAAATATTCAGTACATCTTTTTTGACCTATTTATTACCTCAAGTTATAAAACATTCTTGATTTCCAACGTGAGAGGCAGACATTTTTTATGTATATTTATGGATATAATTCATTTAAAAAAGATCAAGATAAGAGTACGTATGAAGAACGTCATTCAATACAAAAATACATTAATATATAACTAGGTTGTTCCATATTGATCAAACCGGGAAACTATTCAAGCAATCACGGTAACCGTGTTGTTATTATTGTTATTTTTTTTATTAGAATCAAGACAAAGAATTCACTTAGCTGTTGAAAATGTGTATTTATTGATTTACAAAAGGCAAAACATAACACCACTTAAATAATTTGGCTTCGTCTGAAACCTAGAAAGGTACTGTCAGTCTCCAGAGACAGAGCCCCATCTGTCCCTGGAGGCTCTTGTTCACACTTACAGCAATATCTCAAAGCTGGAAAAGGCATCTGCTCGGAGCATTGGATACCGATACTCACGCCCAACATTTGAGTTGGGAAATTGGTTAAAATTAATGTAAATTTTTCTGACCATGTCTTTTATGTATTGCTTTTTATACATTGGCAGTATATATTTTTTGGGATCTAAATATCACGACTGATTAAAATTCTGATTAATATTTTAAGGGGCCCAAAGTGTAACGTAAATTAATAATGTAATGTAAATTAATTAATTTTAATATATATATAAAATATTGAAAATAAATATCTGTGGTTCAAAGGAGTAATAGTGTTTTGTTTCTTTACTGGTTGTGAATGTTTTGCTTGGTGACAATGCATGTAAGTACACAATTAGTCCAAATAATTGCACACAACTGTTAAAAAATGACTATTTAATTCAAACAAGGAATATAATGTAAAGTAAAAGTAAATCAGGGAGTTAAGAATGACATCCGGACCATGTCATATGTACTTTAATTCCTTCCATTGTCTATTAGTGTTGTCTGTTAGTGAGTTCACGTGTGTTGGCGAGAGGAATGTGTGCTGGATACTTCCAGACTCCCTTATCCATCAAGTGTCAAAACACTGACAGTTATGCTTCTTAACAGTAATACGGAGTGAGACAGGTGACACAGATATTTACAGTAATCTTGTTTACAAAAAGCTCTGCCATGACCCAGTGATTCTTATTAAGGTATTTACGAGTTGAATCAAAAATAAACCCTGAATACAATTTCCACATGCTGGCTATGGAATGAAACAGTTTCTGATGGACCTCTGCTCATTGAGTATTCAAACTATTTAAATGTAGGAGTTGAAGCCAGGGAATTTTAATACAATTAACTTTTTAAAATATAAAGTAATGCAGAAAAGAGCATAAAACATAAAATGATTACAGTAACCTATTAAAATTTTTAAAATGAGCAAACATAATTTTCCTTCCCAACCCAGAAACAATCCTGTAACCAAAGTATATTCCCCCCGTTGTGATGTCATTCGCTGAATTGTATATCTCACCGGATTAAACAAAACGTTTTTACAGTGCTTTACCATTATACATTTACATTAGATCTTTAAGAGGGAAAACAATTTAGGCCATAAAAGTATCTATTGCTACCACACACCTATGTGGTAGGAGGAGCAGGATCCAGTTACTCAATTATAAAAAAATAAGGAAAGTGCCCCAGCCCACCAGAACTAACTACGATTCTCAACATCAGAACGCCAAAGCAATATGGTCTTTCGACGTAATAATAGGTTCTTTCTTTTTGTCGGATAATGAAAGTATGGAGGAAAAATTAAGTAATTGTATAGGTGAATGGCTTACATCTGTATGCGAGTGACATGGGGGGAGGGGGGTGAGATGAGCGTTTCATACGAGCCACTGGGATGATGGTGGGTGGTGATGGCTGTAGTCTATTTAGTGTTGAGCTCGTTCTCCAGCTCCATGAGTTTGCGCGAGGCCTTGACCTTGTTGGACACCTCCTTGCCCTGGGAGAAAAGCCGCTGGCGCTCCTTGAATGTCAGGCTCTCTGGAGGAGCCCCCGGGGCGGCGTTCTCCTGCTCCTGGCTGGGAGGGGAGGGGGAATATTCACTTCATGAAGGTAAAACGCTCGCCATATCTGATGAAAACATCATCACAACACAGCATGAGCAGTAATGAATACTAAACATAAATATTTATATATTTATGACTATTGCTTTCAGAAAAAGAATTTGACTTGAATTAGTTCAGGTCTGTGAGGACCACGGCCGGCAGCAAAGCCCTGTCTCACCTTTTGGTCCACTTGTCCTTGAAGTCCTCTCCCGTTCCTACAAGTCCTGCAGGGTTTCCAGTGTACGAATCAAATCCTGTGCAATAGAGGGTCAGTAAGTACCATTCTTAGTCAGCCTCTCCTCCCAGACATTCAAGCTGCTGTGTACCATTTAGAAATAAGTCCACATGAAAATATTCTATATCTGTTGGTTCGGTACATTTCGAATCGAGTCCCTTTCTTAAACTTGTAGTGGCTTTTAATAAATGGTACTCGGCAGCTTGTCTTGTAGGATGTACAATAGTTAGGTCACCAAAGAGATCCCAAAGACCAGAAGAAGCAGGGAGAACACTAGACGAGCATTAAGTTAACTGCTTTATCAAAGAACACGAGCCCAGAAGAGGAGGGGAAGAAAGCCGTGTTAGAGGAATGCAAGAGAAAAATGTCAGTTACAAAGCTAACCCAGAGGAACGAGGCATCTGTTGAACATTACATCAGGGGTCAGGGGTCAAGGTAACTCAGTTTTGGCCACGCCTTTTAGTTGTTTTGGAATTTTTCAGATTGAAAACAAAACAAGTAGAGATCCAAGTCTAGCACAGCGGTGCAACTCTGTCCCGATGTAATACCAGGGAGCTGAATGTGTGACCTCATAGGTGACCTTGACCGTTGCCCAATAAACAATGTTAGTTTGGCTCACATGCCCCTGCGTCATTCTCCAAGCGTGGACTGAATTGTATCCCAGATAATGGAGCCACGTTGACAACATTAAGACTTGTATCGAAGAATTACTGGACAAAGCAAAAGGCTCATTTCATATTTATTAATTCAGCCACATGTCTACTACCCACATTCCATAAAACACATGTGCACATGTATGTGGGAGTTGACATTTGTGACTTTAGGAATGAAGAGAATGGAAAAGGGGGTCTAGATGGATTGGGGTTCAATGAGACAATTCATAGGCAGACGCAGCGGCTCATGTTTCCACCGGACATAATGAGCTGATCTGTTACGCTGGCAGGAGGAGGAGCTAGCACTGTGAATTACATTTAAAACATTTGTGGTTTCTGTGACTCAAATTTAATGTATTGTTGATTCAATCATCTCGTTTAATGTTAGGGGAAGGAGGAAACGAGAAGTAACTCCAAAATGTATCAATGTGATAGCCTGTCTCTAACTTGCCAGCATAACATAATTGGCTAGAATGTCTTATGGAAGCAGTGAGTGAGGCGGGAGACACGGTCACTTATCCCAAAGTGACCCGTGGGAGGTGGGGTTAGCCAAGGGAGCAGCCTCTGGCCATCACGGCTAAAGAGCTGGAGATGTATAGAAGCCACACACATGCAGACTACCACCAAATAGTTTGGTCTGGAACAGACAGAAGTGTGTCAGAAGTCCGTGTCAGAAGCAGCGACATTGACGGCAGAGCAACCAGTAGACTGACAAGCATACAGACAAGGCCAGACCCACAAGGAAGGATGAACAAAGAAAACATTTAAAAGGAAGACGTCAAGAATAAGTAGGAAATCAGGGCACCGCCCGGACCCAGGTGAAGCTCAGCGCAAGCAGTAAAAAGTGATGGCCACCAAAGCGAGGGCAGTAGTTATTGTAGTGATGAGGTGCAGGGACTGAGGACCCTGTGGAGGCCACAGCTGGGTGAATCCATGGGGTTTGCAACAGGGGCTTTGTAGGAATGTAGTGGGACTAAGGGAGGTGGAGGGGGTTGATGTTAGTGGGCGGTTCCCCCGTACATTGGGGCTAGTAATGAGTCTGCTTGTAAGCAGAACTCTGCCATAGGGCATTGGACTGGCTGACTGGGGACACACACACACACACACACACACACACACACACACACACACACACACACACACACACACACACACACAC
>JAOPJL010000100.1:8819-19530 GCA_027123545.1 Trisopterus esmarkii
ACCCTTCTCCCCCTGGCAACACTTGTACAGAACCGGTCCACATACTTGCATCTGTAGACGAAACTAATAACAGGGTAAATCGATCGACATTAAAACGTACTAACACAGATACACACACACATACACATACACACCACACACACACACACACAGACACACACACACACACATACACACACACACTCACAAACACATACATACGCAGGCTCACAACCTTCAAACCTCAGCATGCAACAAGATGCCTCTCCCTCCACCTCCAACTGATCCTCACGCTGTACCCTGAAGTGGACATTGTGTTTCTGATAGATGGTGTAACCCCATCCTTCACCGACCACCACCACCATCACCACCACCACCACCACCACCACCACCACCTCCATCACCCACACCTCCTCATGGACACTGGACATGGAGAGAGAGAGAGAGAGAGAGAGAGAGGGAGAGGGAGAGGGAGAGGGAGAGGGAGAGGGAGAGAGAAGGGAGAGCCAGGGAGGAGGGAGGGTTAGCATGTGGGTGTCTGGGTGAGGTCTGGGTGGGTGTGTATGGGTAGGAGGCTATGGGCAGGTGGACGGGTGGGTGAGGAGCGTGACGTTGGGAGGAGGAGAGGGGGTGGAGGGGCTAGGCCATGTCACTTGGGGTTCAGGTAGGATACCAAGGTTCCCTCTCTGGGTTTGTAGTCGTTGAAGTCACCGAGCTAGAGCCGTGACGACGGGCATGGTTTTCACTAGTCATCTGAGGTTTATTGCTCCATTGAAATGTTCATTTTGTTTTCCAGTTTCACTTTTTTTTTCTTCTGCACTTCAGACATGAGACGTGCATGTATGATACCATTATATTTTCACAGGATTTCATTTTTATTTTTTTTTTCAAAATCACTGCATTTTATCCGTGTGTTTGTGCGCGTGAGTGTGGATGCTTCTGCAGGATGAGTGGGCGTGTGGGCGACAGCGGGCATTTACACGCGCGCCTTTGCTTGCGTGCATGCGTGGCTGCCCGTACGAGTGTGTGTTTGCAAGTGGACGCCTGTATGTGAATGTGTGTGAACGAGTTTGCAGACACAGAACTATTTCATTTAGTTTTATTTCCATTTCCACTCTCCTGTTCGTTCAATGGCTATGTTCATTTTGTCCTCCATTTTAAAAACCTCGATTATTTCATTATCCTCCCCTCACTGTGGTTTTTGCTACTGTAGTCATTTATACATAAACCATCTGCTGTTTGTCCCTAACCAGCACAATCCAGAGCAATGTTGTATCCCAGCTTTTGACATAAGGTTTGTTCATCGATGGTTAGCTGTGGAAGTCACCGAGTCTCCTATTACTTTCTTCTTACCGGGAGCACAAATGCAGTTTCAGCTATATTTAAATTAGCCTACAATAAAAAATTAAAAAATAACATTTGACAAAAGTTGTGTGTCCATTGCGTTCTACATTTTCCGTGTGTCACGTTTTTCTTGAACAAAGATTTTCAAAGAGCTGTATTATTTTGAGATTGTAGCCTACTGCAAAGAGAATTCATAGAGCTCCATAGAGCTTTGGGAAGCCTTTCTGACATTTACATTTAGGGCCTTTAGAGACACTTTTATCCAAAGCGTCTTACAATAAGTACATTTGTACATTTGTACATCTGTCTGCACGGCATTGGTACAAATGGATAAACACCCGCACACGCACACGCACACCCACAGACTCTCTCTCTCTCTCTCTCTCTCTCTCTCTCTCTCTCTCTCTCTCTCGCTATGCCTATTTAACAATGATTAGCCACCGAAAGATGTTTTGGCTTTTAAAAATCTTCTGAAAATATTTACATATAAACATTTAAAGATGTTGACCATCATACAATTGGCAAATAAGTAGGCCTACAAAATAATGATCCTTTATTTTTGTGAGACCAACCACCAACCAAAATAAGATTTTTTCAGCTAGGAGTTGATACTGATGGCTGATGGGCCTTATACGATAAATTATTCACTGAAGCGAGCAGCAATTTCAGATAAATATATATATATATAAGTAAATAAAAATCTATATATATATATATGGGGTAGATAATAGTTATATATGCAATTAATAAAAAATGAAAACCTGTCCTAAATCTGAGGTATTAAGTAAAGTTTTCAGCAATGACTGAGATAGGGGTGCAGCATTCATTGAGATGTTTTCTTTGAAAGAAATTAGAAACTGAAGAAAAGAGAAAATGGTTTAAACATAAGCTAAACAATTATTGATTCTGCAAATCTCCTCATTATCTCCTATAATACATAATTATTTAAATTACATTGATTTACTCTTTCTATACAGGCTTGTATTTCTAATTTCACAACGATCATCCATGGTGATATAGTGACCTCTACTGTCGAAAACATATAGCATTCAGTGTTTTGCTCCTTCTACTTTGCCCTGATGCTCTTTTCTAGGCCTCCAGCCACGGTAACGGAGACAGCAGTCAATGAAGTGCAGAAGAAGAGAGCCACTGAAGTCCTCCAGAGCTTCAAGCAGAAGACGCACAGCATCCTGGCATGCCTGGACGAGGTGACCAACCAGAGGGAAGTGTAAGCCGCAAATAAGCAGCAAAGAGAACGCGGGCCCTGTCCAATGTGGCTGGTTTTGCGTTCAATGCCCTTTTCATTGGTACGGGCGTCGTCACCATCTAGGAAGGCCGCACCAGTTTGGCCGGAGGGGAACAAAGTGAAGGCTCGTCCATCAGAGATAGGGAGGCCATTTTGTGCTCAGAGGTGGGCTGTTGGAGAATAATCCACATCTCTGGGTGTATTGGCATGCCACAGTTAGAAAGTGGGAAAGATGTTCTTCTGGTGTCATTCCAAACGATCTCTTGCATCTAGATACATTTTTTGCCCAATAGGGAGACATCTCTCCGCTTAAATCTCATGAGATGGAAACATATTGAAAACCTTGGAAATTGTATGTGAACATGCTGTGCAGGTTTCCTTCTCACTGGCTTGTTTTGTGTGCATTCAGACTTCTGTATGGGGAACTCTGGGTAAACTGGTTACCCAGCCTTGTCCGGCTTTAATTGTGCATGGAAATATAATCTCTTTCTGTCTCGTGGTGCAGTAGGCCACTATAGTTATAGCCCTGACTTTTTCTTTGCTTTGCATAAGATAGGACATGTTTGTGTGCAAACTATATCTTCAAAGTAGAGACCCGCTTGTCTTTTCTTTCCTGTAGTGCGCATGATATTTAACTGTTGACTAGAGGGCGAAGCTGTCACGCGGAATACGACCCTGGTTTACAAATACTCGCCAGACTAAACAAATGAGTGGACCTCTGAGGACATTGCTGGCCACCGGAATCTTCTTCTGATGAAGTCATGGGTAAGCCTGGTGGTTTAGGTGTTAAGGTTGAACCACTACTGGGACATTAAGCCTTGGGGAATACTCCAGACTTGGAGTAGATGAGAATATGCAAGCCTGCTGATTCTTAACCACGGTAAACCACGGAGCAGTGTGGTTCGGTACACACAAACACCTGTTGTGTTCGTCTGTGTGTGCTGTCAGTATAGCGTGACCAGTATACCCTCCTCCAGTGGTGACCTACGTCTTTCTGCTCCCTCACCCTCATGTATTTAGAACGAGCCAGTTCGTTGCACACGTTGAGGAATCAATGGGGAACTCATGCCAATCATGGTTAGGAGCTGTTGCACCACCTAGTGTTTCTTTAATGAAATACAGATGAAGTGTCGCTATAAAATTGGCCTGTTCAAGAGGTAAGAGAGAAAATGGCCTGCGTTTTCACATCTACGGGCAGGTATCCCGTCTCTGTTTCTCAATGTTTGCAATTTGCCCATTTCTTGTTTTCATTATTTCACACCGGACTCTATGACTCCTTAGCTGGGGTGTACATGGGCCAGTCAAAGTTGCCGGGACGTTTCCATTTTATACGTATTGATTTCCCTGAGATCAGCAATGGATGGACACATTTTGGACAATGGAAGTTTATAAAATATAGGCTACTTGTATTAATGAGAATCTCTTGTAAAAGATTTTGTAACTCCCCGTCGGGGAATTGAACCCCGGTCTCCCGCGTGACAGGCGGGGATACTGACCACTATACTAACGAGGAGCGCTGTAGAGCAAAATGGGTTATTCAAATTTCAACCAATCATAGACTTTAATGTATTTTGGCGCTTATAATTAGAGCAATGATTGGCTTGTCATAATCTATGCAAAATTACGGTTCTATGAATGAAAGTCCGCAGCGTCCCGGGTCCTAATCTCTCTGGGTCCTAATCTCTCTGGGTCCTGTGACTGTCCCTCCCTGCAGCTCGGGAACATTCCCTCACGCGTTACAAACCCACGTTACTCATATCGCGGTTAAAAGAAATCTGAACGCAGACCTCGTCACTAGTGGCAGCTGCCCTCCAGACTGAGTTTAGACCAGGACCAGGACTGGGATTAGACTAGGACCAGGACTGGGAGTAGACTTGGACCATGCAGCACCATAAAAGGTACAAACAATTATCTTTATTTCTATATTACTTTATTTAAAAGTAATTCCACAACCAAACATATCCGACTGGGTCAGGTTCCTGAAGGCCTCCACCCCACCTCTTGAGGCCTCCGATCAGTAACGGAACCGGAGCACCCCTAGCTGGGATGCCGCACCGCCTACGTAGCCCTATTTCCCGGCCCTATCTCTAGTATTTCCCGGCCCTATCTCTAGTATTTCCCGGCCCTATCTCTAGTATTTCCCGGCCCTATCTCTAGTGTTGCCCGCTAAACTGTCGGCAGCCCTATTAGCATGCAAACCGCACCCAACCCTAGAGCACAGCTCGGCGTTAGGGTCAACACGTCACTTCCCAGATTCAACCACCCGTCGCTGTGCCCTAATAAGATGTCTATGGCTGTGCCCTTCTCTTATTCATCGATAATCACCGTCACCTGCTCACCTGCTCCTTCACCCTCTCATCAGTCATCAGGTGCGACCAATTAATTAACGCAACCGGCTCTTCTTCACTTCCCCCACACAAGACAGTCAAAACAATGCCTTCATGCAAGTCCATCAGCACAAGCTTTTTAGGCTTGCGAACAAGCTCCTTCTTTCAAGAAAGGCCGCAAACTGGTCAGATATCGAAATATGGTGCGTGTGTATATAAACTGTCTGTGTTTACGTTTGCATCCACCTCAAGACCTGAAACAGGACAGAGGAAATGCTATTTTACAGAAACCCAATCTGAAATCAAAACTAAAATCATTACTGCCCGGTAGGTAAGTGCCTGCCAGGGGGAAATGGCACGAAAAGGAAGTTGCATTGGCCGGGAATCGAACCCGGGCCTCCCGCGTGGCAGGCGAGAATTCTACCACTGAACCACCAATGCTTGATGGGGTTGTGCAAGAGGGATAAATTCCATGATTCTCCGGATTGGCAGGGTTCCGACGGTTTTCTTCTACGTTTTGTGTCAACAGTCTTGTTACCAAATTTCAATAAAATAATTTGTCGTAATAAAAAAAGAAAAAAATAAGTATATAGGCCTACATATATAGAGTCGGAGTGTGGTAGGTTGGGGTGTGCGGTAGTGACTAGAAGAACATTGGGTTACGTTGTCTCCCTTTGTTCTCTGAGTGAAGAGACGAGCCCAAGGAAGTAACAAATCGATTTAGGTAGGCCTACAATATCTACACGCCTCCCGGCTGGTAGGCCCCGCCCGACAGGCCTTCCCAGCGGGCACGGTGCTGCCCCTCTATCTGCTGATCCTGCCGCTCCTGCAGACAGTAGAACATGTGCTGCTGACCTGACCGCTTCACTGGCCCATGTTGAGGAACGTCAACCGGGAATTCCTGGAGTTGTTGCTCCACCTAATGTTTCCTTAATGAAATACAGATAGTTAATCTCTCTATACTACTAGATTTGCATTTCTCAATTCATTTAGAACATTATCACATTCTGTGATAATGTTGTAATAGCGTGGACTCACTAAAGCACAAATGGTGCTCATACACCTGCATTCTTAAATCCCTTTATTGTTCTTCCTGGTATAAATAAACAAGGGAACGATTATGAAAGCGGTGGGAGAGTTTCTCGTAGACGGCACATCTTTACCGAAACACGATGACTAACCCTAATAACTCGCGTATGTTCTATATTTTATCCATCATTATCATTTCCAATGATAGAGGCGAAAATATGCCAGTGAAACTTTTCCTTGAGTCTTGAAGGCACTTGATAATAAGTTTCTGACACTAGCAAGTGTGTCATAAATGAGGAAATCACCATCGTCGTTTATGACTTCCTCATGGGTGTTAACATGTGGTGTATTTTTGTACCTCATCTCTCTCTTATGGGTCTCGCTTAACTAATTTATCCTCTTCATTATTATCCTTCCAGGAGTCAGGAGTGAGTTGCTGGACCTCCATTCGATGTCTCACTATAAAATAACAACTTCCCACCTCCACCACACCAAAAAATTTTTTTTATTTATTTTTTTATTTTTAACATGAAAATTACTGAGTTGATTACTAACATCAAGACAAACAAAAAAATTTTGTTATCATGAGCAAATGGTGCATAATCTAAAAATGTATGTGGTAATTTGCAGGCCTACCACAACAGATCTAAACATTTGGTATAGCCAGGTGAAAATTTCTTGTTGACATCTTACAGTACAAGACTTAATGTTAAGGTTTGAATGTAACCCATTTGGCTACCCATGAGCATTCATATAGAGGCAGGAAGAAGTACTTTAAACCAGCCTTTATTAATTATTATTGCAGAGATGGGGTTTGGGGCTATAGGTACGTGGGACTGTTTCTGGAGTTTCAAGTGTCTGGATCAAACAACCTTTCTTACCTGACAGCTTAGTGACAGTTGAGTGGACCTTGAGTGGAATGAATGAATCTCTGCCCCTTATGGTGACATTTGCTTGCCTTTTTAGTCTTTTACTGTAAGATGTCAAGACATTTTCACCTGGCTAACCCAATATTTAGATCTGTTGTGGTATGCAAATTAGTATACAATTAGATTATATACAATTAGATTTTGCCCATGTTAACAACTATTTCTAAAAACGTGTAATATATTTTTTGTTTGTCTTGATGTAAGTAATAAACTCAGTAATTGTCATGGTTATATCTGAATGTTAAATTTTTTACCCTATTCACGTGAGAAAAATAATGAATAGGCGAATTACTCAACTTTCCCCTAATGGGATTCTTTGGGGCTTTTTTTCCCTTACTCAGGACATATTGAGGATACAAAATCTGTTGAGTTTGCTTCTGTTTCAATTTGTTATAGGTTGACATCCATTTTGGCTTACAATGACTGGACTACATGGTTCCAATGCTATTTGTTTTGAGTTATTTTTTCAATACAAAATTGACAAAACACACAAGAGCTTTGGCAAATAAGATAACACTCTTTATTTTGTGATTGGAATTCAGGTGTAACAGCAGTAAATAAAAATCAAGGCACAATAAAAGGCTGTAGTAAGATAAGATCTTGATCAGTCCATCAGGTTTGTAAAACAGTCATTTAGTCACATGACAATCTTTGGTGTTGTCATTAAACTAATTGACTGATTAACCACAGAAAGATTGGTTGGCTCTTTAAAATCTTCTGAAGAACATTGTAGAAAGGCCGATAGTAGACCATAGATAATTCGAGTTGGCAGATGAGTAAAATAAATCGGTCCTTTATTTTACGTTGACAATATACCCAAACAAACTTGTCTGGGCCGTTGCAGATAACCCACTTCATGTGACCTGATGAACAGCAAATCAATTAATAATAAAAAATAAAAGCTCTATTAATCATTGTGAAGATCTAGGTCACGGTTTTGTGGTCAAGACTTTATTTTTCACCAGTAGAGGGCGGTGTCATTCAGAAGATATGCAAGCATCACAATACAATATTAGGGCCTCATGTTCTGCAGTTCTTGGGGTTGGCTGCCTTAAACGCAACGCACGCCAAAATATTATCGGAACAGCAATACCAGAAATAAAACACGGCATTTCCCGGAGAGGAACAGACAATGGTATTATGAAAGGGTAAAAATTGTCTTTAAATTCTTAATAGATATCATTATAGGCTTATACAATTCATGTAGGCCTATAATAAATTGTTTTTGTTCATATTATTAAGGCCCTTTATGTATGAGCCCATGCTAATCGCACCATCATTTACATAATGCAAGACCTTTCAACCATATGTTGTCTGAATTATGCAAATAATTTTGCTGCAGGACAAATAGTGTAATACATTTTCTGCTCTTGATTTTTTGATTAGGCCTTAAGGCCTACACATATTTACAGCCGAGATAATCTTGGTAGACCAAATCGTACATCAACCGTCTTCAACTGTCTTCATTAGACTCAAATACCCCACTGATTCTTTAGTTTAGTTGTAAGGTTTTTAGAGTTTGGTGTTTTTAGTTATTCGAGTTTTTTTGCCACTGATAGACCATTTTGTAACACTGTATCACTCCGCTTATAAATTGATTGATTTCATAAGCATACATGAAATACATGTCATTACCATACTTTGTTTATTAATTGTCTTTGAGCGAAATGTGAACAATATTCAGAATACTTGAATGGTATACAATTATACACAGCGTAGGCCTTGGCTAGTACAGGGTCCAACTTAAGGGTGATGCACTCATGTGGATGCGCCCCATGACCACGCTATCTTCCACTGACGGTGGGTTTTCCTCGCAGCTCATTGGCTGATGCGACGGTATAAAGTTCTGCAGCGAAGCGCTCAGACTCTCAGAGACGTTCACCTCTGACGCGCTGAGCTGCTGCACTGACGGCTCATTACTTACTTTATGCGAAGAGCGTCTTCAGAGTTTGCGTTTGTGGGCTTACTATAATTTTAATCAATTTGTTTTCGGCGCAGTAGTGGTATGGTCAACACGATGAAGGAAAAAATACTAATAACACAGCCTTGTGTTGCGAGATGTAAACTTGTTCTGGTCGGGGATGTTCAGTGTGGTAAAACAGCGATGTTACAAGTCTTGGCAAAGGATTGCTACCCAGAGGTATGTGTTTTGGTAATTGGAAAACTGCAACTGTATTGCAAGCTATAGAAAGATGCATTGGCTTGTTTATATATTAAACGAAAATACTTGTGACCTAGGTACTATTGCCATAAACGTAAATAACCAATTTCAGACATGGTTTTATGTTGTGTATGTATACAATAATCTATGGTCCTCACATTTTTAAAAGATTATTATATTTTATCGAATCTATCTAACCTAACAATGCTGTGTTTGTCTCATGTCCTCAGACCTACGTCCCTACAGTATTTGAAAACTACACAGCCAGCCTGCAGCTTGAAGAACAGCGTGTGGAGCTCAGCCTCTGGGACACATCAGGTGCGTCTGCTCACCCTTTAGTTAGTGGACATGCATTCCTCACCCGTTCACCCGTCTGTCTCTGCTTTCTACAACATTGTACAACATGGGTGGACTAAAGCTTCACTGGTCCCATTTCATCACACATGCCTCTCTGCATGAACTACGTTCTGGCATCAAGGTTTGTTAAGTAAACACCAAACGGTTCACTGTATGCTGGGGCAGTCCATGTGTGTGTTTCCAAAACACCTGTGAGAATAATGGTACCAGCGGAGATGCTATACAGCTGTGAATGGCTGTTTATCTGGCTATTGTGTGTGCTGGCATACCTCTCCTAAATGGTTGATGTTGTTACTGTCCTGCAGAGACGACTATCTGTTGATCCTGTTTTACTGCCCCTCGGCAACCCCGCTGGCAGACGCAGCGGCAGCTGTTTCTCTTTATTGACAATCCAGAGTAACACGTCTGAAATACCTCAGTAGTCACACACCTAAACCTGTTTGATGTTGGTGTAACGTGGCAGAGCAAGGTGATGGCGATGTATTTGGATGATTGTGTAAGTTATAAGTTGAAATCCACTCAAATGAGGACGTTTTTCCATCCATTTTTTATTAGAAACCGTGGAATAGTGAGATGAGAGTGTGATACAATACATGTTCGAAATCGTAGTTACCACGAGTCTCGTACGGTATATTTGATCTAGTCGTTTCAAATGCTCCAATCCTTTTGTCTGTAGCTTCAGAAGTGATGAGGGAAGTAGACTATGGTTAGGAATGCAAGGGCACCTTACCAGTCCAGGTAGCGAAAGAAATACGCACAAATCTTTAAATCATTGTAAAGACAGTACACAGACCCTTTTAGATTTACATGTTCAATTCATTGAGTTAACTTTCCCCACAGTTTTAAATCAGAACAATCTTATTTTATGTTCGGCTCTGGTAAAATACAGCCCTCCCCAGGGCCTAGTGGTCAGACACACAGATAAGGAATAGTAAATAACACCCACTGTCCCTTAATAGCTCATCAGAGCCAGGTGTTTAAACAACACCAATCACAAACGTCAGTAGTCTCTATCTGTAATTATAAGTAAAGATCCTATATTTAGTACCTTTGTACCCCCAGACACAACTGATGTCAGCCAAATCAATAGGCCTGCTACTAGTGTGGATGGAGTGACTGGAGATGGCTCTGTTTCATAACAGCCCTCGCCTGCTCTCACTCTGAGGGGAGGAAGTTCAGCAGTGCCAATTGGCTTCTACCAGGGGGGTTTGCTTCACAGCAGAAAGAGGGGGTTGCCTCGGACAGACAGGAGGTAGGAGTGTGTGTATCAAGTGTGTGTGTGTGTGTGTGTGTGTGTGTGTGTGGGTGTGTGTGTGTGTGTGTGTGTGTGTGTGTGTGT
>JAOPJL010000106.1:341761-362289 GCA_027123545.1 Trisopterus esmarkii
CTGTGGTCGTTGTTGTCGCAGCTGTTGTAGTTGTTGTTCCAGCTGTGTTCGTTGTTGGTCCAGATGTGGTAGATGTTACTCCAGCTGTGGTCGTTGATGGTCCAGGTGTGGTAGTACTTGGTCCAGATGTGGTAGTTATTGGTCCAGCTGTGGTAGTTGTTGGTTCAGCTGTTGTAGTTGTTGGTCCAGCTGTTGTAGTTGTTGATCCACCTGTTGTAGTTGTTGGTCCAGCTGTTGTAGTTGTTGATCCAGCTGTGTTCGTTGTTGGTCCAGATTTGGTAGATGTTGCTCCAGCTGTGGTCGTTGTTTGTCCAGCTGTTGTAGTTGTTGGTTCAGCTGTGGTAGATGTTGGTGCAGCTGTTGTAGTTGTTGTTCCAGCTGAGGTCGTTGTTGGTCCAGATGTGGTAGAGGTTGCTCCAGCTGTGGTGGCTGTTTTTGAGGCTGTTGTAGTTGTTGGTCCAGCTGTGGTAGTCTTTTGTCCAGCTGTTGTAGTTGTTGGTCCAGCTGTGGTAGATGTTGGTGCAGCTGTTGTAGTTGTTTGGCCAGCTGTGGTAGTTGTTGGTCCAGGAGTGCTTGTAGTTAGTCCAGCTGTCGTAGTAGTTGGGCCGGCTGTGGTTGTTGGTGATCCAGCTGCAATAGTTGTTCGGCCAGCATCTGATGTTGTTGGTCCAGCATTGGTTGTTGTGGGGCTTGATGTTGTGATAGATGTGCCAGCTGTGGTGGTAGTTGGGCTGGCTGTGGTAGTTGTTGGTCCAGTTGTTGTTGTTGCTAGTGCAGGTGTTGGTCCAGTGGTGGTAGTAGTTGGTCCAGCTGTGGTTGTCATTGGTCCAGTTGTGGTTGTTGTGGGGCTTGGTGTCATGGTAGTTGGGCTAGCTGTGGTGGTTGTTGTGCTGGCTGTGGTAGTTGTTGGGTTAGATGTGGTAGTTATTGGTCCAGCGTTGGTAGTTGTTTGTCCAAGGTTGGTAGTAGTTGGTCCAGCTGTGGTAGTTGTTGGTGCAGCTGTTGTAGATGTTGCTCCAGCTGTGGTGGTTGTTGGTCCAGATGTAGTAGTTGTTGATGCAGCTGTTGTAGTTATTGGTCCAGCTGTGGTAGTTGTTGGGCTGGCTTTGTTAGTTGTTGGTGCAGCTGTTGTAGTTGGTTGTCCAGCAGTGGTCGTTGTTTGTCCAGCTGTTGGATTTTTTGGTCCAGCTGTGGTAGTACTTCGTCCAGATGTGGTAGTTGTTGGTCCAGCTGTGGTTGTTGTTGGTGCAGCTGTTGTAGTTGTTGGTCCAGCTGTTGTAGTTAATGGTCCAGCTGTGGTAATTGTTGGTGCAGCTGCCGTAGTTGTTCGGCCAGCATCTGATGTTGTAGGTCCAGATGTGGTTGTTGTTGGTCCAGCAGTGGTTGTTGTGGGAATTGATGTTGTTCTGGTTGGGCCAGCTGTGGTGGTAGTTGGGCTGGCTGTGGTAGTAGTTGGTCCGGTTGTTGTTGTTGCTGGTGTAGCTGTTGTAGTTGTTGATCCAGCTGAGGTCGTTGTTGTTGGTGCAGCTGTTTTAGTTGTTGGTCCAGATGTGGTGGATGTTGCTCCAGCTGTGGTCGTTGTTGGTCCAGCTGTTGTAGTTGTTGGTCCAGCTGTGGTTGTCATTGGTCCAGTTGTGGTTGTTGTGGGGCTTGGTGTTGTGGTAGTTGTGCTAGCTGTGTTCGTTGTTGGTCCAGATGTGGTAGATGTTGCTCGAGCTGTGGTCGTTGTTGGTCCAGCTGTTGTTGTTGTTGGTCCTGCTGTGGTAGTAGTTGGGCTAGCTATGATAGTTGTTGGTGCAGCTGTCGTAGTAGTTGGTCCAAATGTGGTTGTTTTTGGTCCAGTTGGGGTGGTAGTTGCGCTAGCCGTTGTAGTTGTTGGCTCAGATATGGTAGTTGTTGGTCCAGCGGAGGTAGTAGTTGGGGCAGCTGTTGTTGTTGTTGGGCCAGCTGTCATAGTTTTTCGGCCGGCTGTTGTCGGTCCAGATGTTGGTCCAACTGTCGTTGTTGGTGCAGTGGTGGTTGTAGTTGGTTCAGCGAAGGTAGTTGTTGGTCCAGCTGTGGTAGTTGTTGCTACAGCTGTGATCGTTGTTGGTCCAGCTGTGGTTGTCATTGATCCAGCTGTGGTTGTTGTGGGGGATGATGTTGTGGTAGTTGGGCTAGCTGTTGTGGTTGTTGTGCTGGCTCTGGTAGTTGTTGGGATAGATTTGGTCGTTGTTGGTCCAGCTGTGGTTGTCATTGGTCCAGCTGTGGTTGTTGTGGGGAATGATGTTGTGGTAGTTTGGCTAGCTGTTGTGGTTGTTGTGCTGGCTCTGGTAGTTGTTGGGTTAGATGTGGTAGTTGTTGGTCCAGCGGAGGTAGTAGTTGGGGATGCTGTGGATGTTGTCGGGCCAGCTGTGGTTTTAAAATACATGGTAATTGCTGTCCAACATACTGTGATTTTCTTTATACTAGTATCTGCTTCTGTGCTAGTCGTTTTTCCAGCTGTGGTTGTCATCCTGCCAGCTGTGGTTTTAAAATACATGGTAATTGCTGTCCAACATACTGTGATTTTCTTTATACTAGTATCTGCTTTTCGCCTTACAGTTCATATTGATTCTTTTTGCCCACTATTTTCACTTATACTTATTAACTCAAATCATTTAGAGCAACATAACCAGCTTTAGAGAGTATCTTACCAAAATGCAAGAGAAGAAACACAACACCTGTCTTCAGATTCATTTTCACTGACTCCTATCTGTAACGAAAAACATCTCATTAGTTCAGAACCTCAAATATTTTTTTATATATAATATATATAATATTTTATATATAATATTTTTATAATAATATAATATTTTTATATTATTTATTCAAGAGATTTTTCACACCGTCCATTATATTTTTCAGAGCCACACAAAACATTTAACAAATTTAGTTCCATGTAGTCGCATATATGAGATGCTGATATAAATTGCAGAGGCTAATACATATAGCCTCTGGTCCTCAGTACTCACTGGTTCAGTTGGCTTTAGTAGAGTTTGAATGCTGTCTTGAGGTCTGTAGTTCCTCTGATGCCTTGCTCCTTTAAATCTGCCAGCGTCTGCAGGTGATCTCTCTTTATATTGCTGCTCATTGATGACACATGACATCAGATTCTTAGACATTTAAATATGAACAAATATCACGCATTAATTATCAGAGTTTTGAATAGCATCCCCTCCCATTTGACACTGTGATTCGTCTATGTTGTAATAACAGCCTTTGTCTTGGTTTTGGGAGGGGCTGATATCTTATATTGTCAACAGGCTCTGCAACTTTCTGGGGTGTTCGGACTTAGTAATCTTCACCTTAGAAAGGTATTTCATTGTCACGTTCCTTTATTTAGAACTCCTCTGTCTCTCTTTTATGTTCGTCACTGTTGGATAAGATGCTTGAAATGTTTGAGTCAAGTTTGCTTTTGAGTCGTCTTCACAGGGGCTACATGAGGATAAGGGTTCAATGAGAGTGACTGGAACAAAGGATTCATTCTGAACTGAAGAGCCAGGCATCATTACTGCCCGCATGACTTCTGGTGTCATGACTTCTGGTATCATGACTACTGGTATCATACTGGTATCATGACTACTGGTATCATATTGGTATGACTACTGGTATCCTGACTACTGGCATCATACTGGTATGACTACTGGTATCCTGACTACTGGCATCATGACTTCTGGCATCATGACCGCTGGAATCACGAGTACTGGTATCATACAGATATCATGATTACTGGCATCATACTGGTATGACTACTGGTATCCTGACTACTGGCATCATACTGGTATCATACTGGCATCATGCGACATTTGCATTGAATTGCTAATTTGTCATTACTTTTTATTCAACATATTAAACCACACGTGTCCAGAAAAAGCAAGTGAACAGAACACATCTTCAATATCTTTGGTTTTGTGTCCTTATATCTGTGAAGGCGTTAACATTATTAGATTAGAATTTTTTGATCAAAGCAATAAATGAACTAATTAAATATAAAAACATAATTGTACATATATTTTGTATTGAGTTCTTTAAAAATAGTTAGATCAATAAATGTCTTTGCCTCTAGGGTAGAGTAACTGGTAGCTTCGCTCACTAGGATTTCCAAGTGTATAAGCAAGTAACCTTGAGCCTTGAGTCCTCATTCACCGGTTGAGGTTGATTTGTGTTTCTGCACCCCCCCCCCCCTCACCACAGGGGAGCGAGGTGCTAACTCCCTCGATAAAGAGAAGCTCTACTGACTTAGATAAAGAGAAGCTCTACTGACTTAAATAAAGAGAACTGACCTAGATAAAGAGAAGGGCCCAACTGTCTTAGATAAAGAGAAGGGCCTTATGACTGAGGTACACATCCTACACATTGGGACTTTAATAAGTTATAAGCACTTATTAGTTATTGTTTAAATACAAAGCATTTGATAGTCTTCAATTCAAGGTTTCTATTATTGGCCTATTAAATGGATAATGCATCAATTCCATTTCCGACCTATTTCTGACAAACCGGTCTTCCGAGGTCCTGTAATGAGTTTGGAAGAGTTGTGTAGTGCAAGAGAACCGGGCGTTCACAGTACAGAAGTATTTCATTATAAGCAACAGTATCCTAATGCCATTAAGGGCTCACTCACACCCAGCAGGTGAAAGCACCAGTCAGACCAGTCCTCTGCCTTTAAGCTATGGTTAATAACATGCGGTGTGAGGCCACAATGCCGGTTTTATTCCCTCCTCGGCGGCGGTGGCTGCTCAAGGTCAGTACATCGTATCCACGCTAAAGCTGTTTGGTGGAAACAATCAGAGAATACAACTCAAACGTTCTGTATGCATAACTCATGTTTTTTCTTAGTTTGAGTTCAGAGTCAAACCACTTCAGCTGAATCAGGTGTGATCCATCCAGGCTAACAGTGGCTTTCCCCCAACAAGTCTTAACCTGTCACTGCTGTTCCTTTCATGCCTGCTCTGGCTTGAGGTTGACTCACCGCCAAGCAGGGTTCACCTCCCGACCAGTGACTCACTGGCCACCTCTGCTTCAGCTGAGCAGAACCCGGAACACCTGGAACCCATCCTGGGGGTGTGTGGTGGTGGTGTGTGATGGTGTATAAACATGTCAAACACACAAGAACTGAGCATTAGTTTAACAGTTTAACCCTATACATACATATACCCATATGCATTCATATCATATCCAGGTATACCTGTACATATATCCCTGCATACATACATACTGTATCTATACATGTATACACATACATATATCCATGAATACACATACATATATATACATGCATGCACATACAAATATTCATGTGCCCCCATACACACTATCTATCTACGCAGGCATCACTAGGTGGTGACTATGAGTAATGTATCTATGTATATATATGTTGTGAGCCAGGACTATTAGTAAATAAAGATCAGATTTCATTGGACGAGTGACAAACATTGCATCGGATAAGCAGGACAACAGTAGTGTGTCCAATTGAGTCAACATCATCTTCTCATCTCCTCTTTTTTGATTCAGACTGACGGGTTCAAATGTCAGGGTGCAATTTGGGGCGTGTTGGGCTCCAGGCTGATATTTAAAAATGCATGTGTCTTCTTCCAGGTATATTATTCCCTTCAGTAGTTAGAGTTTACTTCAAGCACTCGCCCAGATAGAGCACTGTGTCTCAGATATGAATTATTACATTCATTCAAACACTTCTCTGTGCCTCTATAATAATAAGTGACAGTACAGTGAATAATATAAGATGTTCATGGTACCACGATGCTTTGTGTTCGCATTGCATCCACAACACTGCAGTCATTGGGTGGTGTTCAGCCGGTGTTTTTGGCCTCTTATTTCAGGACCAAACCCTCCATATGTTGGGTAGAGTAGAGTCCGTGTGGCTCCGCAGCGCCCTCTGCTATCCTAATGGTGTATAACACAATGTGATACAACCTGGCGCCCTCTGCTGTCACCAGGCTGTGTAACACGATGCAATGTGATCTGGCGCTACTTGCCGTCTATAAGCCACAATCCACATTTCCTTTCAGTTTAAAATAACTTTATTCACAATTATATGCATAAAGTGATAATTGAATTTCAATTTCAATTCATGGTGACCAAAGTGTCTGACCTTTGACTCAGACTGCGCCTACATACAACAGTATACGTTCAACACTATGTTGCATGTCCTTGCACCCTTGCTATCTGTGTTGGGTGGGTTAACCTAGTAATTGTTAGTGCTTGGCACTTGGTTTCTATGCACATCCTCAATGTACCTACTGCGATATTATGTTTCTCTTTCTTCTGACAAATTGACTTATTGTAAGTCACTTTGGATAAAAGCATCTGCTAAATGCCCTAAATGTAAATGTAATGGTATTTGTTACGAAACGGTCATACCCCGGACCAAATAACATAGGTTGAAGACCAGAGAGCTGCGTTGGAAAGCTGCTTTGGACACAAGGCGGGATGGTTATTAAATCAATGAAGGGAAATATAACAAAACAGAAAGAAAACCCTAATTAACCCTAACTCTGGGGGACCAAACTATCCTACTCCCGACCATAAATAAAAGGAATGTGAATCAGTCAAAGTAAAAGCAATAATGTTCCCACATGGGAAAATGGAGCTTGACAGCAACTGGCAAAACAATAAACTATTCACACAAGACGCTAGGTGCCAGCGTGGCACAGCGTGGCATAGCCCGACACAGAAACGGGATGCGTGCAGGATCTTTGCCATACGTCTGGAGAGGCGTGCCTTTATAGCTGACGGCACGCCCACAATCGGTCCACGGCGGGAACAACCAGCCTGTAGGAGAAACAGGGAACGCAAAACGGCGCAGCTGCACAAATACAATATCGTCCCCTATAATGACGTAACAATATTATCCAAGTAGCATCAGATAAGTTGACTTAATTTTTAATTCATGTGAACCAAAGTGTCTGACCAGTGACTCAGACTGGGTCCAACATGGCCGACAGAATGCCCTGTCACCACCAGGGGTGAGTGGGATCAGCTGTTACCAGCCCTCCCAGAACCTTCCAAATATATTGTCAAGAAGTTCCTAATATTCATACAACATCAAATGCAAGGCCATTGGCTCCAAACATTGTGTTACCTCATTATGTGAAAGTGACTTAAGTGACATTTATTCACATTTAAATCTTTAGAGATCGTTTTTTATGTTATGATTTCAGAAAAAAGTATTTTATTTAATGATACAGACATTAAACATTTGCAAAAATATATATATTATACATCTACTAACACTTAATAACTGTCCAACATAGCAAATAATACCAGTGTGTTACGAAACACTAAATTAAAAGCTTTGCTGTGATTCCAATGAGCGATACTACAAGAAAACTGTATCGATTCTGAACTGAGGTGGATAAAAGTGTTACCGCGACTGCCATATTCACTCCTCCTACATTTCCATCTATTGCTACCAATGTATTCTGTGCAACACCTCCTGCTGCTATTACAGCTCCGTCAGGACTTGGGTCCGATGTGGTTATTGTGATGACAGCAGTTGTCATAGTGGTTGTAATTGGACCGGCTGGGGTTGTAGTTTGGCCAGCTGTGGTTGTAGTCGGGCCGGCTGTGGTTGTTGCTGGGCTAGAGTTGGAAGTTGTTGTTGGGGCAGCTGTGGTTGTCGTTGGTTCAGCTGTGGTTGTAGGTGTACTAGTGGTGGCAGTTGTTGTTCGGACAGCTGTGCTTGTTGTTTGGCTAGTGGTGCATATTGTCGAGCTAGCTGTGGTTGTATTTGGGCCATCTGGACTGCCTTGACTCAGAACTAAAAATGAGAATGGTATCATAACTACCGGAATGAACAGCTGTATTCCGACTACATTCCAAACTCCTGAAACTGTTGTCCCCTGTGGACCACATCCTCCTGCTCCCATTGCTCCTAGAGTAGCACCTCCTCCTGTTATAATAGCTCCATCACAACTTAAACCAGCTGCGGTTGTTGATTTTGTTTTTGTGGTGATGGCTGTGCTTTCAGTTGAGCCAGTCGTAGCTGTTGTGGTGGTAGTCAGGTCATCTGTAGCTGTTGTGGTGGTAGTCAGGTCATCTGTAGCTGTTGTGGTGGTAGTCAGGTCATCTGTAGCTGATGTGGTGGTAGTCAGGTCAGCTGTAGCTGTTGTAGTGGTAGTCAGGTCAGCTGAATCTGTTGTGGTAGTAGTCAGGTCAGCTGTAGCGGTTGTGGTTGTCATCTGGGCAGCTGTTGGAGTTGTTAGGCGAGTAGTGAGCATGGTTGGGCAAGACGTGGTTGTAGTCTGGAAAATGGTGGTTGTTATTGGGCCAGCTGTGGTAGTCGTTCTGCCAGTTGTGATTGCAGTTGAGCCAGCAGTAGAAGTGGTTGTCTCAGCTGTACTGTCTTGACTTGGAACTAAAAAGGAGAATGGTATTATAACTACTGGGATAATCAGCTGTACTCCTCCTGTTATGACAGCTCCTTCATTAATGAGTCCATCTGGGGTTTTAGTTGGGCCAATTATGTTTGCGGTCAGGTCACCTGTGGTTGCAGTTGGGTAAGCTGAGGTTCTAGTTGTTCTACCAGGTGTGTTTGTTGTTGGGCCAGCTGTGGTCGTTTTTGTTCCAGCTGTGGTAGTTGGGTCAGCTGTGGTAGTTGTTGATCCAGCTGTGGTAGTTGTTGATCCAGCTGTGCTTGAAGTTTGGCTAGTGGTGCTCATTGTGGGGCTAGCTGCAGTTGTACTTGGGCCATCTGTACTGTCTTGACTTGGGACTATAAAGGAGAAAGGTATTATAAGTACTGGGGTAAACAGCTGTATTCCGACTACATTCCAAACTCCTGGAGCTGTTGTCCCCAGTGGAGCACATCCTTCTGCAATGATAGGTCCTTCACTAGTGAGTCCAGCTGGGGTTTTAGTCGGGAACATTGTGGTGGTAGTTTGGACAGATGTAGTTGCAGTTGGGCCAGCTGTGGTAGTTGTTGGTCCAGCTGTGGTATTTGTTGGTCCAGCTGTGGTAGTTGTTGGTCCAGCTGTGGTAGTTGTTGGTCCAGCTGTGGTAGTTGTTTGTCCAGCTCTGGTAGTTGGGCCTGCTGTGGTTGCAGTTTGGCTAGTGGTGCACACTGCCAGACTAGCTGTGGTTGTACTTGGGCCAACTGTACTGTCTTGAATCGGAATTAAAAAGGAGAACGGTATTATAGCTACTGGGATAAACAGCTGTACTCCGACTACATTCCAAACTCCTGGAGCTGTTGTCCCCAGTGGAGCACATCCTCCTGCTATGACAGCTCCTTCACTAGTGAGTCTGGCTGGGATTTTAGTTGGGCCAACTATGCTTTCAGTCAGGTCACCTGCGCTTTCATTTGGGCCAGCTGTGGTTGTAGTTCTTTTGTCAGCTGTGGTTGCTATTGGTCCAGCAGTGGTAGTTGTTGGTTCAGCTGTGGTAGTTGTGGGGCCAAATGTGGGAGTTGTTGATCCAGCTTTGGTACTTGTTGGTCCAGCTGTGGTAGTTGTTGGTCCATTTGTGGTAGTTGGGCCTGCTGTGGTTGCAGTGTGGCTATTGGTGCACATTGTCGGGCTAGCTGTGGTTGTACTTGGGCCATCTGTACTGTCTTGAATTGGAACTAAAAAGGAGAACGGTATTATAACTACCGGGATAAACAGCTGTACTCCGACTTCATTCAAAACTCCTGGAGCTGTTGTCCCCAGTGGAGCACACCCACCTGTTATGACAGCTCCTTCATCAATAGATCCAGCAGGGCTTTTAGTTGGTCCAGCTATGTTTGCTGTCAGGTCACATACAGTTGCAGTTGGGCCAGCTGTGGTTGTAGTTTTTTTGCCAGCTGTGGTTGTTGTTGGGCCGACTGTGGTCGTTGTTGGTCCAGCTGTGGTAGTTGTTGGGCCAGCCGTGGTAGTTGTTTGTCCAGCTTTGGTAGTTGTTCGGCCAGCTGTGGTTGTTGTTGGTCCAGCTGTGGTCGTTTTTGGTCCAGCTGTGGTAGTTGGGCCTGCTGTGGTTGCAGTTTGGCTAGTGGTGCACATTGTCGGGCTAGCTGTGGTTGTACTTGGGCCAGCTGTACTGTCTTGAATCGGGAATAAAAAGGAGTAAGGTATTATAACCACCGGGATAAACAGCTGTACTCCGACTACATTCCAAACTCCTGATACTGTTGTCCCCAGTGGAGCACATCCTCCTGCTATGATAGAACCTTCACTAGTGAGTCCATCTGGGTTTTTAGTCGGGACCATTGTGGTGGTAGTTTGGCTGAATGTAGTTGTAGTTTGGCCTGCTGTGGATGTAGTTGAGTCAGCACTGCTAGTCTTTGGGCCAGCTGTGCTTGTAGTTTGGCTAGTGGTGCACATTGTCGGGCTAGCTGTGGTTGTACTTGGGCCATCTGTACTGTCTTGAATCGGAACTAAAAATGAGAAAGGTATAGCTACCGGGATAAACAGCTGTACACCGACTACATTCCAAACTCCTGGAGCTGTTGTCCCCAGTGGAGCACATCCTCCTGCTAAGACAGCTCCTTCACTAGTGAGTCTGGCTGGGATTTTAGTTGGGCCAACTATGCTTTCAGTCAGGTCACCTGCGGTTTCAGTTGGGCCAGCTATGGTTGTAGTTATTTTGCCAGCTGTGGTTGTTGTTGGGCCAGCTGTGGTCGTTATTGGTCCAGCTGTGGTAGTTGTTGGGCCAGCTGTGGTTGTTGTTGGTCCAGCTGTGGTAGTTTTTGGTCCAGCTGTGGTAGTTGGGCCTGCTGGGGTTGCAGTTTGGCTAGCGGTGCACATTGTCGGGCTAGCTGTGGTTGTACTTGGGCCAGCTATACTGTCTTGAATCGGAAATAAAAAGGAGTAAGGTATTATAACTACCGGGATGAACAGCTGTACTCCGACTACATTCCAAACTCCTGATGCTGTTGTCCCCAGTGGAGCACATCCTCCTGCTTCAATTGATCCTTCCGTACCGAGTACAGCTGAGGTTTGAGTCTGTACCATTGTGGTAGTAGTTGTGCCAGATTTAGGTGTAGTTGGGCCTGCTGTGCTTTTAGATGGGCCAGTTTTGGTAGTTTGTGAGACAGTTTTAGTTGGTATTGGACCAACTATCTTTGTAGTTTGGCCGGCTGTGGTTGTTTCCTGTAAATCAAATCCTCCTGGTGCATTTTCCCCCTGGATAGGAACTTCTCCTGGTACGATAGCTCCTTCACCGTTTAGTCCTGCGGATGTTTGAGTTGGGCCCATTCGGGTTGCTGTTGGGCCAACTATGTTTGCAGTCATAACACCTGTGGTTGCAATCAGATCACCTGTGGTTGTTGTTTGGCTAGTCCTGGTTTGAGGGCCTGCTTTAGTTGTGTTGGCTGATGGGCCAGCTGTAGTTATAGTTTTTCCAGCTGTAGTTGTAGTTGGGCCAGCTGTAGTTGTAGCAGGGCCAGCTGTCTTGGTTCCCTCTGGAATAAGTTCTCCTTTCCCTATTGCCCCCTGTGTAGCACCTCCTGCTGCTATGCTAGCTCCGTCACTTGTTATTCCAGCTGTGCTTTTAGTTGGGCCCATTGGGTTTGCTGTTAGACCAGCTGGGGTAATTGTTGGGCCAGCTGTGATTGTTCCCTTTGGAATCATTGCTCCTGCTCCTATTGCTTCCTGTGTAGCAACTTCTCCTGCTATGATAGCTCCTTCACTTGTAACTCTGATTGTGGTTTTCCAAATGTGGTTGTGGTTTGTAAGATTATCAGTGGTCACTGTTGGACCAGTTGTCATAAACTTCGATTCAGCTGAACTTTTAGTCTGGCCAGTTATGGTTGCACCCAGTACATCTGTTGTTGTAGTTTGGCCATTTGTAATCGTTGTTTGCCCAGCTGTGGTTATTGATGGAGCAGCATTTGACATTGTAGGGCCAGCTGTGGTTGTTGTTTGGCCAACTTTTGATGTTGTAGTGGGACCAGCTGTGGTAGTTGTTCGTCCAGCTGTGGTAGTTGTTGGGCTAGATGTGGTTGTAGTTGGGCCAGCTGTGTTGGTTCCCTGTGGAAAAAGTTTTCCTTTCCCTATTGCCCCCTGTGTAGCACCTCCTACTGCTATGCTATATCCTTCACTTGTTATTCCAGCTGTGCTTTTATTTGGGCCCATTGGGTTTGCTGTTAGGCCAGCTGGAGTAATTGTTGGGCCAGATGGGGTTGTTGGGACAGCTGTTGTTGCAGTCTGGTCAGCTGCGGTTGAAGATGGGCCAGCTGTGATTGTTCCCTTTGGAATCATTGCTCCTGCTCCTATTGCTTCCTGTGTAGCAACTCCTCCTGCTATGATAGCTCCTTCACTTGTAACTCTGATTGTGGTTTTCCAATTGTCGTTGTGGTTTGTCAGATCATCAGTGGTCACTGTTGGACCAGTTGTTGTCATAAACTTGCCAGCTGTGCTATTCAAATCAGCTCTGTTCATTGTGATGCCTGCATTGGTTTTCGATTCAGCTGAACTTTTAGTCTGGCCAGTTGTGTTTGCACCCAGTACATCTGTTGTTGTAGTTTGGCCATTTGTAATTTGCCCAGCTGTGGTTATTGATGGAGCAGTATTTGACATTGTAGGGCCAGCTGTGGTTGTTGATTGGCCAACTTTTGAGGTTGTAGTCGAACCAGCTGTGGTAGTTGTTCGTCGAGCTGTGGTAGTTGTTGGGCTAGATGTGGTTGTAGTTGGGTCAGCTGGTGTCGTTGTTGGTCTAGCTGTTGTAGTTGTTGTGTCAGCTGTTGTCGTTGTTGGTCCAGCTGTTGTAGTTGTTGGGACAGCTGTTATAGTGGTTTTGCCATTTGAAGAAGTTTGGCCTGCTGTGGTTGTTGTTGGTTCAGCTTTGGCTGTAGTTGTGGCAGCTTTTGTAGCTGTTTGGACAGCTGTTGTAGTTTTTGGTCCAGCTGTGGTTGTAGTTGTGCCATCTGTTGTATTTTTGCCAGCAGTAGTAGTTATTGGAACAGCTGTTGTTGTAGAAGTTATGGGATCAGCTGTGGTTGTTTGTGGTCCAATTGTTGTTGTAGTTGGGCTAGATGTGGTAGTTGTTGGGCCAGCTGTGGTAGTTGTTGGGACAGCTGTTGAAGTTGTTGTTAGAGCTACTGTTGTAGTTTGGCCAGTTGTTGTAGTCAGGATATCTGTTGTTGTAGATATTTGGTCAGCTGTGGTAGTTGTCTTTCCAGCTGTGGTTGTCGCTGGCGCAGCTGTTATTGTTGGGCTAGATATGGTAGTTTTGGGGCTAGCTGTGGTAGTTGTTGGGCTAGCTGGTAAAGTTGAGGAGCCCGCTGTGGTAGTTGTTGGGCCAGCTGTGGTAGTTGTTGGATCATCTGTGGTAGTTGTTTGAACAGCTGGGGTAGTTGTTGGGCCAGCTGTGGTTGTAGTTGGTCCAGCTGTGGTTATTTCTGACGCCGCTGTTGTTGTTGGGCTAGATGTGGTAGTTGTGGGAATAGCTGTGGTAGTTGTTGGGCCAGCTGGTGTTGTTGAGGAGCCAGCTGCGGTAGTTGTTTGTCTAGCTGTGGTTGTTTCTGGTGCAGCTGGTCTTTGGGCAGCTGTTGAAGTTATTGTTAGGGCTACTGTTGTAGTTTGGCCAGTTGTTTTTGTAGTCAGGATATCTGTCGTGGTAGTTATGGGGCCAGCTGGGGTAGTTGTTGGGCCTGCTGTGGTATTTGTTTGGCCAGCTGTGGTAGTTGTTGGGCTAGCTGTGGTAGTTGTTGGGCCAGTTGTGGTAGTTATAGGGCCAGCTGTGGTAGTCTTTGGGCTAGCTGTGATAGTTATGGGGCCAGCTGTGGTAGTTATGGGGACATCTGTGGTAGTTGTTGGGCCAGCTGTGGTAGTTGTAGTCCGGATATCTGTTGTTGTAGATATTTGGCCAGCTGTGGTAGTTGTTGTTCCAGCTGTGGTTGTCGTTGGACCAGCTGTTGTAATTGTGGGGCCAGCTGTGGTAGTCGTTGGGCTAGCTGTGGTAGTTGTAGTCAGGATATCTGTTGTTGTAGATATTTGGCCAGCTGTGCTAGTTGTCTTTCCAGCTGTGGTTGTCGTTGGGCCAGCTGTGGTAGTTTTGGAGCCAGCTGTGGTAGTTGTGGAGCCAGCTGTGGTAGTTATGGTGCTAGCTGTGGTAGTTGTTGGGCCAGCTGTGGTAGTTGTTGGTCCAGCTGTGGGGGTTGTTGGTCCAGCTGTGGGGGTTGTGGGGCCAGCTGTGGTAGTTGTGGGGCCAGCTGTAGTCGTTGTTGCTCCAGCTGTGTTAGTTGTTTGTCCAGATGGGGTAGTTGTTGGGCTAGCTGTGGTAGTTGTTGGGCCAGCTGTGGTAGTTGTTGGGCCAGCTGTGGTAGTTGTGGAGTCAGCTGTGGTAGTTAGGGGGCTAGCTGTGGTAGTCGTTGGGCCATCTGTGGTATTTATAGGGCCAGCTGGGGTAGTTGTTGGGCTTGCTATGGTAGTTGTTGGGCCAGCTGTGGTAGTTGTTGGGCTAGCTGTGGTAGTTATGGGGCCATCTGTGGTAGTTGTTAGGCCAGCTGTGGTAGTTGTTAGGCCAGCTGTGGTAGTCGTTGGGCTAGCCGTGGTAGTTGTAGTCAGGATATCTGTTGTTGTAGATATTTGGCCAGCTGTGGTAGTTGTCTTCCCACCTATGGTTGTCGTTGGGCCAGGTGTTGTAGTTGAGGAGCCAGCTGTGGTAGTTTTTGGGCCAGCTATGGTAGTTGTTGGTCCAGCTATGGTTGTTTCTGGTGCAGCTGTTGTTGGTGGGCTAGATGTGATAGTTGTGGGACTAGCTGTGGTAGTTGTTGGGCCAGCTGGTGTAGTTGAAGAGCCAGCTGCGGTAGTTGTTTGTTTAGCTGTTGTTGTTTCTGGTGCAGCTGTTGTTGCTGGGCTAGCTGTTGTAGTTGTTGGTCCAGCAGTTGTAGTTGTTGGTCCAGCTGTGGTAGTTGTGGGGCCAGCTGTGGTAGTTGTGGAGACAGTTATGGTAGTTGTTGCCCCAGCTGTGGTAGTTATGGGGCCAGCTGTGGTAGTTATGGGGCCAGCTGTGGTAGTTGTTGTGCCAGCTGTGGTAGTCGTTGGGCTAGCTGTGGTAGTTGTTGGGCCAGCTATGGTAATAGTTTGACCAGCTGTTGTAGTAGTTGGGCCGGCTCTAGTAGTTGTGGAGACATCTGTGGTAGTTATTTGTCCAGCTGTGGTTGTTTCTTGTCCAGCTGTTGCTGGATTTGATGTGGTAGTTGTAGGGCCAGCTTCGGTCGTTGTGGGATTAGCTGTGCTAGTTGTGGGGCTAGCTGTGGTAGTTGTTGGGCCAGCTGTTGTAGTAGTTGGGGCCTCTGTTGCAGTAGTTTGGCCAGCTGTGGTAGTTGTTGGGCCAGCTGTTGTAGTAGTTGGGGCCGCTGTTGCAGTAGTTTGGCCAGCTGTGGTAGTTGTTGGGCTAGCTGTGAGAGTTGTTGGTCTAGCTGTGGTAGTTATGGGGCCAGCTGTGGTAGTTGTTGGGCTAGCTGCGGTAGTTGTTGGGCCAGCTGTGTTAGTTAAGTAGCCAGCTGTGGTAGTTATGGGGCCAGCTGTGGTAGTCGTTGGTCCAACTGTGGTAGTTGTTGGGCCAGCTGTGGTAGTCGTTGGGCTAGCTGTGGTAGTTGTCTGACCAGCTGTTGTAGTTGTTAGGCCGGCAGTGGTAGTTGTGGAGACAGCTGTGGTGATTGTTTGTCCAGCTGTGGTTGTTTCTGGTCCAGCTGTTGTTGTTGTACTAGATGTGGTAGTTGTTGGGCCAGCATTGGTAGTTATTGGGCTAGCTTTGGTTGTTGTTGGGCTAGCTGTGAGAGTTGTTGGTCCAGCTGTGGTAGTTGTGGGGCCAGCTGTGGTAGTAATTGGGCCAGATGTGGTAGTTATGGGGCTAGCTGTGGTTATTGTTGGGCCAGCTATGCTAGTTGTGGGTCCAGCAGTTTTAGTTGTTGCTCCAGCTGTGGTTGTTTCTGGTCTAGTTTTTGTTGTTAAGCTAGATGTGGTAGTTGTTGGTCCAGCTGTGGTTGTTTGTCGTCCATTTGTTGTTGTTGGACTAGATGTGGTAGTTGTTGGGCCAGCTTTGGTAGTTGTGGGATTAGCTTTGCTAGTTGTGGGACTAGCTGTTGTAGTTGTTGGGTCGGCTATGGTAGTTATGGAGACAGCTGTGGTAGTTGTTTGTCCAGCTGTGGTTGTTTCTGGTCCTGTTGTTGTTTGACTAGATTTGGTAGTTGTTTGGCCAGCTGTGGTAGTTGTTGGTCCAGCTGTTTTGGTAGTTGCGCCGGCTGTGGTAGTTTTTGATCCAGCTGTGTTAGTCGTTAGTCCTGCTGTGGTCGTTTCTGGTCCAGCTGTTGTTGTAGATGGGTTAGATGTTGTAATTGTCACGACAGCTGTGGTAATTGTTGGTCCAGCTGTTGTCGTAGTTTGTCCAGCTGTGGTAGTTGTTTGACCAGCTGTTGTAGTTGTTGGGCCAGCTGTGGTAGTTGTTTGCCCAGCTGTTGTAGTAGTTGGGCTAGCTGTGGTCGTTTTTCGGCCAGCTGTGGTTGTTGTTGGGCCAGCTGTGCTAGTTGTGTGTCCAGCAGTTGTAGTTGTTGCTCCAGCTGTGGTTATTTCTGGTCCAGCTGTTGTTGTTAGGCTAGATGTGATAGTTGTTGGGCTAGCCGTGGTAGTCATGGCGCCGGCTGTTGTAGTTGTGCCAGTTGTGGTAGTTGTTGGTCTAGCTGTGGTTGTCATTGGGCTAGATGTGGTAGTTATTGGTCCAGTGATGGTAGTTTTGGGGCCAGCCGTGGTAGTCGTTGGACCAGCCGTTATAGTAGTTTCACCAGCTGGGGTAGATGTTGTGCCTGCTGTGGTAGTTGTTGGTCTAGCTGTGGTAGTTGTTGGGACAGCTGTGGTTGTAGCTGGGCTGGATGTGTTAGTTGTTGGTTCAGCTGTGGTGGTAGTTGCGCCGGCTGTGGAAGTTTTTGGTCCAGCTCTGGTAGTTGTTAGTCCAGCTGTGTTTTTTTCTGCTTCAGTTGTTGTTGTAGTTGGGTAAGATGTTGTAGTTGTCAGGACCGCTGTGGTAATTGTTGGTCCATCTGTGGTAGTTGTTGGGCTAGCCGTTGAAGTAGTTTGGCCAGGTTTTGTTTTTGGTGGGGCAGATGTTGTAGTCTTTGGGTCAGCTGTGATAGTTGTTGGACCAGTTTTGGTTGTTGTTGTTCCAGCTGTTGTAGTTGTTGGTCCAGCTGTGGTAGTTGTTGGCCCTGCTGTGGTAGTTGTTGGCCCAGCTGTTGTAGTAGTTGGGCCTGCTGTCGTAGATGTTGGTCCAGCTGTGGTAGTTGTGGGCCCAGCTGTTGTAGTAGTTGGGCCAGCTGTGGTAGTTGTTGGCCCAGCTGTTGTAGTAATTGGGCCAGCTGTGGTAGTTGTTGGTCCAGCTGTGGTAATTGCTGGTCCAGCAGTTGTAGTTGTTGCGCTAATGGCTGTAGTTGTTTGGACAGCTTTCGTAGTTGTTTGTCTTGCTGTGTTTGTTGTTCGTCCAGCTGTTGACGTTTTTGGGAACGCCATTGTAGTTGTTGGGCGATCTGTTGTTGTAGTTGGGCTAGATGTGGTAGTTGTTGGTCCAGCTTTGGTAGTAGTTGGGCCAGCTTTTGTGGTGGTTTTTCCAATTCTTGTACTTGTTCGACCAGCTATTGTTGCAGTTGTTTCAGCTGTGGTGGTTGTTAGGTCAGCTGTTGTTGTTGTTGGTCCAGCTGTACTAGTTTGGACAGCTGTTGTAGATGTTGGGCCAGATGTTGCAGTACTTGGTTCATCTGTTGTAGCTGTCCCATCTTTTGTAGTTGTTGAGACAGCTCTTGTAGTAGTTGAGCCAGCTGTTTTTACTTTTGGGCCAGCTGCTGTTGTAGTAGTTTGGCCAATTGTGGTAGTTGTTGGGCCAGCTGTGGTAGTTGTTGTGGCAGCTGTTGTCGTTTTTTTGCCAGATGTGGTACTAGTTTGGACAGCTGTTGTAGTTTTGCCAGTTGTTATAGATGTTGAGCCAGATGTTGTGGTAATTGGGCCATCTGTGGTTTTACTAGTGCCATATGTTGTAGTTGTTGGGAAAGCTGCTGTTGTATCTTGGCCAGCTGGTATGGTAGTCTGTTTTTTTGTTGTGGTAGTTGTTGTGCCAGCTTCTGTTGTAGTGGTTGAGCCAGCTAAGGTTGTTGTTTGGCCAGCTGTGGTAGTTGTTGTACTAGTATGGACAGCTGTTGTAGTTTTGCCGGTTGTTGTAGATGTTGGGACAGATGTTGTGGTAGTTGGGCCATCTGTTGTAGTTGTCGAGCCAGCTGTTGCAGTAGTTTTGCCAGCTGTGGTTTTACTTGTGACATCTGTTGTTGGGAAAGCTGCCGTTGTATTTTGGCCAGCTGCTATTGTAGTCTGGTTATTTGTTGTGGTAGTTGTTGTGCCAGCTTCTGTTGTAGTAGTTGGGCCAGCTGTGGTTGTTGTTGGGCCAGCTGTGGTAGTTGTTGTGCTAGCTGTTGTAGTTGTTGGGCCAGCTGTGGTAGTTATTGGGCCAGATGTTGTAGTTGTTGTGCCAGCTGTTGTTGTTGTTATGCCGGCTATTGTAGTTGTTGGGCCAGCTGTGGAAGTTGTTGTGCTAGCTGTTGTTGTTATTTGGCCAGCTGTGGTAGTTGTTATGCCAACTGTGGTAGTTCTTGGGCCAACTGAGGGTGATGTAGTTGGGCCAGCTGTCGTTGTAGTTTGGTCATCTGCTGTTGTAGTAGTTTGTCCAGCTGTGGTTGTTGTATCTGTGAAAATGATTTGTCAGTGTTTATCTTTGTTCTGAAGTCCTACAAATATTTTTCCATTTTATTTGTATCATCTTTTAACAAGTGATGATTTTCTTTAATTACTTACCAACCAGTAGTAAGCCAATGATGCAAATCATGTGAACCATTGTACGTGGTTTCATTGCTTCCTGAAAATATGCAGCACCATTGTAACAGCTTCAATACATTGATTATTTGAATAAAATGATTAATATAATCATCTAACAAACTTTTTTATGGATAATGAAAAATCCCATTTGTGTTCATGTTTCACTAATACAACTAACTTCTTATTTCATATTGAGTAGAAGTTAAAATTAATGAATAAATGTGGGTAATCAATCAAGTCTTCTTGATTCTTCTAAACATCATTCTGCATGTCTTCATATTTATCACTATCAAATCAAGATGATACATTGTATAAACAAATTGCTCTACATTACTCTATCTGAGATTCAATTTAGATGGCATTTTGCTGTTTCATAAACAGAACGTTTCCAACTTTCCAACAAAATCAAAAGAAAGGCATCCATTAGTTATTTTTGTCTGGATCCCTCCAGATGTTTGCCCGGAGCATGCTCTCCCATAAGGTGCCCTCAATGTGCTGCGTGGTGGCCGGCCTCGTGCAGGGAGAGGACCTCCCAATACTCACTGCTGAGTGTGGACCTCACTGACGGCTGTTGTGAAGCGGGAGTCTGCTGAGTCTTGGAGGGTTGTCTTTGCTGCTGGTCTTCATCAGAACTTTAGAGGACCACTGGCCGGATGAACCACCAAGGTCTTCATTCTAATTTTAGAGTAATCCCTGGTCAGAGGACCAACCTGCTCTTCCAAATCACTTCAGAGGAGTCTCTTGTTCGAGAAACGGTCAGTCTTTATACGAGCGTGAGAAGAGGTGGATGACAGCAGAGCCAGCACAAAGACCTCAATGGTTTCAAAGGGGGATTTTGTTGTCCCTTCCCTAGGTGTGTCGCCTGCATGGACTAACCCTCTAGCCAAACCTACCGAGAATAGAACAGCAGGAGCGTGTGTGGAGCATTAAGGTCAGGGCTTGCATTGAACCAGCTCCCACAAGAAACAAAAGCATCTGGAAGCGCTGCTCTGTCGGTGGCCATGTTGTCTACATGTCATCTGTGCTCCGTGCCCTGTCTGATTCATTCTGTCTGTTTTAGCGTGTTGTGGTGACTGGATGCCTGGTCTGTTGGTGACTGGATGCCTGGTGTTTAAATGTTTGCTTGTATGTGTTTCATAAGGGTGGCCATTTCACCCCTGACCCCCTGGAACCTGGGACCCCCACTCTGTGATGCTTCTGCGATGCCTCTTCCTTGCTCATTCAGGTAGTTCTTTGTTGCCCTCTGGGGGGCTCGGGTCAGGGCGGGTCGATTAACACAGCCTGTGAGGCTGGACCTATACAAAAAAATGTAATCTAATCTAATGTTTCCACTCAGTAGATGATGCTCCCTGACCATGCCGTTCTGAGGAGGAACACCCACCCAGGGTCTGCTTTGTAGGACGACTGGTTGCAAGGAACCACGGGGCAGGTTCTGGTGTGGGCAGCCAACCAGACGAGGGGACATCGCTGGATCAGAGACAAAGGCCGACTACCTCCTGCACAAATTATGTTCATTCATTCATTCTGTACATTTCAGGTATATTTATAATTGTATAATTGTATATAAGACCGTATTGCATATTACATACAGTATATGGATATTGTATATAAGACCATAAATTATGGCCCCGTTTGTATTTGCCACTTGAATTGTCTATTTGTTCCAATTTAGAGTATAAAAACTTGTGTCTGTATTTTTATATTACATATATATAT
>JAOPJL010000106.1:636323-648042 GCA_027123545.1 Trisopterus esmarkii
TCGCCCTGCGTGGTTGACTCCGCCGTCGGTGTTTGAATGTGTGCGTGAATGTCAGTCAACACTGTAAAGCGCTTTGGATAAAAGCGCTATATAACTGACCCATTTATTTATTTTAAGGCTAGCAGCATTAGAAAAATGCAAAGGACTCCACCATGATACAATGCTGATGGGTGAGTTTGCTGTGCTCGCTCAGACAAATACACAACAAGCTGATCAAAGCTACACTGTATCCTTCCCGAAGCTGGACCAGCGAGAGACAGTTCCAGCTGCCTCTCACTGGCACAGAGTCGGCGCTAAGCCCAAACCACATACCAAATGCTAAACTTCCCAAAGCTAAAGTAGCATGTATCCGCCGGATTAGCCAATCGTTGAAGAGATGCGTCCGAATGGACGGTGCAGACAAAGGCGGAACAAGAACCAGTCGACACAGAGGTGAGCTGCGCGTGTCTGCCACCATAGGAGACTCAACTATAAAATATATAACCGGTAAGAAGATCAAAACATGCTACTTCCCAGATGTGACGGTTAGTGATGTCAATCAGCAACTAACCACAATTATTAATTTGTAATAAATTATTATTCATCTTATTGACAATTTCAACATGTTCTGGGGGCGCAAATATCTTTTCAGGGCAGATGGCCTACACCCAAACAGGTTATGCTCAAAACTGTTAAGGGACAATCTTCTCTTCTCGCTCTCCCACAAATCAACCCTGCCGTGGTCTGACGCACAGGCCACAGTCAGAGCACAGGTTGAGAAGAAGCGAGACTACAGCCTCCCCCACATCTACTCTGCCACTGTCTGACACACACATAGCAAACAGACCACAGACCTTGAAGAAAGACAACAGGCTGCCTGACGCCATCGACACCATGCCTTCCCCCATTGACGATGACCTCCAGCCTCATCTCTACCATATCCACAACAACAACTCCAGCTCCACTGTCACCTCCCTTAATGATTTTCCAGATGCACTTAAGAAACTAAGACATGTTGGCATCAAACTTGCATCTGTGTCAATGATACCATCGCCACGTCATGGCCAAAGGCTGATAACACCCAATTACTGAGACAAAAAAGGGTTCAGCCGTAGGCACAGTATAAAGGAAGTTTCGCATAATCTGCTGAACCAAAGGTTGCCTACGTCAAAACATGGAAACTTTAGCATTTCTGCTGTAACCACTAAGAGAGTAAACAAAGGGAAACTTAGACGTACAGCTAGCCTCCCAAATCTCAGACCTATTCCCTCCAACGCAAAATCAACCTCAAAGCCTATCAATAACACTATCAGGATGGGTCTACTTAATGTTAGGTCTCTTAATAGCAAATCATTTTTAGTTAATGATTTTATTACCACTTCTAAACTGGATTTTATGTTTTTAACTGAAACAGGGCTAGTACAAAATAACTTTGCAACCGTTCTGATAGAGACAGCTCCTCCCAACTATAACTTTTTTGATGTATGTAGATCTGGAAAAAGAGGTGGAGGGGTTGCTGCTAAAATGTATTTCAGGGGAAACATGTTATTTGGTGATTTTCCATCATTTGAATACCTTTGTGCTGTATTGAAATGCTCCCCCAGAGTTGTCCTATTAATTATTTACACGCCACCCACATACTCAAATTTCTTCAGGACTTTACAGAATTATTGTCTAGCATCTCCACATACTTTGACTGTCTAGTTATAACTGGTGACTTCAATTTTATACTACTACTACTACTACTACTACTACTACTACTACTACTACTACTACTAATAATAATAATAATAATAATAATAATAAAAAATAAAAAATTTGAAAGCGCCTTTCTCGACACTCAAGGACACCGTACAGAGGTACAAAAGTCATTCAAAGGGAACACAATTAAGAAAGAAAGAAAAATGATAATAACACAGACAGTAATTGGCATTAGGTGGAATAGGCAATTTTGAACAGATGGGTTTTGAGATGTGATTGGAAAAGTGAAAATGAATTAATGTTTCTGAGTTCGGATGGTAAAGCATTCCAAAGACGGGGAGCAGAGCGGCTGAATGCATTGTGCCCCATGAGAGAATGGAGTTGGGAGGCAGATGTTTTTTCAGGGATTTTAGAGATGAATGGTAGATTGGAAATTGGACGGAAGTTGTTGAAGTTGGAAGTCGGCACCAGGTTTTTTCAGAATTGGTGTAATAGCCGCGGCTTTGAAGGTTGTAGGGAAAGTTCCAGTGGTGAGAGAGGAGTGGATGATGGCAGAAATGAGGGGAGCCAGAGAAGGGAGGCAGGCTTTAACTAGTTGTGTGGGGAGGGGATCCAGTTGACAGGTTGATGGTTTGTATTCAGGATGAGTTCTGTGATTTCTGAGAGAGTGGGGAGCTGGAAGGGGGAGAGTGAGGGTGGCGATGGGTGAAAGTCTGTCAAGGTGCTGAGGTGAGGGATAACTCCAAGATGCTGCTGGATATTCTTGATTTTTGCAGTGAAAAAGGACATAATGGAGTTGCAGAAGGAGGTTGTGTACAGGCGGGGGGGGGGAGAGAGTCCTGGGGTTTAGTGATAGTGTTGAGTAGGGAGAACAGTGGCTTAGAGTTTCCTTTATTGGCTGTGATTATGCTGGAGTAATAGTGGGTTTTGGTGCTGGCAATGGAGTCCTTGTAAGAGGTGATTATTGTACGTTTCTTTATGAATGGTGAGGCAGTTTTTTTTTATGGAGCCGTTCAAGCTGCCGACCTTTGGCTTTCATCAGACGAAGGTCAGGGGTGAACCTAGGGGCGGAGACAGAGAAAGAAACAGATCTGTTTTTTAGCGGAGCAAGAGAATTAAGAATATTGTGGAGTCGAGTGTTGTAATGAGAGACCAGATCATCAGGGGTGGATAGATTATGGATGTCAGTGAGGTGGAAGGAGTGGATGCTTGAAGAGAGAGTGGCAGGGGGGTGGGAATAGAGGTATGTTGCTGGCATCCAAAACGATCTAATCAGGAAGTGAACTCTTTGGTGAGAGGCAGATTGATATTGTCCATATGGATGTTGAAATCACCCAACAGTTTTATGTTTGGGGAGAGAGAGGATAGATGGGTGAGAAAAGAAGCAAAATGAATTAGAAAGTCACTATTCGGTTTAGGGGGATGGTAGACAGTAGCAATGTTGTTGTCACAGCTGGTGGTGCTGCCGGCCGATCGAGCTAGGCGGGCTAACAGGCTGTGGTCGACAGCCCGGTTGGTGGACCGTGGAGGGCGTCGAGAGCTGCACCAAATGGATTGTATTGCTGTTGAGCTGGTATGATGGAAATTCCAACGGGACCCACGGTGGATGTATCGCCGGCGGGGCTGGAAGGTGATGTCCGGGTGAAGGTGGAGTGCCTCAGGCGCAGGTCCAGTCAGGTGACAGCGCAGCCGGAGCAGGTCAGCGATCGAATACTGGAGCAGACCCGTCACTGGCAGGTGAACAGACAGTAGCAGGAGCCAGACGCAGACAAGCAGGATGTATGTCCTACCGGTCAACATTGTAAAAAGGGCACAGGCAGCGTCGATCACCCGAAAAAACGCCAGGTGAGGCTCGAGCCGAGACAGGACAGGTGAGCTAGCGCAACACTAATAGTGCCGACAGATTCCACAAAAGTGGAGTATTCCAGATAAAAGGCAAATACACTGACCGATCGTAGCGGTTTAAGAATTGAAAAGTTTTGAAAAGTTTACCGGCGAGCAGCGGCAGCAAGTTGCGCCAGCGTTCACTCGACCGGAAGTCACAAGCTCTGCCATGATGGAGGCAGAGCTTGAGGCTGATGAGGGTTCTTTGTCATTTCCCTGGTGGAAGTCACTGAGGTAGTCAAACAACTCCACTGTGGCAAAGCCCCAGGGATTGAAGAGATTCAGCAGAAATGCTGAAAGGTCTGGGTGTGAAGGCTGTCTTGGCTGACACACCTATGCCCCACAGTACCAGCTCAACTCGCCTCAATTCGCCTCGACTTGGTCCACCTTTTTTTTTGTGCTGCAGTGATGTGCTCGACAGTGACCAGTAAGTCCAAATGTGGGCAATCTTTCCCCGGTATTAGGAGGAGCTCAGTCTTGTTGAAGTTAAGCCTCAGGTGATGGGCAGAAGTCTAACTGCTGACGTCTGCCAGACATTCAGATATGCGCGTTGCGTTCAGGGTTTTGTCAGAGGAGGGGAAAGAGAGGAACAACAGAGTGTCGTCGGCATAGCAGTGATATGAAAAACCGTCTGATGTCATTACAGAGCCTAGAGATCTGGTATAGAGGGAGAACAGAAGGGGCCCCAGTACAGAGCCTTCAGGGACACCAGTGTCAAGTGTGCAAGGTGGACAAGGAGCCATTCCATGTTACGTGATAGGTGCGATTCAACAGGTAAGATGTGAACCAGGATAGGGCAGATTCAGCAATGCCAAGTTCAAGTGCCAAGAGTGGCAAGAAGGGTCTGGTGGCAAAGGTGTCAGTAGCTCAGGAAGTAGAGAGGGTTGGCTGGTAACCGTAAGGTTGCTGGTTCGATCCTCGGCTCCTCCTAGCGGAGCGAGTGTCGTGGTGTCCCTGAGCAAGACGCCTCACCCTATTGCTCCTGACAAGCTGGCTGTCAGGAGCCCTGCATGGTTGACTCTGCCGTCGGTGTGTGAGTGTGTGCATGAATGGGTGCATGAAAAGTCCTATATATATGAGGACAATTTCCCATTTGGTTCACTGTGTCAAATGCTGCGGACAGGTTGAGGAGAATGAGAACCGATGAGAGGGACGAGGCTCTGGCAGCACGGAGGGACTCACCGCAAGGTGAATTGTCTCAGTGGAGTGTGCCTTCTTGAAGCCTGACTGCTGAGGGTCAAGCAAGTTGTTATGTGAGAGATAGGAGGACAGTTGGTTAGAGATGGCACATTCAAGTGTTTTAGTGAGGAATAAAAGAAGAGATACCGGTCTCTATGACTGGTGTCAAGGTTTAGTTTTTTGAGGAGAGGCTTTATTCTGGCAGTCTTGAATAACGCTGGAACAATGCCTGAGGTGAGGGAGGAATTGATGAGGGCAGTGAGAAATGGCAGGAGGTCGACCGAGATGGCCTGAAAGAGAGAGGAAGGGATAGGGTCTAGAGGGCAGGTGGTGGCGTGGTTAGAATGAACTATTCTATTGACCTCTTCGGAGGTGAGGGGGATGAAGTGGGTAAAAACAGAGGTGGGAATGGGTGGAGGGATGATGGTTGCAGGGGTAAAAGTGCAGCTGATGTCCTTCACCTTCTGGGTAAAGTGGGTGGCAACATCATCCAAGTCATCAGCACTGATAGAGGAAGGAGGCGGTGAGGAGGGAAGAGAACATGGAAAATAGTTTCCTTGGGTTGGAGGCGGAAGAGTGAAAGCAACAAAGTGATGGTCAGATACGAGGAGCGGGGTGACAGAGAGAGCCGAGGTACCGCAGGACCTTGTGGATATCAGGTCAAGTTGGTTACCAGCCTTGTGTGTGGGGGGAGAAGGGGAGAGTGTTCAAGTCAAAAGTGGTGAAAAAGTTGGTTAGTTCAGGTGAGTGTATATTCTCTGGCAGGATGTTGAAGTCGCCAAGGATAACGAGTGGTGTGCCATCTTCCGGAAAGCAGCTGAGGAGGGCAGCCATCTCGTAATAGACGTCACGAAGGGGACCTGGAGGGTGGTATATCACTACAATGAAGAGCTTGATAGGCAGGGTGACAGTGAGAGCGTGGAGTTCAAATGCAGATCTGGCCAAGTGTTCTAGTGGGAGAACCTGGTAGGACCACTTCGGCGAGATGAGGAGTCCAGTCCCTCCGCCTCGCCCCGATGGTCTTGGGGTGTGTGGGAATGAGAAGGCAGTGGAGAGGGCAGCAGGAGTAGCAGAGTTCTCAGGAGTGATCCAAGTCTCTGTAAGGGCCAGAAAGTGGAGCTAGAGTGATGCGTAGGCCGAAATGGAGTCTGCCTTATTGACCGCTGATTGGCAGTTCCAGATTCCTCCCATCACTTTGAGGTCGGTGTAGGTAGAGGGCGGTGGGTGGCACAGATCGGACGGGTCGCTGCGCCGAGCAGAGGATCTATAATGGCGTCTCCTCTGGGTGGAGATCCTGACGGTGATAAAAGTACGACACATAGCTACGAGGGCTAAGAGGGCAGGCCTCCTTGGTCTCCCTCAAGGGACTCCCACAGAGAGACTCCCTTGGTCTTCGTTTGCACGGTCCTGACGCTACCGCTGACGCTAATAAAACTAGCTTTTAAATACACAAGGGAGCTCAGGCAGCTGTAGCTCCGCCCAGCGATGACATCCTTGTGACTGAAACTAACTTGAACAACCTCTTACTAACAGAAACAACCACAACGCAGCCAAAACCAACACAGCCAAAAAGGACACACCCTCAAATTCATCCCATAATACACACCCTCAGATACAGCCCATAATACACACCCTCAGATACATCCCATAATACACACCCTCAGATACATCCCATGATATACAACATATCCCATTATATGTAATTTCTAACTGTTTAGTAGGTAGGGAGTCTGTCTGTCTCCCTACCTACATAGCTGTCTTACTGTCTCTACTAATCTGTTTCATTACCTGTCTGTCTGTTTCTGCCTGTCTGTCGAACTATCTTCCTGCTGTATCTGTCTGTTTACCTGTCTGACTGTCTACCTGTCTGTCTGCAGGAGGATCAGAGAGTCCTCTCCCTACGGGTCGCTCCCCACCTGGCGTCTCCTGTCTGTCATCGTCAAGTGTGGTGACGACCTCAGACAGGAACTGGTGGCCTCACAAGTCCTCACCCAGCTACAGGTACTAGTGCTCTGTTCACTAGTCCTTACCCAAATACAGGTACTAGTAGGCCTGTCGCAATAAGCAATAAATCAATTAATCACACAATAAATTTTAATGAGACGATAATTTTGACGTCCGTGATAAAAACGCTTTTATTGTTCTTGCATCTCTAGCAAAGAGACTGGATGACAAGAGTTTTCACTGTGGAGCCTTGGTCTGGACAGAGCCATCTCTTCCTCAGCGGAATGAGGAGTTAACCTCGAGTCGTGTCAGTCACTGGTCAGCCACATGGGCTCTGTGTGGGGAGGCGGGGCCCTGGCATTACAGAGCCAGAGCCCATCTCTACGCCCGTCCTCCCAGATATTCTCTGCCAGAGTGCAGCATGAGAGCCCTGTGAGGAGAAGCAAGCAGAGAAAACACTAGTTGAGATTTGGAGGAATGAAAAACAAAGATAGAATTGGTTTCGAACGCGACAGCTGCCATGTGCAAACAGCGTATATTTTCACTAAGGGTCTAAGATTAAATTATGCAAATAAAATAATTAAATGAATTGCTATCGATTGTTACCGTGGCTACCGTAGTTTCTCAACATATTTTTATACAAATTGATATATTATAGCGAAAAATTAAATAAGCAGTTGGGTGAATGGTCTAGCACTTGCCCTGTGATACGTGCCTAATTTTGTAATTCCCTTTATCAATTTTATAAATTCCCTAATTTAGAATATCAAAGAAATGGAAAATAAATGGCAAAAAAAGTTCTTTGATTTCTCAAATAATCCTTACTATATTACTAATTGCGTTGGGATTGAACCCCGGATGACCGGGTGCAAGTCCGACACGTTAACTCGAGACTATCTCCCTTGCTTTAAATCCATGGTCAATATTAAATTAAAATATGTTATGCTTAATACTACTTATGCATTCAACAGATCTGTGATTTTTTTGCCAGGCAGCCTCCCTGTTTTTAGTAATGGTTACGGTGTTCCCTTTTTGAGTTATTATATGCTTGTACTCCTCATAGACCTCCACAAGCAGCTTCTGTTCGCCGCTGGAAAAGATCCCGCTCGGTCCTTTTTGGACATAATTTAATCAACTAAGCGGCACTTTCGTTGGCGACTTTGATGGAATACCTCTCTGGAACTAGTGCTCTGGAACTAGTGCTCTGTTCACTAGTGGTGTGTATGTTTATGTCCTCAGTCTATCTGGTACTAGTGCTCTGTTCACTAGTGGTGTGTATGTTTATGTCCTCAGTCTATCTGGGCCTTAGAGCGCGTTCCTCTCTGGGTGAAGCCCTACAAGATCCTGGTGATGTCATCAGACAGCGGCATGATAGAACCCCTGGTGAATGCAGTGTCACTGCACCAGGTACGCACGCACACACGCACACACGCACGCACGCAAGCACACACACACACCTAGTACCCCTGGTGAACGCAGTGTGTGTGCAGGTGAGGAAGCAGAGCCAGCTGTCGCTGCGGGACTACTTCCTGCAGGAGCACGGCCCCTCCTCCAGCGAGGGCTTCCTGACCGCCCAGAGGAGCTTCGTCTACAGCTGTGCTGCCTACAGCCTGCTGTGCTACCTGCTGCAGGTCAAGGACCGGTAGGCTGCTCCTCTCTGCTCCTCCTCTCTGCTCCTCCTCTCTGCTCCTCCTCTCCTCCTCTTTGCTTCTCCTCTCCTCACCTCCTCTCTCTTCCTCCTCTCCTCCTCTCCAGACACAATGGGAACATCCTGCTGGACTCTGAAGGTCACCTGATCCACATCGACTTCGGTTTCATCCTCTCCTCGTCACCTCGGAACCTCGGCTTCGAGACCTCCGCCTTCAAGCTCACCGCCGAATTCGTAGACGTGAGTCACCACCACCTACACCAACCACAGGCACCCTTACACCACCTACACCACCCACAGACATGCTTACACCACCTACACCACCCACACCACCCACAGACATGCTTATATCACCTACACCAACCACAGGCACGCTTATATCACCTACACCACCCACAGGCCTGCTTACACAACCTACACCACCCACAGTTTTGTCTGTTGTGTTGCAGTGAGTTGTGTGTCTGTTGTGTTGCAGGTAATGGGCAGTGCGGACGGGGACATGTTTGTGTACTACAAGGTTCTGCTGCTGCAGGGTCTGCTGGCGGCCAGGAAGCACATGGACAAGATCCTCAACATCGTGGAGATCATGCAGCAAGGTACCTCCACCCACCGCCTCCACCCTAACACACCTCCACCCTAACACACCTCCACTCTGACATCTCCACCCTACCACCTCCACCCACCACCTCTAGGAACCTACCTCCTCCTGATCCTACTGACCTCCCGGTGTCTTGACTCTCCTCCTCCCTCTCTCTCTCCTCCTGCTCCTCCCTCTGTCCTCTCCTCTCCTCTCTCTTCCTCCTCCTCCTCTCCACTCTCCTCCTCCTCCCTCCTCTTCCAGGATCCCCCCTGCCGTGCCTCCAGGGCCCTGGCTCCCTGCGGGGGCTGAAGGAGCGTTTCCTCCTCTCGCTGACGGAGGAGCAGCTGCAGGAGCAGGTGGAGCAGATGGTGGAGGCCTCGCTGCGCTCCGTCACCACGCGGCTCTACGACGGCTACCAGTACCTCACCAACGGCATCATGTGACCCAAACCGGCCAATCACAGCCCAGGAGGATCCTTAAACGGGCGGGACCTGGAATCTGTTCCTCACAGCCAACCAGCTGCCAGCTCAGGAGACCAGAGACAAGAGGGTGGGGCCTGGTTAGCCTCCTTGGTTAGCCCTCCTGGTTAGCCCTCCTGGTTTGCCCCCCTGGTTAGCCTCCCTGGTTAGCCTCCCTGGTTAGCCTCCCTGGTTAGCCTCCCTCGTTAGCTCCCATGGTTAGCCCTCCCTGGTTCCGTGTGGATGTGAAGGAAGCTACGATACGCTAGGCCTAGCTCTTCACATTGTAACTTTATTAACCATCAGAATAATCTTGAATCAAGAGTTGAGTTCAGCCAAAATGGCCGCTGATCTGTGGTGACTGTACATGTAAAAACATTTAATATTTAATCTAAGAATGACCGATCATTTCAACCTAGTTTAACCTGTGCTCAGCCGTGCTCTGATTGGCTGATAAGATACATTCCTGAGATCTACTAGAACCAATCAGAATCGTTCAGGTACCATGTGATGAGTTCTACTGCAGTAATACTACAGTAACACTACAATACCCTCTGTATGAATACTATGTAATACCCCCTGTATGTATACCATGTGTACTGTACAGGTATCTGATGACCTCAGGCCCCGAGAGTCACCAGCTGTGAACCTTCAATAAACCCTAAACCTTTTACCCGATGCGTTTTTCATTTCAAACTTTCAAACGGCACTCTGTTGGATCCGACTACAGCTGAGCTCCTCTAGAACCCGGTTCACATCCTTCTCTAGAACCCGGTCACTTCCTCCTCTATTACCTGGTTGGTTCACATCCTACTCTAGAACCTGGTGGAGCCGTTCCTCTAGAACCCGGTTCACTGCTCTAGAACCTGGTGGTGCTGTTGCTCCCGAACCTGGCTCACTGTTCCCTGATGGAGCTGTCCTTCTAAACCAGGTGGTGCTGTTCCTCTCGAGCGTAGTGGAGCTCCACCCAGCAGCATGGCTTCCTGTAGGTCCTCAAAACACCACAGAACACGCTACAACTGAATAGTGTTTTTGTTGTTTATTATCCTAGAAGCCCGACTTACAGAAGACGTGACGGATCATCTGACAGCAGAACAAAACTGAACACTGGGATCAACCAATGGGTGAGGAGCACTTGGATCAACCAACGGGTGAAGACGTGAGGTCTCTAGGATCGACCAACGGGTGAAGACGTGAGGTCTCTGGGATCGACCAATGGGTGAAGACGTGAGGACTCTGGGATCGACCAATGGTCTTTCAGTACATTGGCTACTGTGTGGATATTGACCACCTTAATTCCAAACAGACGAGTTAAACTGGTAAATGTAGAGCGACAGGAAACTGGTTAAACTGGTAAATGGTAGAGCGACAGGGAACTGGTTAAACTGGTGGAGGAGAGTGGAGCGAGGAGGCACCAGAACTTCAACATTGACCAGCAGAACATCTGCTGGCTGTACTCTGCCTGTCTGCCTGTCTGTCTGCGTGAGGGGGCAGTGCGCTCCCCTGAGCAGGCGGTAGAGGATGAAGATGATGATGAAGGCTACAAGAGGACGCAGTCCGACTCTCTGTCTCTCCTCCTGCTGCTGCTGGAGCCCTGCTGCCCGGCCACCTGACCTCTGACCTGGAGACACAACCACACACACACCTAGCTTAGCATGGCATGGCTACAGCCTAGCGGCAACATCAACAAGTCTTCAGGGTAGTCAGTCAAAGGTAGAAATAAAGTTAACCGCCCCAAGTCTAAACTGAGCTAACCTGGCTAGCTGACCTGGTAAGCTAATCAAGCTAGCTTACCCAGTTAGCCTACCTGGTTAGCTAAACCTTTTAGCTGACCTGGTAAGCTAATCCACTTAGCTGACCAGGCTAGCTAGCCGGGTTAGCTAACGGGGCTAGCCAGCGTTCTAATAAGTGGATGAGGGCGTTGTGTTACCTGAGAGGCCGCCTGCGGGGGGGCGGCAGCTGCTGGGGGCGGGGTCGGTGGTTGTTGTGGTGCTAGTTGTTGTTGTTGTTGTTGTTGTTGTTGGTACTCCTCCTGCTGGAGCCGCTGGGCCAGCTCCAGGTCGCTGAGGGCCCCGGGGGCCTCGCCCTGGGCCTGCTGCAGGGACACCGCCACCAGGTAGTCCTGGAGGAACAGCCCAGGTCAAGCTGCTGCTAACACTAGGGCTACACCATCCAGGCTGCTGCTGCTAAGCTATTACTGCTAGCTCGCTAACACTAGGATGTAGATGCTGAGGTGTGGCTGGAACAGTGTGAGTGTTACCTGGTCTATCCGTCTCTGGTCCAGTGTTACCTGGTCTATCTGTCTCTGGTCCTGCAGGGGGGGCTGGGGGGTCCTCTGGGGCGGGT
>JAOPJL010000106.1:996232-1007854 GCA_027123545.1 Trisopterus esmarkii
TCTCTCTCTCTCTCTCTCTCTCTCTCTCTCTCTCTCTCTCTCTCTCTCTCTCTCTCTCTCTCTCTCTCAGGGGCCCAGAGGACAGAGGGGGCCAAGGGGGGGTACTGGTAAATCCGGAGCCAAGGTACACCCTTCCACCACGAGTTATAAACCATTGTTCATGACATCACGCTACAGCTGTGTTACATCATTGTTTTTACCCCATCTCATAAGCTCGCCTCCATCTTGTTTTCCAGGGAACCTCAGGAAGTGACGGACCCCACGGACCACTAGGAGAGAGGGTAGGTGTTGGAGCCCTTTTTTCCTCACGCTCGTTTTCAGCCCTCATAATAAAAGCTGATTCACTGTAACGCTAAAACGCTGAGTCTCTGAAACGCAGAGTCACCGCAACGCTATTCTGCTTTGTGTTCTCAGGGTCTGCCCGGCGCCCAGGGAGCCAACGGATTCCCCGGCCCAAAAGGACCTCCTGTAAGTCCCTGCTTAACCGCTCAAACACACGCTTAAACCCCGGTTAAAGACACACTTATAAACACACGCCTAGACTCACACTTAAACACTAGTTAAACACACTTAAACACACGTCTAGACTCACACTTAAACACACGCCTAAACACACACACTTAAACACACACTTATTCACGCTTGAACACACATGCTTAAACACACGCTTAAACACACAAGCCTAGACAGACATACTTAAACACTGGTTAAACACACACTTAAGCACACACTTAAACCCACACTCTTAAACAAACTCTTAAACACACTCTTAAACTAACAGGTTTAAACACACACTTGTTCTTAAACACACATCACATGAAATATCTGCTTAAACACAAGCTTACACACCAAACTACTCATGACATGACTAATCCATACTTAAAATACACACTTACACACAGGAAATTACTTAGGACATGACTAGACCAAGCTTCTACAGAGCAGGCACCGCCAACCGTAGCAGATATTATTTCACTCACTTTTCATCTCACTTATCGCTGAAAGATGACTTTGGCATTCCTAACTTTTCAACCCCCTAGTTCAGCGGGTACCTATCAAATAAATAAAAAAGCCTTCTTACTGACCAAAATATTCTGATTTGGGGGGTGTAGCCTGATTGTTGATTGACGTAACCTGGCAACCCAAAATACCCAAAAAGTAATAACTAACCCATACAATAGCGTTTGTTTAACCCATAGAGGGTGAATAGAGTGCATATTTACATCTCATCTGACCTTTAAATTGTTAGTGTATTTGGGTGGCGATTTAGACCATTATCGATCCATAACAACTCAATGTAACCCACTACATCACTAAAGACGACAGTTGTGCAAAATACAATAAAATACAATAAAATCCATTATGTGTGTGTCAGTGAGAGGAGTGCTGATTGTGGAGTCTGACTGCTGCAGGAGGAACGTCCTGCGGTACCTCTCCATCACACACTGCGGGGGTCTTGTTTTCGGGTTGGGGTGTCCTTTAGATATATGCCTCAACACCATACTTAGATTCCCCCTCTTGGGTCCGGGGGTCTGAGTTGTCTGTGACACCATGCTGTTGTTCTTCCAGGGTCCTCCAGGGAAAGACGGACTCCCCGGACACCCAGGACAGAGAGGAGAAGTGGTGAGGATTCAGTACATTATAGTTCATCCTCCAGGGTTTAAGGTCTATCGGGTTTGTTTAAGGGTAATTATATCCACATCTAAGGTATATTATGCAACTTTAAAGTGTAACATAAATATCACTTACATGAGTTTAAGCTATATTATATATCAGTTTAAGGTAAATGCCTTTAAGATGTTTACATATGTTTAAGGTATATTATAAGTGTATTCTGTTCTGCAGGGTTAAATGTTCTGCAGGGTTAAATGTATATTATATGTTTATGGGTATATTGTAGATTTGTTTAGGTTTTAACAAGTTGATTAGTTTAAACAAGGTGAAGGTATACAATGAGTGTATTCTGCTCTTTAGGGGTTAAGTATATCATACATTCGTTTAAGGTATGTTAAACCAGGTGAAGGTGTGTTATATATTAGTTGAAGGTATGTTAAAGCAGGCAAAGGTGTGTTCTGAGTGCCTTCTGCTTCTCAGGGTTTCCAAGGTAAAGTGGGACCACCAGGACCTCCTGGAGTCGTCGGACCTCAGGTACGTCCACAAGGTTTTATCTCATATCATTTTACTTTGTCTTTACCGCTGGTCGAGTGTATTATGAGTAGCTGTACGTCAATACTCACATTACAACTATTGTTCTATATGTTTTATATATCTATCTATAACTATATGTTCTCATTAGTCAACTTTCCATCCTCTTCATCCTCTTCCTCCTCTTCCTCCTCCTTCACCTCTCCTACTCCTCCTCCATCTCTCCTCCTCTTCCTCCACCTTTCCTCCTCTTTCTCCACCTCTCCTCCTCTCCTCCTCTTCCTCCTCTTCCTGCTCCTCCTCTTCCTCCTCTCTTCCTCCTCTTCCTTTTCTTCCTCCTCCACCCTTCCCTTCATCATTCCAGGGCCCGTCAGGAGAGACCGGACCATTGGGCGAGAGGGGCCACCCCGGGCCCCCAGGACCCCCTGGGGAGCAGGGTCTGTCAGGACCTTCAGGGAAAGAGGGCACCAAGGGAGACCCCGGCCCCGCAGGAGGCCCCGGCAAGGACGGACCAGCAGGCCTGAGGGGCTTCCCTGGGGAGAGGGGCCTGCCCGGCACCCCCGTGAGTCTGGCTCGAGAGACAGACCGGCCGTGACTGTAGTCAGGCTACGGTCTGTAGTGGATATACAGTATAGGTGGTTTATCTATGCCTGATGCAATGCAGGGATTTCATTTCATGGGGAGAACTGCAATCTGTTTCTAGGGTTATAATCTGTAATCTGGGTGATATTAAACGACAGGATTACAATCTGTAATCTGGGTGATATTAAAGATACAGGATTATAATCTGTAATCTGGGTGATATTAAAACTACAGGATTATAATCTGTTATCTGGGTGCTATTAAAGATACAGGATAATCTGTAATCTATTAAAACTACATGATTGTAATCTGTAATCTGGGTTCTATTAAAGATACACTATATAATCGGTATTCTAGGTGATATTAAAACTACAGGATTATAATCTGTAATCTGCGTTAATTCTTGCTGTTTCATTCCACAGGGAGGCGGCGGTTTGAAGGGAAGCGAAGGACCTGCTGGACCCCCCGGACCTGCAGTACGTCTTGACAGAACCCCCCCCCACCCCTAACCCCAGACAGGGCCCGTGTCAACCTGTTGTCTCAACAAGACTGTTGTCCAATCAAGACTCTTGTCTCACAAAGGCCAGGGTCTCAACAAGACACCAAAATACTTTTATGTAGGTTCCCCCATGTCCATAACATGTGGGAATAACTCTCCAGTCACCGTGGTTACCAGGGTCTGGCTGTTAAAAAAACAGTGAATAGCAGTAGTAGTAGTAGACTCTCCAGTCACCTATTATGATGACCACCGTGTTGGGTCTCGTTCATCCATCCTCTGGCCCAGAGTGGAGGAAGGTTCTGCAGTTGGTGTGGGGGCGGGGTCTCACCTGTGGTTCTGGGGTTCTGTCTCCAGGGTTCCCCCGGTGAGAGAGGAGGCGCCGGCACCGCTGGCCCCATCGGACCCCCTGGCCGACCCGGCCCCCAGGGGCCCCCAGGAAACGCAGGGGAGAAAGGAGGTCCTGTGAGTACAGGAAGTTCAACCGTTAACAGGGATTTAACAGGAAGTTCAACTGATAACAACAAGTTTAACCGCTAATAGGAAGTTCAATAGCTGACAAGAATTTAACAGGAAGTTCAACCGCTAACGGTATGTTCAATAGCAAACACTTTGTCCAACAGTGAATAGGATGTTTACCGCTAACAGGAAGTAAAACTGCGACAAGAAGTTGAACTGCTAACAGGGAGTACATTTTGTAAATAACAGTTAGTTCAGTAACTACAGGAAGTCAAACCGCTAACAGGAAGTTCTAATACTAACATGAAGTCCTACTGCTGACAGAAGGTCCTAGCACTGACAGGAAGTGGTAGAGCTAACGGGCGGTTGTGTGTCTCTTTTAGGGGGAGAAGGGCCCTCTGGGGCCAGCAGGACGAGATGGAGTCCAGGGGCCCGTCGGTCTGCCCGGAGCCGCAGGAACCCCTGGGGTGCCCGGAGAGGACGGAGACAAGGCCTGTACCAGCATCTCAGAACTAGATCGATATTATCAACCCAGGCGTACCTCGCTTAGCTTGCCGGCGTTTTTGTTATTTTTTGTCGTTATAGTAAACTGTCGTTTGTTGTGTTCCTTATTGTTTGTTTTGTGGTGTGTGTGTGTGTGTGTGCTGTTAATGTTGTGTTACCGGCTGCATAGTGTGCGTTGCGTTGTGTATGTTTGTGTTGTTTGTTCACGTTGTTTGTGTTGTTGTCCCTCCAGGGTGAAGTTGGGGAGCATGGCCAGAAGGGGGCGAAGGGAGGCAAGGGCGAGCACGTGAGTCCTAGTGCTGCTTTAAGTCGGGGGAGCAGGGGGCGTCGGGGGTTCTGACTCGGTACTGATTGTGTTTGTGTTGCGGACAGGGCCCTCCTGGACCACCAGGACCTATGGGCCCCGTGGGCCAACCTGGTTCCGCTGTAAGTAACGACGCACCCAGCAGAGCCATTGAGGGGCCCCTCAATGGTTGAGGGCCCCTCGGTACCTCAGAGTACTGGTGTTCAGCGACTAACGGACTCTTGTGTGTCTCCGGGGCCCGACAGGGCGCTGATGGAGAGCTGGGACTCAGGGGACAGCAGGGGCCGTTCGGCTCCAAGGGAGACGAGGGGTCCAGAGGGTTCCCCGGGGCCCCCGGACCCATCGGACTACAGGTGTGTTGGACCTCAGTTAGGCTGGACTGTATCACAGTCTGTCCTTTATCACAGCTACAGTCTGTCCTCTATCACAGCTACAGTCTGTCCTCTATCACAGCTACAGTCTGTCCTTTATCACAGCTGCAGTCTGTCCTTTATCACAGCTACAGTCTGTATTATATCACAGCTAGTCTGTCCTTTATCACAGCTACAGTCTGTCCTCTATCACAGCTACAGTCTGTCCTCTATCACAGTTACAGTCTGTCATTTATCACAGCTACAGTTTGTCCTTTATCACAGCTACAGTCTGTCCTCTATCACAGCTACAGTTTGTCCTTTATCACAGCTACAGTCTGTCCTCTATCACAGCTGTATCCTTTATCCCAGTTCGTTCCCATTGAGCAGTGGTTCATGTGTGTGTTCCTGCCAACAGGGCCTTCCAGGACCCTCCGGAGAGAAGGGTGAGACAGGCGACGTTGGACCCATGGTACGTACCCCTGCCTGGGCTGTTGCACTGGGAGAGAGAGGGTTCAGCTCTGGGAACTCTGTGTAGCCTAGCATATTAGCCATGCTGTGTAGCCTAGCATATCAGCCATGCTTTGTAGCCTATGGATAATAGTCATGCTGGGTAGCCTAGTATGTTAGCCATGCTGTTTAGCCTAGCATATCAGCCATGCTTTGTGGCATATTGTTAATAGTCATGCCGGGTAGCCTAGCATATTAGCTATGCTCTGTAGCCGAGCATATGAGCCATGCTATATAACCTAGCGATGTGAGCCATGCTACGTAACCTAGCAATGTTAACCATGCTATATAACCTACAAAGTGAGCCATGCTATATAACCTAGCAATGTTAGCCATGCTATGTAGCCTAGCGATGTTAGCAATGCTACATAACCAAGCGATATGAGCCATGCTACATAACCTAGCGATGTTAGCCATGCTACATAACTTAGCAATATGAGCCATGCTATATAACTTAACAATGTTAGCCATGCTACGTGACCTAGCGATGTGAGTGTGTCTGTGTTGCAGGGCCCTCCTGGACCCCCCGGCCCCCGCGGCCCTGCTGGTTCTAGCGGTGCTGATGTGAGTACCGCCCCGGTCATTTGAGGTCATCCTGACCTGAGGTCGTCCTTGACCTATGACCTCTGTGAGGCTACACTAGGATATGATGCTAACGGTGGTGTGTTGATGAAGTAACACCTCGTTTCCTCTCCCCCCCCGCCCCTCTCAGGGTCCCCAAGGACCACCTGGTGGGATAGGTAACCCTGGACCGCTCGGAGAGAAGGTAGGCACACCAGAGCCACATATGGTCTACTGTAGGCTATAAAGAATGTTACACATACTATATGACATGTGTTACATACACTATCCAATACACTATACACTATGTTTACATATAGTGTATTACATACTATGTGTTACCTACAGTATACTATATACTATGTGTAACATACAATATACTGTATACTATATACTATGTTTTACATACAGTATATAGAATACTGTATACTATGTGTTACATACAGTATACCAAATACTTTGTGTTACATACAGTATACAGTACACTATATACTAGATGTAAAACATAGTATATAGTATACAGTATATTGTATATTACACATAGTATATAGTATACTGTATGTAACACATAATATATAGTATACAGTATATTGTATGTAACGCGTAGTATATATTATACTGTAGGTAACACATAGTATATAGTACACTATATGCTATTTGTTACATACAGTATACTGTATACAGTATACGGTATACTATATACTATGTTTTACATACAGTATATAGTATACTGTATACTCTTTGTTACATACAGTATACAGTATACAGTACACTATATACTGTATACTCTGTGTTACATTCAGTTTACAGTATACCATATACTATGTGTTACATACAGTATACAGTATACTGTACATTATATACTGTATATTCTGTGTAACATTCAGTATACAGTATGCTATATACTATGTGTTACATACAGTATACAGTATACAGTACATTATATACTGTATACTCTGTGTAACACACGGTATACAGTATGCTATATACTATGTTTTACATACATTATCAAGCTCCTCATTGATATTAACATGATGTATTGTATTTTTTTCTCTCCTGTGCCATTCTATGCTCTTCTGCCCTATGCGATGCTACGCTGTTTTAACTTCCATTCTATTGTATTCTATATCACCACATGCTATGCTATGCTATGTTTTATGCTACGCTATACAACTCAATGCTATTCATTCTTTTGCTCTCTATTCTTCTCTGCTCCACCATATGCTATGACATGCTATGCTATGCGCGATGCTATGCTACCCTATGCTACCCTATGCTACCCTATGCTACGCTATGCGCGATGTCATGCTACCCTATGCTACGCTACGCTACGCTACGCTGTGTGTCTGACAGGGAGAGGCGGGTGAGGGCGGACCCCCGGGTATTGGAGGAGAGCCAGGGAAGAAGGTGAGTGTCCCCGCCCTCTGACAACATGATATGGCCCGGATTGGTCCCAAGAGGTGACTGACAGTGCTTTGGCCCAATGGCAGGGTCCCCGTGGAGAGCGAGGGGAGAAGGGCGAGTCGGGGCAGCCGGGACTAGCGGGGCCGTCCGGAGGACGAGGACGACCAGGAGACGACGGACCTAAAGGAAACCCGGTAACACACTCACACACACACGATACACACACATAAACACACAATATAAGGTGATGTCGTCATGAGGAGTTATGATGTCATGATGATGGTGAAGTGTGAAGATGTCATGGCGATGGTGAGGTGTGATGTCACGGCGATGGTGAGATGAGATTTCATGGCGATGGTGAGGTGTGATGATGTCATGGCGATGGTGAGATGTGATGATGTCATGGCGATGGTGGGGTGTGACGATGTCATGGCGATGGTGAGGTGTGATGATGTCATGATGGTGATTTGTTGATGTTAAACCAGTGTTCCATCCCTTCAGGGTCCCGTTGGTTTCCCTGGTGACCCCGGACCCCCCGGAGAGCTCGGACCCAGAGTAAGTTCAGTCCCTTCATCCTTCTTTACCGGTCAACATCTACCTTAACTAGTCACTGTTAATTACCCTATCTAGTCCCTGTTAGTTAACCTAACTAGTCCCTGTTAGTTACCATAACTAGTCCATGTTAAATACCTTAACTAGTCCATGCTTATTACTGTACCTATACCTGTACCTAGGTATCTTAACTAAATAATGTTAACAATAACCCTGTTCAGGCTTAGTCCTTGATGAGTTAGCTGGTTGTAAGTCTCATTGTGTTCAGACCTTGATGAGTTAGCTGGTGCTGAGCCTCCTTGTGTTCCCTCAGGGTCAGGACGGAGCCAAGGGAGACCGAGGAGAGGACGGAGAGCAAGGAGAAGCTGTGAGTTTCCTCTAACTTCACTCTGGCTCATGTTTATCATAGCTATAGCATGTTGATGTACAATAGCTGTTTTATTGACCACACACTATAGATGTTTTATTACTAGATCATGAACGCATACTATAGATGTTTTATTGACTAGACATACTATAGTTTTACTGACTACAGACACTATTGTTATGTTGTATTGACTAAGATCATGTAGAGATACCTTAAGTATGTTTTTACCATTATGTTTCTGTATGTACAGACACTATAGTTATGGTGTAATGAGCTGTTGTAATTACTAACATCATATACTGGTATTCATACCTGACTCATGTCATGTTTGTATTTGTGATGTCACTTCCTGTTGTGGGTCACCGTTGTTCAACTCACTTCTCCTCTGTGCTGCAGGGTTCCCCGGGACCCACCGGAGAGAACGGACCCCCCGGACCTCTTGGGAAGAGGGTAGGTTATGTTTGAGGTTCTGTGCATACGGTAGAACCTTCAGAAAGACGTGGCTGGGTTGGCCGGTTCGAGTCCCTGACTGCCGCTGCCCTACGATGCTGTCCTGGTGCTCTAGTGTAGAACTCTGCTGCTTAAGGGCTCAACCCCAGGGAAGATTTGACTCAGAGAAAAGAGCTTCAAGTCTCCGACAAATCAGGAGTCCTCAGTGAAGACTCTAGAGCGTTGTGCTCTAGAACGGTCCACCGGCTCTAAAACGTTCTAGAATGGCTGATGACCGGTGAGGTTAAGAGGACTCCATGAAGACTCCAGAATGTTGTACTATAGCATAGTCGAACGGCTCTAGAATAGTCGACCAGCTCTAGAATGGTCAACCGGCTCTAAAACGTTGCGCTCTAGAATGGTTGATGACCAGTGAGGTTAAGAGGACTATATCAAGACTCCAGAACGTTGTCTATAGAATAGTTGAACGGCTCTAGAACAGTCGACCAGCTCTAGAACGGTCGACCAGCTCTAGAACAGTTGAGGTTCAGGAGTCCTTCCTGAAGACTCCTTCCTGAACGTTGTGCTCTAGAGCCATCGACCAGTGAAGCCACACTTTTATTGCGTAGAGTAGAGAGACTAGAGCAGCAACGCCAGACTGTCAACCGTAATCCATAAATTGGTCAACCAAACTTTATTTTCATCTCGCTTTTCAGACAACAAGAAGTCTCCCTGTGATATGCTTTGATCGTTTTCCAGTCTCACTCTGTTCTTGTGTCTGATCTCCCAGGGCCCTGCCGGAACTAAAGGACCTGAAGGAAGACAGGGGGAGAAGGGAACCAAGGTGAGGGTTCAATGGTCAAATGCTTCAAGGTTGTTCATTTGTTTTAATCTCAGAGCCGGACAGTGGTCAGATCAACGCCTTTCAGGGCTTCCACTGTTTCCTGGCAAACACACCCTTTTAAGACGTCACAACTCCTCAATCCTTCCTCCATTCTTCGGGACTAATACTTCCGAAGTTTGACTAAGTTGAACGTACAATGATCCAGATGAAGACTGCTTTCTAACCGATGGGGGATCCAGCATGTTGTGTGGATCCAGAAAAGACTCATGGTTGCGTTCGTGGCCGAGTGAAAACTTTTTGCTGCGATGTTCCCTCTCTCTCTGCAGGGAGACCCCGGCGCTGTCGGTGCCCCAGGAAAGACGGGCCCTGTGGGGCCCCAGGGACAGCCAGGAAAGCCCGGAACCGAGGGTCTTAGGGGCCTCCCTGGATCCGTGGTCAGTAGTTTGTGTGGACTCGTCGTCTGTTTCATCGTCCTGCTTGTTTTGCGTTCGGTTGTTCTGGTCTTATTCACATTTACGTTTACATTCAGGGCACGCAGGGGACGCTTTTATCCAAAGCGACTTACAATAAGTACATTAGACAGAAGAAAGAAACAACTATATATCTCTGTGGGTACAGTAAGGATGTTCATAGAACCAAGTGCCAAGCACTAACCATCACTAGGTTAACCTATTCCCGTACAGAACAAAGATAGCTACGATAAGATGCTACACAATGCAAGTACTGTTTTTAAGTGCCAGGACTTACAACACACAATAAGTGCGTAAGAGGGGTGGTGGTGTGGGGGGTAAGGGGGGTGAACTCTGAACAAGTCTTGAGTCTCTAGTTGCTTTCAGTTGTGTATAAAAATGTCTTAACTTTAAAGTGAAGATGCTACGCTATAGGCCAGTGGGGTTATAGCGAGAGCAGGGAGTGCAACATTGTGGGAGTTGACGTGTGTCTGTGCTGGTGTGTCGTAGGGGGAGCAGGGGTCTCCTGGCCTGGCCGGACAGAAGGGACCACCAGGACCTCTGGTAAGTCCTCCACCTCCTCGTCCACGTCCACATCCTCACAACCGTCACCAGATCAGCGGGCAGACCTGTCATTCAGAACGCTACACTTCCTGTTTCTAAATGTATCTCCTGTAGTTTTGCTAAAGTTCTAATCACAATGTTGAGAGCTCCAGCCGGTCCATTAGATGTTTGCAGATGTTTCATGATGGTGCATAAACGTGACATTAGAGAAGGTGCACAGAAAACATGTTAACCATGTCTCTCCTTCTCCCTTCTCCTCCTCTTCTTCCCTCTCCTCCTCCTCCCTTCTCCTCCTTCCTCCCCTCCCCCTCTTTGCTCTCCTCCTCTCTTCTCCTCCCCCTCCTCTTCCTCCCCTCCTCCTCGCTCTCCTCCTCCCCCACCTCCCCCTCCCTCTCCTCTCTCCTCCTCCTCCTCCTCCTGCAGGGTCCTCCTGGTCTTCCCGGGTTGAGAGGCGATCCAGGTTCTAAGGGAGAGAAGGGTCACCCGGGTCTGATTGGTCTGATTGGCCCCCCTGGAGAACAGGGAGAGAAGGGAGACCGGGGCATGACCGGCTCTCACGGCACCGGGGGACCCAAGGGAGAGACCGTACGTCATCCCCACCCTGAACCCGAGTCTAGACCCCCCTAGTCTGACCCCTGACCCTGTGATCCTGGGTCTAGACCCCCCCAGTCTGACCCCTGTTCTCACTGTGTGTCTCTGCTGGGTTCCAGGGTCTAGCTGGAGCCACCGGACCACTAGGACCCTCTGGACCTCCTGGTCTGCCTGTAAGACCCTTTGACCTTTAACCTGTAATGTTTACATGTAGAGATCTTCATGTGTTCACCACTCTGTAGTGATTACCTATAGATGTTCATGTGTTCACTCTGTAGTGATTACCTAGAGATGTTCATGTGTTCACTCTGTAGTGATTACCTATGGATGTTCATGTGTTCACTCTGTAGTGATAACCTATAGAGATGTTCATGTGTTCACTCTGTAGTGATTACCTATGGATGTTCATGTGTTCACTCTGTAGTGATAACCTATAGAGATGTTCATGTGTTCACTCTGTAGTGATTACCTATGGATGTTCATGTGTTCACTCTGTAGTGATAACCTATAG
>JAOPJL010000106.1:1026870-1038463 GCA_027123545.1 Trisopterus esmarkii
TGCATATTGCTCACAACCACACACACACACACACACACAAACAAACACACACACACCTACACAAAAAATAAATTCCCCCCATCTCTCTTACACACACACACACACACACACACACACACACACACACACACACATACACATACAAAACACAGGCACATGCTCACAAACTGTATTGCATATTGCTCACATACACACAGACACACACACACACACACACACACACACACACACACACACACACACACACACACATTCCTACTTACATACACACAAGGCTATCTGTCTTTCATGCTTGCAATGAAGGATCTGTCCTCCAGTGTGAAACGCTGCCAAATTGTTATCATTGTGGCCAACAGGTGGCAGTGGAGATCTGCATTTCAGGGAGCAGGGAGCTGGCCGTGGTGCTGAACGGCAAATCGTTCTCCGGGACCATAGTAAACGGATAGGAGGAGAATGGAGGAGAGGAGAGTAGGAAAGGAGTGGAGGAGATGGGGAGGAGAGGGCAGAAGAGTAGAGGGGGCGGAGGTGAGGAGACAAGAGGGGTAGAATAGAGGAAGTGAGTGAAGATGGCGAGCATGGAAACGGTTGGAAAGGGAAAGGGACAGGGACAGAGGACGAAGCCAACATAAAGGAACTCTGAGACGAACAGGGGTATCTGATAAAGAGACCGGTGAATAGAAGGAACACAGAAAAGCAGCTGGGGGCCAGGCAGAGCAGACAGGGGCAAAGGGATGGAGAACGGGCAGTCTGTCGTGGTTACTAATCAAGTGAACATAAGCTAGGTTACAATACATTTCCCCCTTGGAAAATAAATGGTCACACAAACGCACACACACATACTATACACACACACGCATGCAAAACACAGGCACATGCACACAAACTGTATTGCATATTGCTCACATACACACACACACACACACACACAGAGTCACGCATACTGATTAAAGAGATGAGGCATGAGCAGTTGATTGTGAACACGTGGAGATGTGAAATAAATAAGCCAGTGAGTTAATCACAAGCAGGACAAATGGGCGAAAAGAATAATTGTGTCCGTGCGAGGATTGTCTAGCGGCAAACTGTGCTTCGGAGCACGCACGCAGACACACACACACACACACACACACACACACCTGTTCCTGCAGCTCGGCCAGACGGTTGGCTCTCTCCTCCTCGCTGTCCGAGCTGGGGCTGCTCTCGCTCTCACTCTCGCTGCTGGGCTCGCTCTCCGACGAAGACGAGGACGACGAGGACGAGGACGAGGAGCTGGGCGGAGCCGGGGGCTCGTCCGGCATCTTGGCGAAGCAGAACTCAAACACGTCCTGTTGGACATAGGAGGAGGAGGAGGAGGGCGGAGTCAAGACAACGTTAAGGAGGGAGGAGTTAAGACAACGTTAAGGAGGAGGGAGGAGTCAAAACAACGTTAAGGAGGAGGAGGGAGGAGTCAAGACACTGTCAAGGCGGGAGGAGTCAAGACACTACTACTACACTACTACTCGTACAAATACTGGGACTCTATAAGGGAAATCCCGAGTGTTGGCCAGACACAATACTAGGGTTGTGATGCGCTGGGCGGCTACCTGAAGCTTCCTTGCCATGGCAACGACGTCGTGGTCGGGGGGGTTGTACTTGTAGCAGTTGGAGAACATGAGTCTGACGTCGGCAGAGAACTGCTGGGCATCGCGGTACGTCCGGCCGTCCATCTGCCGCTGTGCAACAACAACACACGTAGTGTTAGACAACACAACACAACACACTGAACACAACCCTGAGGGGTTAGGGGGGGGCGACCACCCTGGGGGTTAGTGGGGGTACCTTGATGGTGCTGAGGTCCATGGGTTGCTTGATGATGTCGTGGTAGTCGTGCAGCCCCAGCGTGGTGGCGTCCACGGGCTTGTAGAAGGGCCAGGCGTAGCCCGCGTGCTTCTTGGACAGCAGCTCCTTCAGCACGCTGTTGCAGTAGCGCAGCGGCGCGCTCAGCTTGCTGCGCCGGGCCGGCTGTGGCAGCATTGAGTCCGGAAGGTCCTTCTTGGGGGGCTTGATGGGTCGCCCGCTGACCCCCCGGCGGGCCCCCGGCGGCGCCTTGCCCCCCCCGCCCATCACCACGCCCCCGCCGCCCATGCCCATGGTGAGGCCCAGGCCGGGGCCCATCCCCAGGCCGGAGTTGTGCTCCACCCCCAGGGAGGTGAGGGTGATGGGGGAGGCCCCGCCCACCCCCAGGGTGGCCATGAGGGGCATGGCCATGGTGGTAGGGGTGGTGGTGTCCGCCTTCCGCTTCACACCCTTTTTCTGAGGGACAAACACGACCACAGACCAGTCAGTAATTATACTACGACATCAGATTGTGAATATACATATTTTTGCATATTGCAATTTTTGTGTGTGGGATGTTTACGGGTGATACCTTAATGCTGGGCCGTGTGTGTGTGTGCGTGCGTGCGTGCGTGCGTGCGTGCGTGTGTGTGTGTTACCTTGGTGGTGGGCTGTGTGTGGGGCGGCAGGCCATGCACGGCGGGGCTGGACTGGGCGTGGCTCAGGGACTTGGGAAGGAGGATCTGGGGGGTCATGGAGAGCAGCATGTCGGGGGTCTCGGGGGTGGGGGGCGAGTAGGCCGACTGGGACACGGCAGGGACCTGGTGGGCCGTGGTCACCCCTCCGGACACTGGACACACACATACACACACCTCTTAATGCCTATACTTTGAAACCAGATGGGCGGGGCCAGGACAGGCACAGGCAATGGCTGATAGATCTCATCGCTCAGAAGGTAAATAGATGCTTTCCACACATTAAAGTGTGTAGGATGATTTGTGTTTATATATGGTACATGCGTGTGTAGTGTATGTTGTGTGTGATGCGTTTGGTACGTGTGTGTAGTGTAGGATGTTGTGTCTGATTTATGTGGTACATATGTGTGTGCATATACAATGTTGAATGTTTATATATGGTACGTGTGTAGTGTGTTGTGTGTGATGCATGTGGTACGTGTGTGTAGTGTGTGATGTATATGGTATGCGTGTGTAGTGTGTGATGTATATGGTATGCGTGTGTAGTGTGTGTTGTGTGTGGTACGCATGTGTAGTGTGATGTATGGGGTACATGTGTGTAGTGTGTGCTGTTGTGCGTGATGTATGTGAGGAGGTGACTGATTGACTGGTGACTTATGACTGTGTGTCCGGTATGGCAGCTGGCTGTTTGAGTGCGTGTCTCACCGGTCCCTCTCCCTCTCCGGCCCTGTTTCCCGGGCTTCCCTCGTGGTGGAGGGGGGGGCAGCTCCACCTCCTCCTGGGGCATCTGAGCCACCTTCTGCAGAAAGGCCTTCTCCAGGGACTGGGCCATCAGCACGATGTCATCTGAGGGCTACAGGGGAGCTGGCGGTTACACCCTGACTGAAGACTCAAGCTAGTGTCACGTAACGGTGCTCAAGATAATGTCTTGATGAAGCTTCTCAAGCTATTTTCACTTTCCAGTTACTCAAGCTAGGATGAAGTTTCTGTAGCTAGTGTTATGGTTAACTTAACACAGGATAATGTTTGGCCTATGTAACTCAACAAAAAAGTTAGGGTTACCCTTATTGGACAGTGCGTTACCTTGTTGTAGATGTAGCAGTTGGTGAACATGGTGTTGAAGTCCTGCATGCACTCGCTAGCGCTGCGGTAGTAGTTGTTCTCCAGCCTCCTCTTAATGGTGCCCATGTCCATGGGGATCTTGATGATCTTATGGTAGTCCTGGGGGAGGGAACACCACTCTTTAAAAAGGTACACCACCCACCAACATTATTCTACATGTACGCAATAGGATCCATCAACCATCTCCCAAGATGGATGCTACATGGTCTGGTTTCTGTCACTTCTAATGGTTCCACTATTTAAAGAGCGTGTATCGTCTAGCCAGTAGCCATAGCAGCATGTCCCAGAGAAGGTTAACATAAGTTTAGGTGTGGAACGGCATCTCCACAGCTTATGGCGTGCTCTGGCCGGACACTCACGGGCAGGTTGAGTTTGCTGGCGTCCACCGGCTCGTGGAAGGGCCAGGCGAAGTGGTGCCGCCACAGGGACTTGATCATGGCCTTCTGGAGGAACTGCAGCTGGTTGGTGGCGCGGCCCTGCCGGCTGGGGTCCTTGTTGGGTGGCTGGGGGGGCCCGGCGGCGGGGGTATGGCCCAGCGCCGGCCCCCCGGGGCTCTCGAAGCCCTCGTAGAGCAGCGACGGCTTGCGGATGCGCTTCCCGGCCGTGGTGGAGGAGCCGTGGTCCATCACGGAGACGCCCGTCACCTCCACCCCGAGCATGGAGCTGTGGGCAGGGAGAGGCACCGTCAGACCCGCTGCACTCACACCGTCAGACCCGCTGCACTCACACCGTCAGACCCGCTGCACACACACACCGTCAGACCCGCTGCACACACACCGTCAGACCCGCTGAACACACACCAAGCTGACCTGGTACTGGAGATACCAGCCACACATCCACACCCAGCTGACCTGGTAGTGGAGACACCATACACACCCAGCTGACCTGGTAGTGGAGACACCATACACACCCAGCTGACCTGGTAGTAGAGACACCATACACACCCAGCTGACCTGGCATTGGCCTAAGCATAGATGCTTAGCAACATATCAAGAATAACTCCACATATTAAATACCACTAATAATATTACCAAAATACAAAGTATAACAATGAACGTCTGAACAAAACAATGAATTTGTTTCTCTACATCGTTCTATTCCCAACCACAACACTGAGTTCAACAGGAACTAAGCCTGGGAACAAGGCTGATGAAGTGTGGCCAACGACCAGTCTGAGTAGCACTATACCCTACCTAGATTAACCATGATCCAGTATAGTCATATCTACAGCCTGCTACCGTGTGACCATAACCCAGGAACCCCCCCCCCCCCCCGAGGGAGGGGCTAGGGGAGGGCCTGTAGACAAGTCTATGCATCGTACGGATGGGAACACCCATTAATTAAATGACTACACACTACTGCATCAACGCCACTGTTGTGTGTGCACACAGAAAAAAAAACCCTGGGTCCAAGCTTGTATAGGGTGGGGTCCACCTGGTGTGCTCTCATTGTAAAGTGCCACTCAACAGGTTGTCTGACAAGGCAGCACACCTGCTACACTGGACGGGATACGTGATCCATCACGGGACTCATTGCGACAGTATGACCACCGCCACTCTGCCCGTCCCCACAGACCAGGCTCTAGACTGCATGTGTCTGGGGTGTTATCAAGCAGCACAAGAACTTCCCCCAGCTATATAGAGTTGAGGTAGGGGTGCCCTCATGTTGTCTTATGGAGACGATCAGTGTTGTGATCAAGGTTTTACAGGTATCTAGGAGTGAATATCTTCATTGTGCATGTTTACACACGCACACTGACATGAATCACCAATGTCCTGATCCGTATAGAAACTGTGCAGAGGTTTAAGCTACACTTGAACCTCGCCCGATAGCACTGTGCACATGATTTCACAAGCCATTTCACAGACCTGTTGGTCCCCTTGGAAACTGAGTTAATGTTTCCCTGCAGCTGCTCGCTAGGCTGGTATAACCATGGGAACAGGATTTTTAGTCACCCCACCCCTTCCTGGGTTGTAGCTCATCAGCACCCTGTTCTGTCCACTCCAGCGCCCTCAATGTGTAAATAACAGCTAGTTAACATTACGAGAACGTTTTTTTTACGTTATTACAATTGACTGTTAGATCATATATGTCATGCCAATATTAGAATGACAGCGGTTGTTTTCTCAGACTCCCATTGAGCAAGTTACATTTTCTTACTTCAACATCTGTTCAGCATGTTATGAATTATAATTTCATAACCCGTGGTCTCTCAAATCACCTGACCAAAGTGACAAGGCTCTGGTCTGACCGGTTGCGCCTTTCCGTGTTTACCTGAGCTGCTTAGGCCACGTGGGACTGACAGGAAGTTATCCTGCAGAGCAACTCACTCTTTGTGCTGAAGTAGCTGGATGCTAACCGCAGCACAACATCTGGTCATTGCGCTAACGTCAAATAAGGACTTTTTCTCTTTAATGACACAACTAGGAAACAAAAGTAAACAGTCGTGGTACTTTATTATTTAAAAAAATATATTTGTACACAATACAATGTTTGGTTATAAAAAATAAATCTGCAACATTCACTGAAAAATATAAAAGGTCTACTACTGTTTACATGTACTGGAGGAGGCGTTCATGGCAGCATCACTGAAGTTTAGCCCACAGCACCAAACGATCCACCGAAAGGAAAACAACCCTCCCGTACACCTCACCAGCACAGCCCCCAACACGCAGCGGTGTAAACACGCCGAACAGAGCCCTGAGCAGCCCCGCCGAGCGGGTGCCTAGGAGGAGCGGACCCGAGTCTCGACGAGTCCCGCCTCCCCAATGTTACCCTTTAAAGGCTCCCTACAGCCGCCTCAACAGCTCCCAGAGCAGCCGAAAGAATAGCCCACAAGTCGGTTGGCACAACGTCTACATTTGTCAACAGCAGAAGGAGGATCGGCTGAGGCGGGGAGGAAACCGAGGCTCCTTCTGAAGGGGTTACGAGGCTAACGACGGAGCTAATGCTAACTGGTACCGCCGGCTCCCAGAGAGCGGCTACCCGGAGAGGAGTCCCGAAGATGGCGCCGATACACAACACAAATTCCCCTGCTATTTCTTTACCACTCCGACTCCACCTAACGTACTCAAATATTGGCTTGCAAAATTGGTTTAACTCTCAAAATGCAAGCCGTACTATTTGTAAACAACGTCCATTTGGACACGAACGCGCCTACCGTAGCGCCAAGAACATCGGACACTTTTGTTAACCGTTTGAGAAAAAATTACATCCAGAGTTTATCAATATCCCCTCCGATGGAAACCCTAGAGTCAATTTGACCAGTAGATACCTGTCAAGAGGCGGGTTTAGAGCCATATCCATCAGGATGGATCCGGATTCTCTTTAAGCTATAGTGAAAATCAGGATCCGACTCAGTTCGTCCGTTGTCTCCCGTCCCCGCCACCACGTTCTTGTTAACACAGCTTCGGTGAAATGGCGACGCAGACGCTTCGCCCGTTGCTTTATAGACAACACAACCACGCCATTGGCCAGACTACTCGGGGGTGACTACGCCCCCGAGGTTGTGATTCGCCGCCTGGGCTGTCTGTGAAACTCCATGAATCCATACATAAATAGGTATTATGGACCCGCTTTTGGAGGCCCCATTGGCCAGTACCCCCTGTGCGTCACAGCGATCGTACGACGCTATTGGTCCAACGTATCTGGCAATGGAAACATTTAGTTGCTGACTGGCTACGTCACATAAGCCTCTACAAAACATGTCTAGTCGGACTCCGCCCATTTCCTTATCACATAAGATGACGTCCGCATGGGCGAGACGACCGCGGCGATTGGGCAACCAGAATCTACGCGCGCTTTCGGAGTTTAGTACAGCGACGCCCATTGGTTGTTCATCCAGGTCACGCGTATCCCTCCGGAACCAGACACCGCCCTCCACGCGCCACAGCGTCCGCATATTCTCCTTCACGGAAAGGGCGCTGAGTCGCCATCTTAAGTTTCACTTAAGTCCATTAAACCACAGTTTAAATGCCGTAACACATCACCAAACTAAATAAAACGTTCGCAAATCGCACGCAAACCGTGTTTCGCAGCACATTCGCGACCAATAACACGGTTCGATTCGGCGGAAGGAGACTGAAAACCGAGCCCATGCATTGGACACCCCAACCGAGCCCATGCATCGACCCTCCAAGGCCTCGGTTTCACTCCTGTTCATATTAACGGTTATCTGATATAAACCCGAAACGAGACCACAAGTGGTGCCGCTTCGTTTTCGCACAATATTATCACAACAGCCATACTCTTGCCACGTCAGAACACCGCCGTGTGACCACCGCTGAATGACACAGCATTTTGCTCAGCCCTCTTTGACCTTAAACATCGAGTCCCAACTGCCCACGAATAAACCCAACGTGAAAGACTTCGAAACACCCACAGAACGCACTAATGGGTTGTCGTTATCGTTTAACAAACTAACTGGTAGCGGGGTCTGAATGCATTGAACAACTGGCAGCGGGGTCTGAATACAACTGCAACGGATTTCACTGCTTAGTGAAATTAACGATCTGGAAACATTTGACGTATTCGGACAATTCGTACTAGGTTAATTTACTAGTTTAAAATCAACGTTCCGATAAGGCCGAGGACGCTGCCTCGCCAGCCCATCCCCCAACCCAAGGTTACAGGTCCTCTCAACGTCACACGACCGACTGCAAAAGTCTAACTAACATGGGGCATACTTTCAACTACTTAAAATACACCGTTTCACCACAAGGTATAACCAAATAAACATTTCTAATTTGCCATATAAAAAAATATTTTAAAAGGTTCCTAAAAAATAAGAAAAAAGGATGTATTACATGAAAAACAACCTTGCTTCAAACACATAATTCTTGATTTGTAAATCCCAAGTGATCCGGAAGTTTTCTTCATTTAATCTTCTTGTCCTCCGCCTCGATACTTTTTAGCACATTTCCCTCCAACGTGTCCGCGTTCCTCCCCCATTCCACGCAGCGGGGGAGGGGAGTCCTGCCGCACACAACACTGCATACGTGTCACTCCGCACCAGATACCAGCTGGTGTCAGTCAGGGGTCAAATGTCCCCAGAGATTAATCCCAATGAAATATAAATACGAATACAAGACATGTGTGTATAATCACGAATAAAGTTGAAAAACGCCAAACAAAGAGCTCTCTTTCCGATAGAATTGCATCGCTCCGATTGGTTGTGTCTGACCACGTGACGTAGATAGCTTTAGTCCTATTGATTTCTTTCGTCACCTGTTTTCCCCTACTGTAATCCCTCACGCCGGTCACGATCTGATCACCTATAATCTACAATAGTTGTTTCTCGGTTTCAGCAGGTGTTGCGGGAATTTCGCGTCTTCCACTGCAACTGAACGTAATTGCCGACACTGTCACGCTGTCAGCCAGTAAAACGTCTCAGTGCGCATGCGTACCTGCCAGGCAAAGAATGGAAACTGCCATCGGATGAGCTGATCCAGGACCAGTTTTGTGACGCAATACGAGTAACGACAATGCAATGTGTCCATCTGTCTGTCTGCCTGTCTGTATGTGTATGTATATATGTATTCTTCTCATTGTTTATAGGCGTTGTCATGAACCCGTAGAGTTTTTTGTGATCTACTCCAATAGGCTGAAATACTGTGGTTACCTTAACCTATATGTAATAGTCTCTCACGTTATTCACGAATAGTTACATCTATTACCGCATGAATCTACCGCAACCATGTAGCCTACATTACATTTAAAGTCTGAGGTTGAATAGGAGCGACCATTTATATTTATGTGCAACATTTTCTTGAAATAGAAATACCAAATATCATAAAAAGATACTATTTTCTTCTTCTAACAAGTCACGTATATGGGAAATTGGTCAGTCTTTACCCAAAACTATGAACGAATACAGCCATCTAGCGGCTACTCTTAACATTTACATGAAGTCGACTTGAATCGTTGCAACAGTGGCAAATAATTTCAGACGATTCATATGGGGGGACTCGTCTGAAATTCATGAGTCACATATGTGACTCATGAATCCGCTAGCCCCCATTTGTTCTGGTTTTTGGACAACAAAATAAGAGTAGAACGATATTTATTATCCCCACAGCCCACAGGAGAAATTCATAATTCTGCAACACATTAGGCTAATTGAAACATAAAACATAAAAACGTAGAATCAATGAATTACAGATAAACATCAGAACTTAAAAAATCTCCAATTTGTTGCTACCACGCGAGGCGTCCTCCACACTCCCGTCAAACCGATCCGGCAGTTAAACGCAAATGGACCCACTCAATACTAGATGAATAATAAAGGTTTCGAACAGTGATTCGTTTACATTCAAACTACGAACCTGCGAACCAATTCACATGTGGCTCGCCGCTCGAGGGTTGCTGTCCACAGCTGTCCCCAGATGTTCATGTGGACTGAGGGTCACCCCCTGGCCTCATGTACAAAGCTTGCTTACGCACAAAACCCTGCGTAAGCCACTTCTCACGAAAACGTTCAGCTGTACAAAGACCTTGACGAAAGTGCGGTTCTCCACGCAAACTAAATTGGCAAACTAAATTGGCTTATTAAACTATGCCTGGCTTACGCACATTTCTGCTGTTGTCAGTTGGCGGCACATATAGGCAATGCAGCGCAACAACATTAGGCCTACTGGATCACGAGTCATGGAGTCTTACTGCAATATAAGGCTAGTTTAAAGGGGGTTTGAATGTCGGGATGCGTGATCTTAAATGCACTTCAATCAGCGTTATTGTTGTCGAGACGCATAATGTGACACTGTTGTTGATATTTGGCTAAACTTAAACCGACCTAAAACTATATTGTCAATATTAAAATTAAAAGAAAATTAAATGGAAGCCCCAGCAATATTATTTTCAGTGACAACTTGTTTATTAAACGTTAGGCCTACATATTTTTAGGACCACACATGACATCTGGGCTAACGGATCTCTCTCCACGCATTTGTCGTGAAATTCTTGACTGCAATATCATTATTTGATGTTGCGTGGAGTAAGCACAAGCCACTGTTACTTAAAAACAATTCATCAATGAACCACTCGGTCGATTTCGAATTATGTAGGCGTACATATTATTGACACCTTGGGTGTATGGGAACAACCTATCGTCATCAAGCATCCAAATAAAAGAGAATATAAAAGCATGCTGGCGGGATGCTGGTGGGACCCCGCCAAAAAGGAGCCGATCCCCTTTCACAGCTCAAATAGGGCGAGCTCCCCGACTCTGCCTCCGCTGCCCGACGGACCCACGCTTCTCCGGTGGGCAGACCTTTTTTTTTACTTTCACCTTAATGTCCGACCACTTTTTTTCAGCCACAGTTCGGCTATCCGCCCCAACCTCATTGTTACAGCTGGGGTTTATGTATGCTGCATGTTTGTAGGCATGTCTGGTTTGGTTCTGCTTTGTGGTGTTTTTGTCTCCCTCCTGTCACTTTTCTCAGATCTACCCCAGGGCCCAGTTTCCCGAAAGCATCGTTAGCCTACGTGGATCGTGAAGTCCATCGTACGAGCGTCGTTGAGATTTCACTCAGTTTCCCGAAAGCATCGTTGCTAAAGAGCGTCGTTAAAACTCTTGTTACTAACGACGCCTCCAGGGGTACTCGTAGAGCGATTCGAGCATCTTTACTGTCTGTAGCCTCAGTGAAGACACCAGCTGGACATGCAGTGGTATTGAATGTGTTTGATTAAAACACAAAAAAACATGCGCAGCCGCAATGTAGGTGTAACAGACTGTTCTGTGTTTAGCTGGGAATAGGAGATGTGTCCCTCGCGAACTTTTCCATTACGGCAACTCACGAGGGATATTCCTCCTTTTCCCAGCTAAACACAGAACAGTCTGTACATAGGTTACAATCAAACGCCGGCAACCCTATCACAAGGCATATAATTAAATCATATGATTCCATTGCTCGTGTGGGAGGTCGCTTGCGAGCTGCAGTCTCCCTCTGATTTTAATTCAACCATCG